>VWZV01005715.1:294597-403053 GCA_013397155.1 Irena cyanogastra | reverse complement strand
CAAGAATAATGCTTAGACAGTGAGTAAAGACCATCTCATGGTAAAATGTTACATCACAGCATGAGAAGTCCCAGTCCTTGTGGTGATGCTGACTGTGCACCATTTCCACATTGTTGTGTCAACACTTAACTTGGAGAATGTATAAAAGAAATCTACTGGGTTTGACAAGCTCCTCCTTTATCAAAGTGCCAGGTCACTCCTCATGGCCTATGTGCCCACTTCACCTTACATTAAAGGACTTCTTAAAATTTACCTAACAAATGTGTTGCTTGTTAAAAGCCCTAACATCTCTTTAAGTAAAGATTTCTTAGATAAGCTGCTTAAATTATCAACAAGCAGTAACTTTCTTGATATGTTAAAAAGATTTATCAGCAACAGAAAATACATTAACATGCCCTGGTACAGGTACTCTGCACCTACTTTGCACTGGGGTCACTGACCTGACTTCGCAGGGAGCCAACTCAGCCAAAGGGCAACACAAACACAGCAAAGGCACGAGCAGGGCTGAAGAGGTCTCACAGTCCATGAACGTGCAGGGACCAGCTGAGCCTCTTCCAGCCCCACCTGGAGAAAATTCCCATTCCAGGCACAGCAAGGCAGCCCCACCCCATCCCAGCCGGGCTTCAGCAGAAGACAAGGCAGCAGCGCACTCCCCATCTCCTGGTTGGGGTGGCAACACTTTGTAGCGACATCAGGACTTAGGAACCTGCTAAGGGAAAGAAAGAGCTCTTATATCGCCTGGACGCGGCCAAAGCGACGGAGGGACGGGCCGAGGGAAACTGAGGCAGCAATGCCAGCACCTCGGAGCGGCTTCCCGGGAGCTGCCGCGGCGGCGGCCCCGTGCTGCCACCTGCGGGCCGCGCCGGGAATGACCGCGCCGGGAATGACCGATCCCGGACCGGCACCGGGAATGACCGCACCGGGAATGACCGATCCCGGACCGGCACCGGGAATGACCGCGGCCAGGAATGACCGATCCCGGACCGGCACCGGGAATGACCGCACCGGGAATGACCGATCCAGGACCGGCACCGGGAATGACCGCGCCGGGAATGACCGATCCCGGACCGGCACCGGGAATGACCACGGCCAGGAATGACCGATCCCGGACCGGCACCGGGAATGACCACGGCCAGGAATGACCGATCCCGGACCGGCACCGGGAATGACCACGGCCAGGAATGACCGATCCAGGACCGGCACCAGGAATGACCGTGCCGGCAATGACCGATCCAGGACCGGCACCGGGAATGACCATACCAGGAATGACCACACCAGGAATAGCTGATCCCGGACCAGCACTGCCCCTGAACTCTTGCAGGAGTTCTGCAGGAGCACCAGAGCCAACTTCCAGTCTCGGCTTCTTCTTCTCACCCCCTTGGCAGAGTCCAGCATTCTTCTGAGGTCAATTGTCCCAAATTCCAGGATGCAATTCATTCTAATCGACACATCACTTCCACAAGGTCACGTCACATTTTAGCATCATTGAAGCTACTCCTGTGTCAAGGCTGTTTTATTACAGAGCCTAAATAGTAAAAAAAAAGTATTCGAAGGCCTGGTTTTACTCTCTCTGCATTTTATCAGCTGAGTCTGTGCAAAACTGTATTTCCTCACACATTAACTATTTCAAGCACAGACAATTTCAGTTTGCAGAGGAAACTCGGAATGCAAGTTTCCTCTTCTTTCTCAAATAACTGAATTATCTCAGAACACTGTTACATAATGCTACAGAACACTCCAGTATTATGTTTCAGACATGAATAATTCCTGTATATTTAACAACCCCTCCACAACTAGTAAATTAAAATATTTTATATATTTGGCATCTGTTCAGAATATGTATTGCTTTAAAAGATACTAATACATATCTACTGGTCTAAAATATGTGAGTAATACAACGAAATTAAATTATCTTTGTAAAATATAAATCAGAATAGCGATGCAAATATTTGCATTTGCATAGTTATGCAAACTCTTAATCATGAAGAACAATCACTGCTGTTAAAAAGCATAAGGCCACTAGGAATGACTCCTGAGGAGGTCAAAGCATTCTTTCTTTATTTCCAAAATGACACATTTATAGCTTCTAACTACTGAAATAATCATTTGAAAGTTCAGAGATAAAAATATCTTTTATTACTACATTCACATTCCACTCTACGTAGTCTGATTTTTAGATGTCAGCACAGAATGAGTCAGCTTCGTTATTAACAATTCAAATCTACAATATATATTCAGCAAATTGATCAAGGAATTTAAACAACTTCTAAAATTAATTTTAACCAAGCAATCTACTGCTTAGAATTTATAACACAAATGGAAACAGCTCAACAAGAATAAAGTTAACAATATTACTTAAGCAATTATAATGAACAAAAGTATTTTTAAGTCCTGTCACTTGTAAGAACAAATGAACTTCCTGAAATTTTACCAGCATGAAAACAGATACAGAGCAATCAATATGAAACTTCATAAACACTGAAGTAAGAGCTCTGTAATGGAGGGACAAAACCAATGAGGAATTTAAATGAATCCAAGCCCTCTGACTTTTCAGGGTTTGCTACAAAACTGAAGGAGGTTTCTGTTACCACAGTGGTAATTCCTGTTCATGTGTTTGACTGAGATGACTGATGAAGGTCTTGGTGAGGCCTTTGGTGTGGTCTCTATAAATGGGATTATTTACTGTAAAACTGCAATTATCTCCTGCTAATCCCAACATCCTCCCTTGTCTGCTCACCCTGGGCACGGAGACACTGGGGACACTGGGTGGCACAAAGCTCCTGGCACTGCTTGGGTCACAGAACAGCTGCTAAATTCAAGAAGTTATCCTAGAACAGGCATGTAGACATGTTACCAAGTACAGGATAAAGAGGCCATGTTAATAAACTTAAAAGTTTCATTTTTTCATTTTTCAAGTAAAAGAAGTTAAAAGTTGCAGTTGCTGTGAGCCTGCAGCTCACCTGGGGTGCACAGCACAGGAATTCTCTGTCCCTAACCACACCAGCAGAACCAGCAACCACAGCCTGGCCAACGTGCAAACCCGAACCATTTAACACTGGTCAAATCCACTCCATAATGAAGTTAAACACAGAAGTTAATCTCGAAATTGGGATGAGGGTTTGGCATTTCAATTAAATTCAGTTGTTATATTACCTAATATTATTAATATTTGTTAGTTATGCTGGTGCTTATTTATGATGAAATGTAACATAAAAATAGCAGCATTAAAGATGAATATTTAAAAAGTATTTAAGATTTTATGAGGCTTCCAAATATTAATTATAAATGACAAAAAAAAATCTAAACAGTGCATAAATGGCAATTGTGATCATTGTGATGAATCATAAAAATCAATGGTACTTACTGTAATGACTCTAGTAAATATTAAGAGTTAAACCCAGTAGTTCTTAGGAAAGTTAGAGAATTGTATTTGACAGTTAATTTTTTTTCTGATTTTTAAGTATACTGTAAACATGAACTTTCCTAAATAACACAGTTATGCTTTATTGAAGAGCTAATTAAAATCAAAGTCGTGGGTGTGGGTTGGATGTGGTTCTAAATGGAGGATCACAAACTTATATGGGAACACTTGCAACGCTGGTTAAAGGAGGAATAAAGAAAACAGATTCCACCTGCATTCAAAAAAGAGTCAGATTAAGGTCACAGAAGGTTTTACATTTCCAGAATGTTGGGGTCCTTCACACTTCTCTGCCACTCTGTTTCTGCTTCATTTTTGTCATGCAGTTCTGTCTGCCCAGCTAATTGATCTGAAAAAAACCTCAGACAAAAGATTAGTTTTCAATTATCAGTAGTTTGAGGCATAAAAAATTGTGCTTTTCCACAGAATTGTGTCATGCATTCTATTGCATCATGGATTCGATTAGAAACCAAAGTGTTTGCAGAAAGGAGATTTAGTAAATGTACCTTGTACTAAAAAATCATTGCCTTTCAGGTGCTCACCTCAGCAAAGTATAAACACTGAAATTCAGCCAGCTCTCTGTGATACTGAGGGATAAATTTGCCTCAGATGAGTCTGCAATTCTGTGAGTAAAGCTGGAAAAAAACAAATGTAAGGGGAAACAACCCATCCATTCCTTAATAAAAAACTCTGAAACTAGCTGATTTTTGCCATTCTGCTATTACCTGTATGTAATAAACCAGATGAAAGTTGCCTCTAACTTTCACACTTTGCAATGGTATTCAGGTTACACAGTAGGAACACGAGCACAGAAGGGCTTCAACAGCTTCCAACCAGCATCTTTTCCACCTTTCTGCTTGGAGGTAGCTCCACACTCTGATCTGCTCTGTTACAACTACTGAGAACAAGGAAGACCAGTCTGTTTGTGCATTATTTGTCCATCATGTTGGAGATCCATTTAATGATTTGCTTCTGTCCTGCGTTCCCTCGGAGTTGCTGCTTCTTTCCCATCTAAAACAGGAACAATCTCACTGGCACAATGTTCATTTTTCACAGTAGAGTCATCTGGGAATAATTTCAGGGCAAGTTTGAAAAAAAAATTAAATATTGGGATGATTAATTAGAAGGAGAAGTAAATATTTCAATAAATTTAACAAGTATGCAATTTAATTCAGTGGAGAAAATGCTGCCAACATGTAACTACAGCACATCTTTTATCTTGCACTTTATTTGGGGAATGAATATATCTTCTGTTGAATATTACATTACAAGCCATGTTACTGAGTTTGGTATTCTCATCAGAGGAAAACTAAGCATTTTTTAACTGGAAATTTAATTATCACATGCATCCTTTTTCTTTTTTAATTATTACAACAGCAAATCACTGACAGCCCCAGTCTCACAAGTCATCATCTGCAAAGCCAAACTGAGGATCCCACAGGCCCCTTCAAGTTGTGCAAGGAGTGGACAGTGATATATAAATACTTGCAAATGTCAGTTTTGGGGAAAAACCTTCTGGAACAGCACAGAAATTTCTAGGTTTTGTGTGAGTCAATTAATGAACTGAGTATTTGCATGAACAACATCTGAAGATATATTATCACAGCTCTAGAAAATCAAGCTTTCAGATGAAGGTATTTAGAAGTTACCAAAAAGAAATTGTTTGCATGTAGGAAAACATTAATAAGCAGCAAAATCTAATTACTGCAAAAACATAAACACTGCAGCTGTAACACTTCTCTCTAACCATACCATTACAGCCTCACCAGTGAAAACAGAAGTGTCAATTCTAATGTAAACTCAGCTGCTGATATATATTCATTAGATTCAGAAAAGCTCCAACATTTCTTCTTCTCACCATGCCAAATTTTCTCACAGTACAGATACAATCTGATACAAAAGGTGAGGTTTAGGGATATCTAGGCCTAAGCTGTATCTCTATTCTTGTCTCTTACTCCACAAGAATCATCTGAAAGCATTGCTAAAAAGGGAGTTTAGGAACTCGACTGCAGGAGCAGGGAACTGCCCAGGATGGCACCTGTTCAGTGACCCAACACACACAACAAGAATTCCTGCCACACAATAAAGCCTATCCTGAAGTATTCTTCCATTATTAGGTTCACTGTCAAACAGTAATTAAGCAGCAGGGAAGATTCAATGCCTCAGCCTTTTAGTCTTGATTCTAATTTACATGATTAAATTCTAACTTAGTCACTGATTACCTTCTGCCTTAGCACGCTTCGGGTTCTCGTGGATTTTATTTTTGCCTTTGCTTCCTTTTCTGGGTGTAGCAGTTTTTGCCCGCACCAATCCACAATTTTCAGCATGCTTACACATATTACTCTGTTAGCACAATGAAAAACAAATATATCAATCAAATACTAATCTATGTAAGCAATTTAACACACACAAAGCAAATACAGTTCTGACAGACAAATTCTGGAACACTAAGTGGAAGACTGACTTAGTTAACTGCTGCCATAAAACTCCTGAAGATTTTCCAGAACATATATTAAAATTCTGCTTTAAAAGAACATTGCCATTTGGTGGGTATAAAATAAAATCTATCATTTTCTGGTTCCTAGATAGGCAATAAAGTTTTACATGTAAAATCTGTATGTGGAAAAAGGGTCACATTTACTTTAAAGTGTGCACAGTTAACCCAAAATTAGAATATTTTCTTATAGCGTATGGTTTTGAAGTGAATAATAATTTCTTACTTTCCTTGCAGAACAGGTTCTAGCTATCCTAAAAGTACTCTTGAAAATAAATTTTTCAGTTCAGACTGAATTTATTCTGCATCACCACTGAAAATCACATTTCAAGCTCAAATACTACATTTTGCTCTTTATCCCTGAGAGTGACTGCTCTTACTTTACACTTCTAAGCAGTCCACGTACAAAAGACTTACCAAGAAGACAGACTAATCCTTGCATATGAATTTCAATTTGTGAAAAATTTACCCTGGAAGTAAGCACCACTACACTATTTTAGTCGGAGTGCTGTCACAAAAGTTGTTATTTTCTTAAGTTAAATAAAACCCCAAAGCCAACTGTGCCTCACAACACAACCACCAGCAGAGTGAGCAGTATTTTCCCAAGGAACTGCAATACCTGGCTACATGTGCAGCTGCACTGAGCACAGCTGAATCTTCTCTCACTCCTGTGAGCCTTCCTGTGCTGAAGGAAAGCGTAGCGCTCGTGGAAAGCTGCCTCACAGTCCCTGCACTTCACTGCCTCCTCCATGTAGGAATGCAGATTCCTCAGGTCGACACCTGGACAGTTATTCAAAACAACTCGTTTTAATGGCAAGGGTTTTATTTTCATAGTTTTGAACAAGAGCTGGGCTGTATATAGCCCAGAGTAATGCAAATCTGCGGTAGGGGTAAAATAAATAGATTAGTTTAAGATCAAACAAAAGCCGCAGCAAGATGTTGTAACTCGCCAAAGAAATCAAGCAGTTATAAGCCTGAATCTTACTGATTTCAGTGAAAATCGTTTAACAAATCAAATACTTCAAAGAATCCAATTTTAACACAGAATTTTCATGTATTTCTAGAAACTTAAAATTCTATATAGGTTTTGTTGCTACTGGTCAGTTCTACTGCTGCCAACACGTCTTCTGAAAAAAACAGAAGGTCATAGTGCCACAGGTATCAAGCAAATAATAAAAAAGAAAAAGCTAAATATTTGCTACTTTGCATTTTAAACAAATTAAAACATCAACCACAAGATGTCACCACATCTCCTTGCAGGAGGAATTTACCTGTAAAACTACAAACACATTTTACTTAAAATATTCTGTAATAATATAAAGTCAGCTATAACATATTTGGTGAAATTTTGTGAAAATTAGAGATTTCACCTCTACTTATCCCTACATTTTGTTTTCAGTGTTTCCTTTAAACTCACCTAAATCACTTTTTCGGGAAAGGAAAGTACTACAATGTGGACATTGGTGTTTTGGCATATTTTCTCCATGCTTCTGTAACATATGGATTTTCATGGTACCACTTTGAGTGAATCTGGCTTGGCAAACGTAACACTCATAGCGTTTTTCACCTATTAAAAAGAAATAAAAATAACAGATGCTTAGAAACTCTACTTATTTGATATAAATTCAAATTCCCACAGAATTCAACATCCATGTTCTGACAGCAACAGTTTCCAGACCAACCAGAAGTTAATATTAGTTGACAGTGCACAAAAGGCCAAACAAGTCTCCAGAAGTTTACATAACTGATTGCAACACAAAATCTTGGCTTTCTGGGTCCACAAGTCAAACTGCTGAAGCATAAAGCCATTCATATATAATTCTAAACTAGGAACAGGAATTATTTTATTTATCATCTACTCTTCCTTGAATATTTCATGTACAAAAATGCAGAATTGTCTTCAAATGTGCAAGGAGAGAAAGTCAACAGCAGTAAAACATCATGGTAAGAGTGACACATCACCAGCCATTGATAATGGTGGGATGGGAAATTAGGGCATTATTTTCTTGCCTTTCTTCCCCAAAAAGCCACATCAGGTGTGACTACCATTAAAAATTGCATCAACATTGGCAAATGGCACAGCTTTGAACCAACTCCAGACTGGTTCTGTGGAAGAAGTCCCTGCCAGGAGTGGGTAACATCCTTGAACTCTTCCAGTTGGACTCTTGTGGCTGACACTCATACAAAAATAATTCAGTTTAATTGCACCAAACTGTCTCAAGATATGAACCAATGCGTGACAAGTGGGGATATTTGGAAAATTTGATTCAAACCACGCTGTCACACTCTGATTCAACCTAAAACATTAATCAGAGCACAAATTACATATTATAATTGAGCCAAGTTAAATCCTGAAGTATAGGATTGATACCCACTGCCCCTGAGATGACTTGCATGTTACAGAGCTATGACAAGAACACACTGCCTCCAGTATTAAAGCAATTTAATTCTTTGTTGACCAAATTAGTTGCTGGCAATCTGGGGTCACGACAATATCCATGTTCTGAACAGATATTTAAAAATCTCTCATAGATAGCTCTCCATGTAAAATCAACTAATTGAGAAATAAAAATGAAAACTTGACTCATAGAAAATGAAATATTTTTCTGACATAAAAGAAGCTAAGGAGGAACAGCAAGACTAACTACTAGCACTGCTGGGCTTCCAACTGCCAAATCCAGAACACCGGAAGAGAACACGTTTTTACCCAAATCACAACTAAAAATAGGGCTAATTTTGAGGCTGAAAGGAGATTGCTCTAACCCTATGAACATTAAGGAGCTGAGGCCCTGGAGTTGATCATTACCCCAGAATCCTACCTGTGTGAGTTAACATGTGCCTTTTCAGTTTGTAGGCATCTTTGCTGGCATAGCTGCACAGGTGGCAGGGGTAGGGCCGCTCCCCCATGTGCGAGCGGACGTGGCGTCTCATCTTGCTGGCCTCAGATAAAAATGAGAGATTTTCTAAAGTAACACCTACATTAGAGATCTATTTAAGTAAAATATAAGCAATTTTACATACTACACCTACTGCAATTTCAAACATTGCATTAATCCCAGAATTAGCACTCTCACATCCGTGTTTTTCCCTGCACAATCAGCCTGTGGTTTTAGGACACTTCTGCACTATTTCCCCACATTCTCTTACTTCCATATTAGTGTCCACACTAGCAAAACGGGAAATTTTATAATAAGAACAAAAAAGATAAAACTTTTAAAAGAGGGTACCTACTACTTTCAGGCTACTTGGATATACCAAACATAAAATTATTTGAAAACACTCAGGAAAATAAAGGAAAGACCAAACTCATTATTCAGAGTCTATTCACCTTCAAGTCCCAAAGAAGTACCTTAGTTACAAAGTTTAATTCAATTCTACTTTTTTTATGCTGTTTTTCTGATATGTTCTACATAAATATTGTAGGTATGTGATTAGGAGTTATCAAATGTTCAGTTCCTCCATTTATGAACACAATTAATGAATTCACTGCTAGATTCCTTCAAATCTAGACTATTATTCACTTAAATAAAATTAAACATGACTGCCAACCTTTGCTACTCAAAAGTCAAATAATTTGCATGGCAGTACTGGAGAGCTCCTTCAGCTTTCCTCATTCAGGTAAAGCTTACAGGAATGTGAGTTCTGTCACAGCAGTGAATGCTGAATAGCTCCTTATTGAAACAAGGGAAAGAACAGGGTAATTTAGTATCAGCTGTCAGGGTTCTTAAAGATGCAAGCTATCAAAAATCTAATTATTAAGATACGGTGCATGGAATAAAGTTCAGGATTGCTTACAGTTTTAGATCTGGACACAGCACAAATTCAGATACTGAACATCCACTAAACTGTGACAGTGATTCAATCACCGGGGCATTTCTGAAAGCCTGTGCACCCAATTCAACTGCAATTTCCAAGTGCACCCTTAAGCAGACTCTAAGGTATTCTTGATGAAGAAAATTCTAGTTCTGGAAAAAACCCATACATCATCAAGTATATAAACACAATACATGAACTTCTTTTTAGACATTAGCTAGTACTTTCCTACAGTACAATGAATGTAGTGTAAATGAGGACCAAGAATGGTTTTGTAGGACCAAAATCACACAAACACATTGTCTAGCAGCAATTTTAGGATAACAAAAGAGAAAGAGCTCTTAAAATGCAACCAGTTTAAAAAACCCTAAATAATTGTATTAATATTAATTTGGAGCAACACATTTGCAAATAGTACACGGACAAAGTAAGGGTTCCAGAAATTCAGGTTACTTGTTCCTTCTTTGCAGGATGATGGGGATGAAAAGATGTGCAATGAAATAAAATGCAATGAAATGAAATTAATGCATGGCACCACGAAGTTGTAGCCATCAGCCACCTTGCAGTAACACTGCAGCAACATAACTGATAAACACAATCCATCAGTCTGTCTGAGGTCATCAGCAGAGCCTGGACTTCTCATGGTTAAAAATCTGGGCAAAAATTGTATGTACATCAAAATCTTGGCACGTGAAAACCTCCACACCCTCTCAAAAGATTCAGTAAGGCTGTACTTACTTCTACACTAGAGTATTCACATAATGTGCACTTGAAAGGCTTCTCCAAAGTGTGTTTGTACCTCCTGTGTCGTGAAAGCTCCCCTCGGGTCACGAAGGCTGTGTCACACTCACTGCATTTATGGGGTTTGTTCCCTGCAACAATACACATGAGACTTTTATTCAACACCACAGCAATGTGATTTGTCTGTCTTGCATCAACATGCAGAATTCTTCAATAGAATCGTTTCTGATATTCTGATTTTTTAAATACAATAATCATAGAATGATTCGGGTTGGAAGGGACCTTAAAGCTCATTTTGTTCCACCCCCTACCATGGGCAGGGACACCTTCTACTATCCCAGGTTGCTCCAAGCCCTGGTCAACCTGGCCTTGGACATTTCCAGGGATGAGGCAGCCACAGCTTCTCTGGGCAACCTCTGCCAGCGCCTCACCACCCTCCCAGGAGAGAATTTCTTCCATATATACGTACACAAAAAGTTTATTATAAACACAATTTATCACTTTGCTTCACATGTTTATATAACAAAATGAAAACATCACAGAAAATTCTATTCTGCATGTAGGAATGAAGCACAGCTGAAGTCACTGTTCAGCTGACAAGAATTGTTAGAATGGTACTTAACAAAATAAACAAATACACAGAGCTCCTAACTACAGGCCATGTCTTTTCAGTGCGGAACGCCACAGAAAATCAGAGGAATTTCTGAGCATAAAATGATCACAGAACACAGCTCTGAGGCAAAGCCACTTGCCTGCTAATTCAGCTTTGAAGGCAGTATGTAACACGAAGCATTTTCAAGCATCAGGTACCTGTATGTGTGTTCACATGGTTATGCAGCAGAGCTGCTGAACGGAAGGCCTTGGGGCAGAGGTGACACACGTGATGTTTCTCACCCGAATGGGTTTTCAAGTGACGCCTAAGACTTGATAACTTGACTGAGGTGAATGTGCAGAAAAAACAGTTAAAACATTCTTTTTCTCCTGTTGGAACAAAGACACATTTACATTGTATATGCCACAAAATAATTGCTTTACTTTTTCAGAAAACAGTACTGATTTCTAAAGAGTCCCTCTAGTCTGGGTAAAACCACTTCAAACTTCTACATCAAAGGATTCATTAAGACTTAAGTGATTTGCCCCCAAAATTGTGTTACTTGTTAGTGATACAGCTTAGAATCTAATTCCAGGAAACCTAACTCCTACCTTGCCCTCACCTCCAAGACAGATTCTGAGATTTCCTCTCAGTACCATCTTTAAGACTTACAACCTGTGCAATAAACTTCTTAATAACAACTGTATAATTAGCAATAAGTAAGTTTATGCACAGATTTGGAAATGGCAGGTTAAGCTATTCCCAGCTTTCTGGTGCTCCTGAACCTGTAAAGTGCATATAAAAAAATAATGATGTAAAAGCCTCTTTAAAATTACTGGTTGAATTTAAGGGGAAAAAATCAGTTCTTTGGAGAAGTCATAGGATAAAGTTCAGGGCACAAGAGTAATGAATTTCTTTTGAGAGTAACAAGTTAAGATTAAATGTGCAACACTTTCTGTTATGAAGAAGATTTGAAACTGTGAAATGGCAAATACGTCATATTTGAAGAGTCTTTCCAGAACAGTTGTCTCAGCTCCCAAGTGTGCTCTCTGTAATGATTCTCATGCTGAGACCAAAATGCATTTAATACAATGCTTTATACCACACAGAGATGTGCAGATAACACTTCACTTCAGTAAAAGCAAACAAAACCACTCTATTGTCATTTATTCATTGTGGATTCATGCCCACACAAAAGAACATTGTTAGCTTTGTTAAAGCTGCTCAAATGTGCTTCCTATAAAGGCTGTAACTGAAAGAGGGGACATTAACAATTTGTACAGTATCCACAGAGAACCTCAGCCAAGATACCTTAACTTCAGATACAACACACACATTTACAGTCTCAACACCATTGATGTCATCCAATTTTTACAGTACACACACAGTTTCTAGGGAAACAGATGCTTATCTGTTCTCTTCTGACTCAGTCCTTAACTTCTCTACCATACTTTTAGGTCTCTAACATCTTAAATCAGCCATTTTCTGTTACTCTTATTAAGGCTCTGGGAAAGGCTTTGCTGACAGGTATTGATTGATAAGTGCCCACCACCCTCTGCTGCCAACGTGGAACCACTCTAAGCTCAACCATAAACCCTCAAACAAGCACATTTTGAAGCTGAATGAGTGGATCAAGACACTAAATAAATTACTAGGTTTATTCAAAGGCACTTATACAATATTAACTTTGAAATCTCCCTGGAGGTTTCAAATACCACACACTGTTCAAAAGACCATTAATTTCTAAATGCCATCCAAAATGTCTCTCCTGAACACAAGGCAGATGACATCAGCCTGAACAAGATCTTTGAGCACTTAGGGCTGAAGGTATTATGTCTTCTTCCAAATTTCCACAGAATGCTAAGACTTAACCTAATCTAAGCAATTGCCCCTGTGAGTATTTAATGCAAAACTCCAACCTCAGTTCAAAATCTTACTTAACATGCTGTATCTATAAATTAACGACAAAGATTATTAACTTTTTACCTTTTTCCTGATGTGAAGCACAAGCCTCAAATTTTAGATTCTTGAGATTCCTTACAACTGTTTGTTCTCATGCAGTTGGATATTCCTGCTCTTTACTTTCATTGAGTAAGTCTGTTGAATCATCACCCCCTTTGCACCTCTGACTCTTTGTTTCCCCAACAGTGGAAAAAACTTCCTTTCCTTCCCTCTCTTCAGATGGGCTCAGTTGCTGGATGTTACTCTCAAATGCAACGCCACCATTATCTCTGTCAATCTATTTTAAAAAAGAATATGTTTTACAACTTTCTCAATTAAAGGCAGTCGTTAGTGGCAAATCTACTGAGCAGTCAACAAAATGCAAGCCACCAATTCGTTCTGATTTTCAGTCTTACACATGATGGAGACAAAACTTGCATTTAGCATACAGCAGCCTAACTGGTAAGTTACAATTAAGTAAGAATAATTACTAAAATTATCCCCTCCCTCTTCAAAATTTTACATTAAAATTTCAGACCACATTTTAAGATTGCAGCACTGAGAACACAGAAACCTGTATATTTATTTTTAAAGAAAATATTTAAAATTTCATTTCAATACATTTACCTTCTAAAAGAAAATGAGATGTATGCTCTGTTTTTTAACAAATTTAGGACTTCTTCAGACTAACTGTAATGCCTTCTTTGTCATGCAGCAATTAACCAGGTTGTGATACTTCTTGCATTAGCTAGACTCAAACACGGCAATATGACCTACCTCAGAAATTATCTAGTGATGCATGAATTTTATAAGAAAAAAAATGTAGTATTTAATTGCAAAACCAATATAATAGCTAGCACAGAACAAAACAGCAGTGTTTGCATGTCCTTTTTAATAAAATTCATTTCAAATGGGACTGTATTACATACCCGGCTTTAACAACCACTGCAGGATTGAACTAATTGAATTAAGGAGAAAAAGGAAAATTCTGTAATGGCATTTAAGAGATGGAGGCTATCAAACAACAGTACCAAACTGATGAACTAAATTAAAAACTTGTCTGAATTTCAACAGTTAAACATCATCTTGATAATCTGGGTTTCTTCCAACTCAGAATATTCTCTGAATCTATGAAGTCTAAACTTGTAGTTTGTCCTTTTAAACATGAGGTAGGAGAACGATGACAGGAGACTGGATATTTAATTATACTTATTTGAATAAATAATATTAATGCTTAAGTCAGAACCAAATCGGTGTGATAGTAGAAGCTAACAGGGAAAAACGTATCTTATCCAGAACTCGTACCTCCATCAGGAGCGTGTCTGGTGGCTTCTCTGTCGCCTTGCTTTCTGCACTCTTTTCTTGCCCTTCTTCTTGCAGGATATGGATCCGCGGCAGCTCCGAGCCATGGAACGCGCAGGTGCCGTCCCGCAGGGTCAGGGCCATGCCCGGGGGCACGCGGTGCTCCACGGCCCGGCTCTGCCCGGCCAGGCCGCTGCGGGCTCCCTGCTCACACAGCGGTGTAGGCTCGGCGTTCTTCACCTCCTAGGACACAGGGCAGGGCCCTGCGGGCTCCCTGCTCACACAGCGGTGTAGGCTCGGCGTTCTTCACCTCCTAGGACACAGGGCAGGGCCCTGCGGGCTCCCTTCTCACACAGCGGGTTCTTCACCCTTCTCAGGACGCAGGGCCTGCGCTCTCCGGTCTGCTCCTCTCCTCCGCTCGGGTCAGCCTGGCCCCGCCACCCTTTCCGCTGCCGCCCTAAGGCCCCGCACGCTGCTGAGCGCTCCTGTTCCAGGTTAAACACGAGGGCAAACCGCGGCCGTTCAGGACCAGCTCCGGCCCTGCCCCGCAGCCCCGAACCCCCGCACGCCGCTCGCCTCCGCAGCGCTCCTCGCTCAGGGCTCTGCCGGCCCAAGGCCCCTCCCAGCCACGTGCGGGAACTCTCCCGGTTCCCCCGCGTAGAGCTGGGTCCCCCCGGGCTGTTGGGCTGGGCGAGCCGGGGCTATTGTGCCCGGGCTGCCCCTCGAGGGGAGGCGGCAGGGAAGGGGTGCAGCGCCTGCCGTGCACCTCGGCATGACCGCCCTGTGCCGCTCCCTCAGCAGCGGCTGGTGTGGGAGCCCACTCGTGGGTAGCAGCTTTTAGGGAACAGCTGCTTCTCACCTGTTAATTCCCTACAAAACACAAAGCCCCGAACCTGCGGAGGTTTCCCTCCCAATGCACCGGGTGCTCGGTGCTCCTTGGTCCCCACGCACGGCAAGTCCTGTCAGAGCAGCTGCGGTTTTCTCACCCTCTAAGCGAAGACGAAGATCTCTCGGCCTTAATTGTAGGCCCTTAACCTTCTGCTCCCACTTGGCTGGAGACCACGGGGCTGAGCTCAATTGGTTTCTCCACTTGGGAAGTGTCTGAAGCACTTGCCGTGTTTCTGCGACGGAAGCCTCCAGCCGGGAGCCCTGTGCTGGAGTGCCGCTGAAGGGCCGCCTGGCGCTGCCGCCACAGAAGTGTTGTACAAAATCGGCTCAAGTGGCTTTGCAGAGGCAGCGGAGCGATGTATAAGCATCGTTACACTGTACCCTAGGCCAGGATTGATTATTCAGTGAGAACAAGTTGAAATACTTCTTTCTCCAAAGGCATTGTGAAAATGTCTTTGAGGTAAACTTGCACAGTTTGAGTGACTTAACATTTAATATTGTGTACCCTTCTAGACTAGTAATTTCCAGCCATCAAACATTTTATAAAACTCACTTTCTTTGAATACTCTATTATATGCCAATGCAGACGTTAGGTTTGGAGCTTTACCTCTAAATATTAGCTTTGTTCATTGCACAGTACAGTACATTGCACAGGGACTGCAACCCAGTGTGGTCCAGATCCTGTTAAACTGAATTACTGAACACTAACCAAAGCCTCAAACCAAGTGGTGGCTTTCTCTGTCTGTGGAAGTAACGCAGTACAACTGCCATTTGTGAAATACCTGTAGCACAAACAGCAGCCCACACCACTGGCCTTTGAGTAGTACCCTCAGATGAGGTGGGGTTATCAGAGCTCATCCTCAGAGACATCAGCTGAAAATCCCATAAACACCCTTGACAACAGCCACACCTATCCACAGTTCTGTAAAATCTTAAATGCAAAAGAAATACATGTTTACATGTAACAACTGCAAGTTAGTCATAACTATTCTACTGCTTAGAATCAACACAAAACCAAAGCAATTATTTAAGGCTGAATATCTATTCCAGCAATTTAGTGCTGATATTTTGGTTAGAGACCACATTATTCATCATCCACAAATCCACGGGCTCTCAAAACTAAAAAGCAGGATGCAGGGTACATAATTAGGCTGCCAGTAACTGTGGCCAGAGATTTTACTTCTTACACATTTCTAAATCTTTTCAAGTCTCTCTGTATACTGTGCAATTATGATAGTTGAAGGGCACTGTAGGAAAAAAGTTGTTATAATAATACACAATCCTTTAGGTTATTTTAATGAGGTTTTCTGCTCTTCAGCAGTCATCAACTTCTAAGAGCTGTCCTGCCTTGCACTTCTGCATTATTAATACCAGCACCATCCATGCAGCTACAGTAAAGATCTGTCATTATTTCCATTATTAACCAATATTTCCAAGGATTTATAGCTCAAGTGCAGAATAGCCCTTCAGTTCATTTTTTGCTGAATTTAAAGGAACCACTTGGATCAGCAATCTACAAATTCAGCCAGTTTCTGAGTAGGTTTTGACACACTGGAGGTTAACAGCTCCATAATGGCCATTATGGCGTGTTGTGTGAACAGTCTCCAGTTACTGCTGCTGCTGCATTGTCTATCTCTAGCTGCAATCAAGCTTCTACCCACTCCTCTGGGAGTCTGGTTCTTTCTAACACATCAACAGCCTACATGAAAAGTCTATCATGAAAGAATAGAGATGTATTTTATATTTTAAGTCATAATTATACTTCGGGGGGTAAATGTTCAAAATGAATTATTGTTTGTTAGGAGTATTTCATAAGGAGCATAAGGAATTTAATGTAGCCACATTTTCTTGTGCTAAAGTAACATTACATAATGAAACAAAATTCAGCCACAAAATTGCAGATAAATTGCTGATAAGAATCTACCAGTGCATGAAAGTGAATACACGGACGAGTAAAATCCTCAATCAGCTGAGTAAATTTCCTTGGCTGCACTAAGGAAACACAGCAAACTTTGTTCTATCTGTGGTTTTCCACCCAAGTATAAACAGTGCAGCTCATTTTTTTAAGAGGTAAAATACTGGGTTATCTGTTCAGATTGTCAGTCTTAAATATGAATAATGTCTTTTATAATATTTAAGATGTTTAATGCATGTTAGGTGGAGCTGACTTTTTTAAAAGCTCCATTACCATGTACATAAAGCATACTTGACCTTGAATGTAGTTCAAGGTTTGCTTCCCTTACTGTGTTTCAGAAACTCACTTTGGATGACTGCAGAGGCTGTTTATCCATCCTCTCTGGTGATGCTTTGCACCTCCATCACAGGTTCTAAACTGCAGTCCTCCCATGCCAGTGGAAGGATTGCCATCAATTTAACAGGGCTTGGAATTAGGCCCAGAATAGATAACTACGTGAAGCAATGACAGTGGGATTTATTTACACGTTTTTGACCTGTCCACAAACTGTAGAGTAAATCAGGAATGCTGCAGTGCACTTGAAAGAGAAAAAGGAAAAATAAAGAGAGCAAAGCATAAAATCCCAAAACAAATGGGTTCAAATTTAACCTCCAATGCTAATAGTTGTTTCATTTATGACACTCCTCCTTGTAGTTGAAACCTCCATTCTTCTCCAGAACATGACTCCTGTTAGTCTAGGAGAAAACCCAGTCTTTGTTGTGACTTATTTTGACAGCTTTAATATCATTTTCCACCTGGCATCTGGAAAGTTTTCCATTTTCACTTTCCACCAATGTCTCACTTCTGTTTCCAAGTCTGTGTCGCGTTCACGCCGCACCTGTCAGCGGTGTGTGTGCCTTAGCGCGGGGCTGCAAACACGCACGCCTTCCCTTCCCTCCTCTCCTACCCCGGGGACAATCACTACCTTCAGCACCTCTTTTGCAGCGAGATATTGCCCCTCTTAATAATGACAGCACCAGATAACCTCCTTCACACCATCACCTCCTTCACACAAAGTGGAGATACTTTTACAATCTTCTAATTCATCTGGCTCCTTTAAATGTTGCTCAGGTCTTGAAGCTGTCACTAAATGGTTGAATTCTTTTTGCTGTATTTTATGGTGCTCCTTGTTCCTTTGGTGTCCTACTTTCACAAAAATGAAGCATTTCTTCAGAGACCACCAAAAAACCTTAATTAAAAAAAAATAAAAAAGAAAGCACATCAGCTAATGAGCGAGATAAAAAGTTATGTTCTTTTTGATGCTGTTCTAAGCAACTGAATCTTGCAAATTCAGAGTTAAGTTAGTGCTTCAGTGCTGGCCTGGAATATTCTCAGGAGAAAATATACAGTTTGATCATTCGGAAAGAAGAATATTATTAATGTTTTATTTTTTCCCCCAGACCTTGGTTCGGAGATAGAAGCTACAGTTTATTTTAGCAGGCATCACTTAGGATTCAGATCTGACTTGGATTTCTTTCTGCCCCAAAGAACAGAATTCTCTGCTCCCTATTGCTACAGTCATATAAAAACTAGTCAGACCTCAGACCCAGGAAGATCAGAACATACAGTCCTACTTGTTTCCTTGCTGAATCCCCGAGGCAGAGAGGAGATGGGAGCACAGCAAAGCCAAGCCAGATGGAAATCATGCTGGAGGGTATTGATTGACTAGTGTCTAGGCAGGCTATAAATTACCACTTCTCATGCAAAGAGGAGGGTGAGCAGAGCTGCAGAGCTGTCTCAGGGCACAGTGCTTGGACTGTGCTGTTCATGAAGGATCAGCTAAATTCGGGTTGTGCCTAAGGCACAGGGAAAGCCAGGCTTTGCTCTCTCTCCAATGCTCATCTTGACTTTGAGGAGACAAATCATCTCTTTAAATATGAGTGATTCTTGCAGCAGAAGAAAAGCAACTCCTAATAAGTTAAAAGACTTAATGCTTTCAAGTATTGTCCATGCTCTTAAAATCCTTCTTCATACTGTAAATGAGTATAATTATGTAGCATGACAAAAACCCAAGACCTAATAAAGTACAGATGTGGGATATATGAAAGGGGAAGTATTTAACATAAGCTAATTGGAGCTGAAAGTACCAGGGATGATTGATTACTTAGACACAAGACAGGGAAGTGGTCTAAAAATTATTAACCATAACTGCAATTTGTCTATTAACTGTTTCATCTAACATTATGATATATTTAGAAACAATCCTGCCGTCCACTAATACACACTTTGCTGCTTGTGGCAAACAGCAGAGCTGCGTGCCTGGATCTGTTTGGAAGAAGGATGTTTGTTGGGAAGCATATCACTTCTTCCATTTCAAAAGACATTAGTGTGGTTATACAGTTAACTACACCTCAGTGGCTTCCACTGTTTTTACAGAATACTCTTTAATCCAACAGATAGCAAATAAAGTTTTTAATACAACTTGCCTTAGTTAGTTATTACAGGTTTCTGTTGCTGTTTGTGCAAGGGTGGAAGAGTTAAAAGTTTAAAAGGCAGAAAGTTTTCCTCTTGTTTTGACTAAACTGGGGGAAACGTGCTGGAGCTGTGCAGAATTTGATTGCCAAACACAGAGAGAAGATACACAGTGAGAAAAGATAGTAAAGGTTTAACCCAGCTGATGTAAGAAACAAACTCCAAGGATGTCCATGTTTCCTTCTTTTATCACACTGTTAATCTTTAATCAGGAAAACAGTTCTGAGAACAGCTCTTCGTGCACAGCTGAACAGACACCAAAACTTGGAAGTTAATAGGATCACTGAAGAATGAGACTATTAAATGATTGTCCTAATAAATCTGTGAGTGAGGTGTACAAACCCAGAGGAGTTCAAATTCTGCTTCCACGTGGATGTGCAGCAAGTACAGGTTAAACCTTGCAAAATCAGCAGTAATGAGGCAGTTGGTGGGTTCAGAAGAGCAGTGGGTTCCTGTGCACTTTTCTCCAGCTCAGATAACAAATCCTCTTGGACGTTAAACTTCCTGAGGAGTCCAAATCAACTTCTTAATTAAAAAATCTAAAGAAATCAAGAAAATCTAAGGGAATATTTAACAACTTGTATATTAATGTCACTTCACTGAACAGCAGGTGGTGTAGTCAGTGATATTTATCAGCAGAAATACCTTAAATCTTAGTTTTCTGCACTGCTACAGTGTTGAACCATCTCTTAAAGTCCACAACCAGATAGCCCCAGGCCTCTCCATCAGGAACTGGTAATGGAAATATGGTATAGCAGGCTTAGTTGCACATCTTTTCTGCTTCTGCAAGAAACAAAGTCAATTTTATAGTCCTTGTAATCTTAAGCATCAAAATGAGGCAGTCTAGAAAGCAGATGAGAATACCTGGGTGACACGTTTTATGAATCACAGTCATTACTCCTTTCAGAGCTGCCTCTACAAACTGAAAGTCTCTTGATCTGTCATTCATACCCATCTTTTGTTTAAGATCTTCTGGGCAGAGAACATCTATGCCTCACCTGAAATAAAAAGGTACTTAGTGCTATTTAGAGCAAATACCTGAACTCTACAAGGTTAGCAAGTGTGTGGGGTTTTTAATTTTTGACAGAATGCAAGTTGATTGCTGTTCATTTGTACATAGTGGTTTAAGCACACACATAAGAAGCTTCTCTTCACATAAACAGTATTCATATGCATGTATGTCATCCTGAATCAGTAAATTTGGAGACAGTTACAGATAGTCAGTCAAAGATGCATGTGTAGCAGTCAGAATGTCTTCCTAAAAGCATAAGAAAAAAAAAAAAAACAAACGTGATTTCCATGGTCCAGTTGAACTCCTGATTTCTTTACTGAGTGTTGTTTGTAGAAATATTCATAATTGTGGCATTTGTCTGATAGGAACCTTTTCCACTGACCAAACAGAAGTGCCTTTACATTGAAAAAATCCCATTGTTGTCCACTGATGTTGCATTATCCCGGTCAGAATGGTGCTAAGCAGAAGTGTACAGTATGTAGGATTTCACCTGACCTGTTAACACTTACATAAGAGTCTTCCAGTAAACAGAGGATTCGTTGCAGGGATTATTGGTTTTTGTGCAATGTTGATTTTCCTCCAGCTGCCAGGTTCAAGAACCAAAAGGTATGTAGTGCTTGACATAGGCACATTTGCCTTCTGACCTTTAGATGTAGCTTGGCTTTCATTTCTGCATAATCAGCTCTTCTATCCTGTTGTTTTGCTTGTAGTATTATAAAATGCTTGAAATATTAATCAAAGCTGTTTTCCTAGGGAAAAAGTATAGAACAAATCTGACTTGAAACAGAAGACACGGTTCAGCCCAAGTTGCTGCTTTTGTGTTGCTATTGAAGGAGAAAACAGTTTATAGTAAATGCTTTTCATTTCAAGTAAGAACTTACTATTTGCATTACAGTAACCTAGAGACAACCCAGCAGAGACTGTCTGTGGCACAGACAAAAATGAGAAAAGATAATGATCATGTTTAATTAGGTTTTAAGCTTCTCTAGCTGGGAACTATCAAGCAAACTAGGAGAATTCATAAGAACAGGGAGAAATTGGCATTGTCACCTCCCAACCTCCTACCTAGGACATGAAAAAGGCTTGGGGATGTAGTTACTTGTCCCAAGTCAAATGGGAAATCCATGGCAGAGGAAGAAACAGAACCCAAACCTTCAGAATCTGCCCCCACTCTTACTGGTTAAAGCCATCCTTCTTCAAAGAGTTTGCTCAAGAAGGAGGTACAGAACTGTGACCAGTGGGTCAGACTGCTTGTAACAGGGGACTGAAATGTTGAGGAAGAACAAAGGTACGTGGGAGGATTTAAAGAAAAGAGAAAAAGCCCATTGCACAGGTAGAGCTGGGTAGCCCTGTAAGGACAGCTGCCAGCACAGTGCTGCTAGCAGGCAAAGCATGGCAGAGAAATAATGAACAGCATGCACGAGGAAGGAGCAAGGGTTGTCTCATCCTAGAAAAAATAAACATATCTAGAATATAAAAAGGTGCTTCTATGTCATTTCTTTAGGCCTGAGGAGGTGATGTCTCTGTAAAAGGGCACAGTTAGCAGAACACCAGTCATCCACAGGAAGCTAGAAATTCTTGAACAAGAGATGCTTGAACTCATGTGCAAGGATTTGTCTGTTCCCTACCCAAGTAGGAAGCAGGAAGTCCTTGACAGCTGCAAACACACACCTCTGTGGTAGAGAGGTTTTACTCCAGCAAGGAAAACCGTTTTTATTTGCAAACTGGGTTTGGAGCCATCTGGGCTTTGTGTGAGTGAGGAGAGAAGATGCTGAAAGGTGTAGGGAAACACAAACCTTTTGCTGACTGTTTTCAGGTAGTATGGTTTGTTCCTTTCTCTCTTGGCTGTGGTTCTGCTTTTTAACCTGCAAAAAAAACCCCTGCAGTAACCATACAAAAATCATAATTCTGTTGTGGTTAGGGTAAAATCAATCAAAGTCTTGGTGGACCCAAACTCTCCACATGACTGACACTTTCTGCAGTAGATAAGAGCTCCCAAGCTAACAGAATTACACATACCTGGCCACTAGTCAGGTACCAGTGGCTACAGAGCCCATTACTCACATATTCACACTGATCCCTGACAGGGAGTTTTTTTGTTTGTTTTGGGGTTTTTTTTTGTTTTGTTTGTTTTTTGGTTTTTTTTTTTTTTTTTTTTAATGACAGTATTCCTTTAGGGAAGAGTTCCCAGATTAGAGTCACAGCTTGAGAAATGGCTCCAGAGGAGTGACTGCTTATCAAAGTTAAAATTGCATGTTTCAATCCCATCTCCAGAGCTGAGCCTGGAGTGAGCTTAAAAATAAAGTAATAATAATAACAACAATAACTATTTTATCTGCCAAAGCAGAACAACAAGCAAGAAACCAGTGTGCCCATGGTGTAATGTCAGCCTTGGCATGTACTGTGGCACAACCAGGACTTTCCCTAAAATATAGCTCAGGATTGAGCACTTGAGCTGATACTAAATGAAGCATCAAAGGTTCGTGACTTTGTTTAGAGACTTTAAACATGCACCAGTGCATCTTCCTGGCTGCTGAAATTTGCTTCCATTTGTTTTGAGAAATGCCTTGTTGTCAAGCTGAAAATGCTGGACAGGCTAATGGAAGTACAGTCTAATCATGACAAATCTGGGTATTTTTTTCTACTCCTCTGCCATCAGAACAAGCCACTTCATTTTGAACACGGGCCAAAAAAATTACGCCGCCTTTTGTAGGGATCCACAAAAACATCCTATTTTACAATCTGCCCAGTCCTGTAGGCTTGGAAGGGAGGTGAGCAGGAGGTAAAGCACCTTGTCCCCAGTTTGCTGTAGCTGTTGTGGCCGGTGGCAGAGGCTCAGCCTCACGGTTCACACAGCACACGTGGAGAGGAGCGTGCAGCACACGTGGCAGGCCCAGAGCTCCTGCAGATGGGTCAGTGCCGAGGAGCTGCCTGCAAGGAGAGGGGCTGTGAGGCAGAAATATCGCCGGGGCTGTGCAGAGTCTGGAACAAGCACTTGGCTCCCTCACAGACTCTTTTGCAACCGCAGGCAATTTGCACGGTTCACGTTTTCTTTTGGAAATGGAGAGAACAGTCCCTGCCCTGCTCTCTGCGAGCTTGCGAGGGCTGCCCTTGGATTTGGGCTCTGTGGCATCCAGTCCAGCAGCTGTCAGAGTGTGCTCAGGGTCAGCTGAGCACAGCTCCACCACAGAAATAGCAAAACAGAGGCACTGCTCTTCCGTGAGTAGAATAGCTCAGAGAATATTTAAAAAACCTACAGTTTTATAGCAAAATACCCAAGTGACAAACTCTTTGGAGGTGACAATATGTAGGAGAATTAGCAATGGGAGGGAAGTAGAGTTTCTGAGTATTATTATATGCCATTAACAACTTTCAGATCTTACTGTGAGTGTATTGTTGCACCTTGGTTTATAGTGATGAATTAAGCTTTCTAATGACACTTTTTCTGAGCATCTAGAGGTTTCTGTAAAAATCTTTATAGCTATTGAGTTCTAGTAGGTCTGTAAAACTTGAAGTGCTCAAAAAGTTCTGTTTTGAGCAACCTGAATAGTGTCCATCAAAGCAAACATCCTAAAACCCCTCCTTTCAAGGCACTTGTTGAACGCTCTCATCTTGAAATGTCAGATTCGCACACATTTAAATGATTTGACAGCTCCCAAGAAGGCACCTGATGTGCATCACATTCAAGTGTCAAGAAGCGCAGAGAAAAAGTGCCAAAAAAATTTCAATCAGAAGAAATCGTATCAGCTATTAGATGAGCATTATAATGCAGTTACTACTAAAAAAGGCTTCCCATTTAAATGAAAAATAAACTTTACATTCAAGACAACTCATTTTTAAAAGGCATTCCATTTCCCCATACCACCTCCCATGTTTGCCATTCGTGAGATCTTCCAGAAACTGAATCCAGACAGCAGCACCCACCAGTACTGGGTGAACACCTCAAGACCACTGCAACTGAGCCATTCTGGGTTCTGCATCTGGGTTTTTGTGTGGGAAACAGTGGGTGTTATGAGAATGCACTGTCTTCACATAAAACCTTTAATGCCTTCTGTTGGCTGCCTAAAAGCTGAGTCTCTAAATGAGAAGATTCTTGAAAAAAAAACCTTGGCCTTGATTTGCATATGCTCCAGTTATTTCATTGCACCAAATACTATGTGTGTTTTATATAGGGGCTGGAGGCTTACTGTGTGTTTGTGATATGCTTTGAGATCCTCTGATGGGAGGTGTTACCTAAATACAAGTAATTTGATGCTGAAGTGTCTAGAATTCCCAGTGGACATCTGTACTCGAGCCCTGCTGCCATCACAAATGAAAAACATTTGGAATCCTTAATGTGATTTTTAATGGACATATGTTCATAACACAGTGCCACCAATTTGGCATATTTAGTGTCTTCTCAAGAGAAGCCCACAGTTTGTATAGCAAGATTGTGGGAGGTTAGGATTGCAGTGTTAGAAAATTTGCACAACACCTGCCTGACTGAAATCTAATTGGCAGAAATTAATGCTCTGAGTTTGGGAATTTTTTTCCTCCTCTCAAAACCTAGAAACACTAGGACTGATTCCACTGTATTCCACTGTTGTATGTAAGCTTTTATTCTGATTTTACTTGTGCTACAATATGATCATTTCCTGGTCTGCTGTATTCCTGACAACTGAGCATGGCTGGCTTACTCTCAGTTATTTCGATGTACACTGACTTACCTGGCCAGCAAAAAGCACTCAGTATTTTTGTACTTCTCTGAAAAAAGGCTCTGCTTAGTATTACTAAAGATTATGCTCCATTTTCTTTTTAATGAAGGTACTTTATGACATGTTTTTAAAGGAAAGTATTTCTGATCAGCTCTACCAGCAACACAGTATGTGGACTCTGAAGACAAACACCATTATTGCCATTATTAAATTGGTTTTGGATTTTATCTTTGCTTACACCACAGCCCTATCTGGAGCAGTCTTTAGCACCTCTTATCCCACCAGATTTTTGTTTTCCTTTTCAGGAATCTTTGGCCTTGCCATGCATCAAGGACAGCCCCTCTTACCTCACTGTTTTCTTCCCTTATTTACAAAACATAATAAAGGGCTTTGCAGGGGAGATAGAGGGTACAGTCCCAGGGGGTGTTCCTGCAGTGGGAGAGTCAGCCCTGCAGTATTTTAGACTTGTAGAGTGGGAAGGTGAGCTACAGTCCTGATCCCTGCTGCTCTGCCAGCCTGGCTTTTTGGGGACTGTAAATCACTGCTGACTTCTCCAGCAAGAACCTTGCTGGGAACATCCAACTGCCTCACAAACCTGAGCAACAGCTGGGTTGTGAACACCCTCCATACAAGATAAGTCAATTTTGTTGCTTTTCAGAACTCCCTGAAACTTAGCTGGGAATCCTAGATTTCCTGTTCTGCAAACTACCAATGACAACCATGGTAAAAGCCCCATCAATACAAAAAAGTCACAAGTTGGCACAAAAGCATCACCTTATCCAGGCTCCAGATGCTTTGCTAAGACTGGATATAAATAGAGTGAGAGGAAACGGCAGCAGGGTTATTTCTACAGCTCTATTTGCCTGAAATACTTCAGTCTTCACACACCCAGACTGCATGGACAAATAAACATGAAGACCGCCTCTCTTTATGGTCACAATTGTCTAAAATGGAACAGGGGAAGCTAAAGACAGGCCTGCAGAAATAGAAACAAGAGCTCAAAGTGTCTGATATCACACTGAGATAACCCTCAGAATTTCAAGAGTAGTAGTGGCTGTTGATATCAGATACTGCCACAACTGCCACAGATACAGACTCCAGTCTATGTGCACATGCACACAGTGCACTTCACCCACAGAACAACAGTGTGCAGCCTCAGTCCTGAGCAGTTCTGTGCTTTTGCTCTGAGTACTAATTTAGGGATGGGTTAATATTTTATGACACCTCCCCCCCGTTAGAACTCCCAGTAAAATAAAATATAATATTTGAAAGAGGTGGTTAATTATTGAGACAGTTGCCACTCTGCCTCTTCTGAAGTTGTAGCAATAGAAAACAACTGTTTAGTTTGCAAGAGCCTGAAACAAGTCATAAGCAAAAACTTGCTTGCCTACACTGAAGGAACCCCAACGTTTAGATGTATATTGCTTGGGATTTTTTTTAGAATTGCATAGACAAAAATAAGAGCTGTGGGCCTTGTGTATGTAGTGGTTATTCAGGCCTGTCAGTGGTCACGGTTGAACTTTATACCCAGATCAGGCAATGTTCCCAAGGTGAGTAAACACTCCTTGGACGAGCCTCCACTTCACAGCCAGCTAGTGACCATCTGCCTACAGAATGTGCCAGCTGCACTTTGCCTCCGTGCATGACCTCTGTGTTCCTGGTTCCAGAAACTCTTTGTACTCAACCTTTCCCACACGCCGAGAAGTTATGACGTTTTTGATTTCAAAGCCAAAATGGATCAAAGTTTGGTTAAACTGCTAAATTTTGTAACTGCTTCAAAACAGCAAACCCAGGGGCTAAGAACCTCCGCTTTCAGCATTCATTAATCAAGCCTGTTAAATGATTACCCCGCCAGGGCTGCTTTGTTGACAACTCTGCATGATGACAATGTCAGTGGCACTGTCCCAAGACACATCCAGTGGTGATGTAAAGGACAAGCCTCCCTCACCTCAACTGGTGGGATGGACACTACCATGAAGAATATTTAAGGGAGGAGGTGCATCCTTTGAAAGCAGCAATTGCAGGAGAGCTCCAAGACAAGTGAAGCGGGCTCAACTGAAAGGTACAGCAAAATCCTCTCTGGCATCCAGCTCCATCTTACTTAGACAGTAAGTAGAATGGCCTCTATTTTTTCCACCTTAAATTAGTAGAATGGCCTCTATTTTTTTCCACCTTAAATTAGCAGTGATCCAAATTCCCTACCTTGATTTTAAAGCAGTACATAGTCAAGTCCATTGCAAGTCCTTTGTGTTGTATTTGTTAGGCTTTGTGACACTGGTTAGAACGCAAAGTATGCTAACTCACCTAATCTGTTTGATTTTTGATTGTGGTCAGTATTTTACAGCCGTCAAGAAGATCCACAACAGCTCCAACAATGCCCCCCCAGCTGAAAGCCGAGATGAACGTCATGCCCAAGGTTGTCCAGGGGGATTTGGAGAGCCTGTCTCCAGAAGCGAGGGATTTCATTGAGACCAACGCCAAGCTGTGCCAGCCTGAGTGCATCCACATCTGCGATGGCTCGGAAGAGGAAAACAGAAAAATTCTGGACATCATGGTGGAGCAAGGCATGATCAAGAAGCTGAACAAGTACGAGAACTGGTGAGTAGCCTAAATGAAGTCAAGTATCGTCTCAGAATTGGAGCATTCATTTTCTATCCTGTTTACTTTAAAAACTTCTTATAACTCTCCAATATTTGCTTTCCATGAACATTTTGGAACTTTAGCTTACATAGGTGAAATACTCAGGAAAAGCAAACTTTTTCCTCTAAAAATTAGCATAAAGCATATTATTCAGTTGGACTATCAGCTGTACATTTTCTCTATTGATTAGTTACATCAGGGAACTGAAATAACGTCATGAGATTGACGCAACTTATCATTAGCAGTGGCTAAATATTATTGAGCAAATCTTTTGAAGAATTCTACTATTTTAGCCAATTAAGTTTATTCATCACATACTTTTTTGTGGCATTCAAATAGGTCTGTGGGTGTTCAAATATTATTCAGTAAAGGCATTATTCACATCATGCCAATGAGCTTTGACTCTAATGTATTCTGCAAATACTTTTTTCAAATATTTCGTAATTTCTCCCAACTAACTGAACATGAAAGGAGAATATTAACAACAAGTGCATACTCGAGAATTACGTGCCAACCACGAGATCTGCATGGGAGAAATCTGCAAAGACTTTTGAATAACTAAGTGCAGGAATTTGGCAATCTGTTTGCAGACTATTTGGGAGAGAAAAGGGCAAGATTCACCAGATAAATTATTCATTGTTAATTATATGCTTAGCTGTAGTGATGATGGTTATGACAGCCCAACTAGAACATTTTTATACTCGTGGAAAATTTCGATGCACAGAGGTGAAAATGTAAAACAATCCTCTCTATCGTAAATAGATGGCAAAAAATCCCTTAGAGGGAAAAAAGAATCCCCTTTAATGAACTCCTTCACTTTTAATGATCGTGCTTATATTCAATATTTCCTTTGTGATGCCTCTAATATAAGAGACTATGCCAATCCACTAAGCTGGGTTCTGATCCCTCTGGCACTTACACCAACACTTAAACTACTTTCCTTGGCATCCACTTAGCTTGAGGCATCATTTTGTGGTCCCCATACAAAACAACTTCACACTGATGAGAATGAGAATTAAACAAGATTAACTTCTCCCTGAAAGTTAGCAACAGAGAATAAGGCTGAGTTAAGAGGTAGTATCCAAAGGAGTATTAACATGTAACAAGAATTCCCTGGGCCATATAATTTGTTATTATTACTGGAAAGTCTTAAAACAATTTTTATGAGAGAGTGTATCTGACTGATTTTTGAGATTATCTGTTATACTGCTTTGGCACTAATTTTTGCCTTACAAAGCATTGTTTCAGCAGCCTTTTGTGCTAAAGTGAACCCACAGAAGGGTAAAAATGCTATATTGATAATTAAAGTCTAATTTTCTGATTTTTGTTGAAATGCAGCTGGTTGGCTCTCACTGATCCAAGAGATGTGGCAAGAATTGAGAGCAAAACTGTCATCATCACTCAAGAGCAGAGAGATACCATTCCAGTGCCCAAAACTGGAACAAGCCAGCTGGGGCGCTGGATGTCTGAGGAAGATTTTGAGAAAGCCTTCAACACCAGGTTCCCAGGCTGCATGCAAGGTAGGCAAGGAAAAGATAATTGACACTGAACTTTCAGCAGTGCTGAGACACTCACTACTATTGCAAGTTACTGTAATCTTTAAAGAACAATTTAAGCAGAAGATTTAGCTTTTTACCCCCAATAGTCACCTCACTAGTTTCATGCAGATCTTTACCACAGACCCAAATACCTGGGCAAGGACAGTCCAGTCTCTTTCCAGCACTCTTGTTTCCCCAAAGAGTGGCAAAGTACAAAAATTTGTGTGATTTGGTTCAGGAAGTCACACAGCAACTGAGAAGCAGATAGGAAGTGAGATGAGGATGAAGGACCCCCCATCCACAGCAATAATTTCAGATTCAGGGATGTACACCAACAGAGAACTTGGCCTTCACCTCCCCCTTACTCCTGGCTAGACAATCTGCCTGAACTGCTGCTTTCAGCATTTAAGATAAAACTTCTTGCTACACAATTAGACAAACAGAAAGCTGCAGCTCTTTAAACATCATCAGAACCTCTCACAAGACAAACAGCTTTTAAAGGACTGAGAAACAGCCTCCATGTTTATAAAGGTTACTTCAAATGTTCCTTGTTTTGCTCTTAGCCACATCTTGCTACTCCCTGTTTTCCAGGACGTACAATGTATGTCATCCCCTTCAGCATGGGGCCTATTGGGTCGCCTTTGTCCAAGATTGGGATTGAGCTGACAGATTCACCCTATGTAGTGGCCAGCATGAGGATCATGACACGGATTGGAACAGATGTTTTGAGAGCCCTGGGCAATGGAGAGTTTGTAAAATGCCTTCACTCAGTTGGATGCCCTCTGCCACTCAAAGGTAAGAGCCATTAAAACCCCCAGGAGCTATTAAAAACCCCAGGAAATTCCCAGGGCTGTGTTCTGGAGCTGAGTGTGTGTCCTCGGCACATGGGACACCTTCACCACAGAAGGCCAGGGTGGTTCTGTAACAGCACTAGGTTCAAAACTCAGTTAAAGGAATCAAAGCTCAGCGAGAGTTTGATGGAAAGGAGATGATTATCCCTAGTACTTACCAGGGATTTCCTTGGAGCATCTGCTCTGGGTTGCTGTCAGAGGCTCGGTGCTGATGAAACAACAGCGTGATCGAGCATGGAAATTGCTGCATTCATGAGTACAACATTCTGTTCTGCAGAGCCATTAATCAACAACTGGCCGTGCAACCCGGAGCTGACGCTGATTGCTCATCTCCCGGATCGCAGGGAGATCATTTCCTTTGGCAGCGGCTACGGAGGAAACTCCTTGCTGGGGAAGAAATGCTTTGCTCTCCGGATTGCCAGCAGGCTGGCCAAAGAGGAGGGCTGGCTCGCAGAGCACATGCTGGTAAAAAAATCTATGCTGTTAAATCTTGTGTGTTGGAGCAGCCGTTAAACCCCAAATTAGAGCCACATAAATCCATCGCCCGCCTCGCCATCAATGAAATTGGTCTCATATGGATGGCCCTGTAACTTTAGATGGGAATCTGTCACGTGCCAGGCTCAGGAGGAATAGAAAACTGCTTGCAAGGCCAAGTACTGAACATTTAAAATAGGACTTGTCATGGTGTAAAATAAGCAAAATTTGGAACTTCTGAGAGTGACTTTTCGCAGGCAGACCCATGTACTTGAGCAGAGCCTGAACATCATCACTGGGCCAAATTATAAAGGGGTCCATGCACTTAAAAACCTGCAAATATTAGATTTTCTAAGGGAGTAACCTTCCTGGCTTTAATTTCTGCCGTCCTTTAAACATTCTACCACCAAAAAATACCACTGAAAAAGAGAATTTCAAAGTGCATAAGAGAGCAGCCTTAGAAAAAATTTCTGTGGTCTTTGAGAAGAGCAGAAGAATCCGTGCACAAAGTGCTTTCCCTTCACTCCACTTGTGCAGCCAAAAGCATATTGCCTGGTTTTCTTCTGTCTTAACAGAGAAACACAGATGCATATGGTCTTTAATCACCAAAATAAAAACAAATATTTATTATGTACAGACTTAACATTTTTTAAAAATATAAGAATTTCTTACAGATATTCTAATGGCAAGAAGAGTTGACTCTCTGATTTAAAAAATACAGCTTGAGTTATTTGTCAACAATATTATGTTGTGCTTCTTCTGTAGGAGCAAATGTGCATAATTAAATATTTTAACATTTCCACTTGCTGGGAGGCAATCTCCAAAACGAAAAGTGCAAGAAAAAAAGACTGTGTTTAACAGTTGCATTAATTTTTCAATAGATCCTGGGAATTACCAATCCAGAAGGAAAAAAGAAGTACTTTGCTGCAGCATTCCCTAGCGCATGTGGAAAAACTAACTTGGCCATGATGAACCCAAGCCTGCCAGGATGGAAAATTGAGTGTGTGGGTGATGATATTGCCTGGATGAAATTTGATGAACAAGGTATGGAAATTTAATTGGAATGCTTTACAGGTTGCTGTAGGTGCAATAAGACATGCTACAAACTTCTGGGTAGAATTAAATCAGTATGATTTACTTATATTTTTTCATTTAACTTCCAGGCAACTTAAGGGCAATCAATCCTGAGAACGGCTTTTTTGGTGTCGCCCCTGGAACTTCAGTCAAAACCAACCCCAATGCTATTAAAACCATATTCAAGAACACCATCTTTACCAACGTGGCAGAAACCAGTGATGGAGGTGTTTACTGGGAAGGCATTGATGAGCCCCTGCCAGCTGGAGTGACAGTGACCTCGTGGAAGAACAAGGACTGGACCCCAGACAACGGTACCTGGCCCACACCACGGCCCTCTCGTTGGCTTTCTTTGAAACTGATGAACAAACTCAAAGTTAACTCTGCCACCATGACCTTTGTGTTGTGTTCTGTGCAGGAGAACCTTGTGCTCACCCCAACTCCAGGTTCTGCTCCCCAGCCAGGCAGTGCCCCATCATGGATCCTGCGTGGGAGTCCCCCGAGGGCGTTCCCATCGAGGGGATCATTTTCGGAGGCCGCAGACCAGCTGGTAAGAGATGCAGCAGCCACGTTTCCAGGCTGAAGTGCTGGCTGCAGAGGGGTTGACACACAGCTGGGCATAGACACAGGTTTTGCTTTCACAGCTGCAAAAGCAAGGAAATAACCACGTTAGTCCAATTTCTCCGTGTTAGCCTTTGGCACACACGCTTCCAGCCGCTGGTGTTTCAGTGTCTGAGTTGTTTGATGTTAACACAAAACAGGTAATAATAATAATAAAGGGCTGGAGGGAGATCAGGACCCACTAACATGGGTAGTAGACATAGAAAATTGCTGCATGGATCTCGATTTTCCTGTAGTTTTAGTTCAGTTAGCAAATGGTGAGAGAAATGAATCAGTTTTAGATAGTTTAAAGAAAAAGGAGTAAAATAAATTGTTCTGTTAAAGGCCACCTAAAGTTGGAAAAGAAATAGAAGAAATGCTAAGTCTGAGTCTAATAAGACCACAGGACCAGATTCTATTTCCACTAAAATCTGCTGGAGATTCTGATGTCCCAGATATCTCCCTCTGGATGTGTTCAGTAATCAGTGACCATTTTTGAAAACATTCATTTAAACTTCTTTGCTGTAAGAGAGCAGGAAATGAACTAATTAAAAAAAAAAAAGCCAGGAAAAATTAGAGTACATTACCCAGTAACATGCATTCAGCACTATCTCAGATAGCAAAACCTGTCATAAAAATGTTTCTGGACCTCTAATTACTGAAGTGATTTTGTCCTTTATAGGTGTCCCTCTTGTATATGAGGCCTTTAACTGGAAGCATGGAGTATTTGTAGGAGCAGCCATGAGATCTGAAGCAACAGCAGCTGCTGAGCACAAAGGTAAATCAAAATTTAATCTGCCTACCTGTATTAAAAGCAGGCCCCTCTGGACTGCCTGCCCTCTCCTTCCCCCTGCTCTTTCACATTTCAGTCTTGGCAGCTAATTTTGCAACCTGTGCATTTTCACAATAGAAAATATTTGTACTGGAATTAACAGCCAAATTCTCTGTAAAAGTCAAATTAAGCAAAATAATCCCTTAGGTGGCAAGCATACAGAACAGGATGCAGGCACAGGGCTCCCAGAAGCCTTGACAGGGAGTTCTTTTTACAGTCTGGGATAAACAAATTTAAATTTTCTCTTCTGCTAGAGCTCAACATAAATGCGTGAATGATAGCCATCTCTTGGGGATCTTCATTTAAGCTGCTTGACCTGAGATTTAAGAAATTTAATAACAAAAATTAATTTAATTTGTGCCTTTTGTGCATCAAGGATAATGCTTGTGTTGTTTCTTAAAGCTCTTTGGCTCAGAAGGGTGGTGAAGGGATCATGGGTAAAGCCTGGGAGGATCTGAACCTTTGTGCTTTAGAAGAAGTGTTCTATTTATTCCCTTACCTTCTCCATCTGTGTTTCGAACAGGCAAAATCATCATGCACGACCCATTTGCCATGAGGCCTTTCTTTGGCTACAACTTTGGCAAATACCTGTCCCACTGGCTGAGCATGGCCCAGCGTCCAGCCGCAAAGCTCCCCAGGATCTTCCACGTGAATTGGTTCCGGAAGGACAGCCAAGGGAAATTCCTGTGGCCTGGCTTCGGGGAGAATTCCCGCGTGCTGGAGTGGATGTTCAACAGGATCGAAGGGAAAGCCTCTGCCAAGCCAACTGCCATAGGCTACATCCCTGCTGATGCTGCTTTGAACTTGAAGGGTTTGGAAGATGTCAACCTGACCGAACTGTTTGATATCTCAAAAGAGTTCTGGGAAAAGGAGGTAGAAGAAATCAAGCAATACTTTGAAGTGCAAGTCAATGCTGACCTTCCCTATGAAATAGAGAGGGAATTGCTTGCCTTAGAGATGAGGATAAAACAGCTGTAAGCTGATCAAACCCACAATTATTTATCAATTCGCACGTAGACAGGGCAAACACATTCTACCAAATCACCACTGGAAGCATAGCAGCACACTGATGGGCAGGGGGTTATAATGAAAGTAGGTCATAGCTTAGTTAGGATATAGGCACAGAGACATTCTAGAAATAACTCCAGACCTAATGATTTATAACTACATCGGTTGTTGTGAATAGGTGAGCAGCTGTGGGAGTGCACGTGCGCAGGGTCTGAAACCCCTGTTCTGTCACTTACATGCACACAGAGCCATGATGGGTGTAAATTATTTGCCTAGTTCTGCATATACAATCCAAACCAATCCAGCCTTCAAGTTGTAGCACATTGTTTCCATCACAGAAACCTCTGGAGTCCCAGACTCCACTCGAAAGAGGAGAGAGAATTAGATGCTGTATATATGTATTACCTAAACGTATTTCATGTCTTAAATACTTTTTAGAAAAATGAAGTTGTAACTTCTATCAGAGTGAAAGATGACTTTATATTACTAATGCATATTTAAGATATTGCTATTATATATTACTCATGTTCCTGTGATTTCCAGATGTTTTGAATGGCTTGTTCTTAAACTATAAAATAAATGTTTATACAAAATATTACCTCATTTCCAGTATTCTTGCTGTTTATAAACTGCATGCATATAAATTGAGGCTCCTGTCAGTACTCAGCAGAGGCACAGATGCACATGTGGAAATTAGATGTTGACTAGAGTTGATCTGCTAGTCCTGAGCCAACTAGTTTAAGCCACATACTGTCTTTGCAACTTTGATTCAAGCCAGAGGAATGATCCAAAAATTATGATACCAGCTGTGAGCAGTCATCCAGATGGTGACACACTCTCCATAACTGGGCATTGTTAGTTGCTGCAGGCATTTATAAAATAAACTGCCCTCTAGGAAAGCCCCATATTAGGACCTTGCTCATTTGTTAAAGTCATAGGATTTGTCCCTGTTCCACAGCACCTTGGCTTTTGCAAGAGTAATGAGTGAAGCTGTTGAAGTAAAGACAATTTGGGAAAAAGTTTTCCAGATTTGTCAGGATGCCTAAAGCCTTAGAGCTCAATGAAAATCAGGGCAGGAACCTGTGTTGGCTTCCTTATAGAGCCAAGACACTAAAACCAGCCCATGTTCTCCAAATTAGAGGTGTCATTTATGTGCTTCCCACATCCCTGGCAGGTATCCTGCTTTTTCACTTTGAATGCTTCATCTCCCAAAACATATTGCAAATATTTGCTTAGCAAAAGGAATATCACTTACATTGTGTAATAAGCCTTTTTACAGACTCGCTTCCTGGCAAAGCAAACAGTGCCAGGGCTGGTCAACAGCTGCCCTTCAAAGTTTGCTAGGAGAGGTCACATAATCTGAAAAGGCTCTAAACTACCCCCTGACCCCGTGCTTAAGACTTAACACAAACATTATCAGTTCTGGAGTGAATAATAGAGCCCAAGTCAATGCATAGGTCACACAAAGAACAGACAATGGAAAGCGGTGATGGAAGTGGGGGAGAGTGGTGCAGCCTCTGTGGAGGTGATCAAAATCACATCTGCATCTCCTGTAAGGTCACCTGAATGTGCCCTCCTGAGTGGGCTCCAAATTAACAGAAAAATCAAGGTGGAAGTCAGTAAAAAAGTCAGAGGAAGTGAGCCAAGGAAGACTGCAAAATTCACTCCTCAGATTCAAGCATTGCTATCAAGTGTATTAAATAAAGTTGTTAATAAAGTAGTTCTATAAATAGCTGATGAACAGCCTGGGCCATTCCCAGCTGGTGTGACAGTACTAGGCTGGTATTTGGATATGTCTGAGGAAGAACAAGGAGAGCTGAGAAAATCTGTCATGGTGATATCAGAGAGTTATGGCCAGTTACAGCCTCAGGGTTCCTTATGGGCCTCGGGAGAGGATCCCAGCCCTGAGCAGTGCAAACGTGTTCCAGGCACAGCTTGAGATGCTGCCCAGGAGATGTACAGAAGCTTGGGGCTTTCCAGAGCTCTCTGAGCACTCCAGGGTGCTGCTCTGCCTTCCCAAACACAACCAGGCTCAAAGGAGTGTCCCAAAGAAATGGGCCCTGCTCCTGCCAGAGGAATCTGTGCCAGGGGCCCAAGCCCAGCAGGCACATGGACATGGGAAAACCAAGTGACACTTCTCCCATAAAATGCTGCTCTGTGAGGCGGTGCAGACACCATCACTGAGGTCCTGCAGCACACGCCCAGCTCTAGCAACACTGGTGTTATAAAGTGCTAGCTGCCTTGAGAACATCCTACCCAGCCCAAAACACTGGCTTTCATCTTCTGAGTAAACCCCTGCTTTCTCCTCCTCACCCCAAGAAATCGGGGAATTTTCCTTCCTTTGACCACCACTGCCCTCAGGTTCTGCTCTGGGTGTTTTTCCCACAACACAACCCATGGACAGTGCCTATCATGAGCTCCTCTGGAAAAAAGTACTTAAACCAATTGTGGTTCTCCCAGTGCACGCATTTTAACCACATGCACCTTTTCAAACACTGCTCAGAGACACAGATCATTCCAGAAACCAGAAAAGGGGCAAAAAAACCTGCTGCACTGTTAAGAATGAGAACAAGAAAATGAGTTTTTGCATGAGTCATTCAACAGCTCCTTTGTATGTAAATATACCCTCAACCCATCAGCATCTATGGGGAGTACAATTTACATTTTGAATGATCAAAATGTTTAGTATTGGCAGAGAAAATGTTTAAAAAGGGAGAAGGCGGTGGTTCAAAATTTAGAAACTTAGTCAAGTGTGCCAGATTATGATCTCAACTCTTCTCCCTCCAACAAATACTATGCTCCATAAAAACAAAATGCTTTTAAATTGAAATTTGGAAGTTCCCCTGATTTTCAAAAGAAAGAAGGGAAGGCAACAAATGCAATAAATTTCAACAAATTAGTAGAGAAATATAAAACTTGGCCTATTAAATGCAATTCAGAGAAGGGAAGCACAGGCAAGACTAACACATGAAGTGTACAGAGCCATAACATTTGCAACAGCTGTGTTATGAAATGCACTTGGTATTCTGGGAAGTGAGAAACAAAATACTTTGTTAAAACACTTGTGGATGTACCGGTGGCTTAGAAGAAGAGAGACAAAATTAAAATCACAGTTTAACCATTAATGCTCTTGAGGATACGATCCCTGTACCTTGTTTGTGCCGTGGTTCACTGGTCAAGAACATTGTGATGGATGCACCATATCCAGGGAAGGCTGTGCTCAACCACCTTAAATTTAGCACAGTCCCTCGGGTAAAAAGTCTGGCCTCAGTGCCAAGAGCTCCTGTTAGCACAGATAAATCCAGAGCTCAGACCTAGACCTTGGCCCAGTCTTTGCACAGGTGGAGAAGCCTCCAAGCCCGATGCCATCCTTTACACTCATTTCTCATGTTTCAAGGTCAAGTTTTGACTGTGTTTTGTCTTGTTCCTTCAAATCCCCTTCTCAGATGTCAGTCTCAGCAGTAATTAGCTTGAGTATATAAGATATCCACATACCTGGATTCTGTCACCATCATGAAGGTTAAACCAAATAAATAAATAAACCTGAAAAGCAGCGTACAGCTTGCTGCAGAGCTCGTGTTGGAAAATAGTGAAACCCAACTTCAAACCTCTCACAATTTTGGGATGATATTTTCAGGAAAAGAAGCAAAATTCAGAGAAATGGCATTTGTGCTCTGGGAAATGCTGTTTTCCAAAAACCTTGGCTGCCATAGTAACATGATTTATTCCATACTTGCGGCAGTATAGTCAGTCAGCTCCCCAACTGAAAGACAATTATTGTAACTAGAGATGTACCTGGCTGGAAGTCTGTGGGAATGCTGCTATGGATGGCAGAGCAGAGCACTCTAAACTCCAAATTAGTAATTGTTAGTGTTGATGGTGGAGGACATTTCTGGCAGAGGTTTAACCTCAGCAGTACAAAAGGGCAGGTTGGTCAAATGAGAGCTGGCAAATCCCCCTCACCGAGGTTCCAAACCACGTCCTGCCCCATCTGTGTGTCCTCATGCAGAACAGCTAGGTGGGGAAAATGAGAAAGGAAAAAACCCCAACTGCTATTGTATTCCTTTCCTGCATGCTGCAGCCACCATGGATATGTTGGCCGCAAAAACTTTACCAGAGAATTTTGTGAGCAAATTGCAGAAATCCACAGAAATTAATATGCAAAATTCAGGCTGTGTCTGACCCTTGCAAAGAAAAGCATGGCCTCTTTGCTGTAAGAGGCCATACAAAAGACCTCTGAGTTGTCCCTACCCAGTGTGGAGGGCTTTGTTCTGCCTTTGATGGCATCAGTGACGACCACCTTGAATTTTGTTTTGCTCCTCCTCACGCTGGTGCTTCTTGCCCTGCCTTTTCTCCAGTGTAAATGTGACCAGACATAGGATCTGAGATGATTCTGCCTTCAGCTTTCCTTCAAGCTGATAAGCTCCAAGCAGAACCTTTTCTAATACACACCCCAGAAATGTTCTTTGTGTCTTTGGAAATGTCAGATGCTGGCCATTGGAAAAGGGAAAACATCTGGTTTAATCCTCCCGCAGGAACATGTCAAAGTTTTTGTGCTGTTTTTTTTGTGCAGTCTCAATGCCTTTTATTCATCTAAAAAATCCTTTTTTAAACTGCTGCATTTCATTTTTGTTGATTTTGTTCTTTTTTTGAACCAAGAATGTAGTTTTTGTTCCTTTTCTTGTAAAGCATCACAAGGACATTTCCCAGGTTGAGATGGCCAAGGAACAGTCCCTCCCAGAAACTTGATCCTGATAAACAGCTGTTCTCCAGCACAAACTAAGCTCATCCTCCATGGAAAATAGCTCCTAGGCTCACAATAAATAGATCTTATCCCTGCTGTGTATAGATTTGTGGGCTTTAAACTGATAGTCTGAACTTGTCATCCCTCCCATCTCATCAGAAATCCTAGAAAGGGCCTGTCACCATGGTGGAGGCTGGCACAGCAACAGCACAAATGCCAGCTCTGAACGTGAATAGAACAACAAAACCTCCTTTTACCCACTGGAAACCATCACTATATTTATCTGTGTCTTCCTGAACAGATGAGAAACTTCCCATGGTGTTCTGGAGCTCCAGATCCTGAGAGCAGCTATGAATAGCGGCTTGAAATTTATCCAAGGTTGGAAAGAGACCGAAACCTAAAGCTACAAGATGATGGCAGTTCAGCTGGCTGGGAAACCAGCAGAGCCTTGCAAGGGGCATGGAGATAAATTCCCACCCACGGGGTGAACAACTTCACCATCCACGTCCAGTAATGCTGCAGAAGAGAGGTGACTTGGAATGACGTGGGATCATGAGAGGTACAACCCTCCCAGGAGTTACTCCTGCTGGCAGGGGCCAGAAAGGTGCTGAGACCCATGGGGAGCCTCTGCCCTGACCCTCCCTGAGCACCCTGACTCCCCTGCTCCTTTTCCTGTAGCTCACTCAGGTCTGCCCAGGCTAAGGTAAGTGTGCCTGGACTTTTGTTCCACCTCAGTCCCTGGATTGCCTTAAATAACAACTTCATGGAAAGCCACAAGGCCAGGACAGTGGAGCTGGACAGCAAAGCTCCTGCTGGCTTTGGTGGTGACCAAAAGAATCTGCACACAAAACCCAATCCCAGCAAAAACTCCACATTCAGCCTAGTTTTGCCTATCAAAGTGATACTACCAACAGTTATGTCAAGCACCAGAGGTAACCAAGAGGGGAAAAAAGCTATAAATCAGCAATAAATTCAAACTAGGACAAGAGTTGGGAAAGGGAGGGGGAGGCTGTTTGAGAGCTGTGGGTTGAGTGGTGGTCTTAGAGTACAAAAACAATAGCCTTCTGACACTAATAAGTGAAAGCAAACCTTGGATTCTGTGCAGTTTTCTTGGTCTTTATTCCATAAAGACAGAAATCTGGCTCTATTTCATCATAGTTATCTACACTCAGGCACCCCTCCACCCTTGAAGGAGATTAGTAGTGATAATGCATCTGGTACCTGCCCCAGCAATAACAGATCTATGTGGAGAAGATTACAAGAAATTGCTTGGACTTCTGCCCAGTCCTAGAAGCCCCACCAAGCATTTCCAAAAGTCCCATCAGTTTTTACGGCTTGTCTCTCAAGAAGGCTGCAGAAACCTACATGAGGGAGAGACTTTAAAAAGATTTTTGCAGACATTTATTTCTGGCCAAATTATGATTGCTTGGAGGAAAAAGAAGCCACCATACAAATCTTGTTAGAGACTTCAGCAGGAACTCACAAACTCATGCAGAACCAAGATAAGCTAAAAAAAGCAATTGCATCCAGGAAGGAAAGACAGACCAGCCAGCCAAATGCAACTCTTAATTCCAACCCGTGACAGACCCCTGGGGCAGCTCCAAAGCCACTTAGCACAAGTGTGGAGCTGGGCCAGGAGGAGTCGCTGGCACCAGAAGAGCAGCTCTGTCCAGTCCCCGCTGCAATTTGGTGATTTGCTGAGGGGCACAGACTCAGACAGGCTGGGTACCCTCAGGACCACTCCCCACGCCCAGAGCCCCCCAGGGTGACAGCTCCAGGGACACTGTGCTCCCTGAGCTCCCTGCACAAGTGGGAAGGCAGAGGAGCAGCACATCTGCCAGCAGCACACAAACAAACACGCCAGCTTGGCAGGAGCCCGGGTCAGCCGTCTGCAGTCCAGGGTCTAAAGGGCAATCTGCCTGCCAAGACTCCTGCAGCTCCAAGGACCTGTGTCCTGGAGCAAATTTCTGTGACTGGGCAGCCCAAAGGCCCCCTGCATGCTCCCTGCAAGCACCGTGCCCACGCCGTGCTACACGGGAGGTGAATTTCCCAGGGAACCCGGGCGATTAAACAACACAGAGAGCATCTTGAGAGGCTAAAGGTTAATCCCTGTGCCCCTCAGAGCCCTCCAATGGACCTCACCAGATGCACTGCTCTGCCAGCAGAGGTGGAGCACATGGCACACCAGCACAGAATTAGCAGGCACTGGGAATATTCTCTGCAGCAAGGACTGGAAAGTGTTTTCTTTTCAGGAACACGGTGCATGGAGCTGCCAGGAAGGTGACTGGACTGATTAGTCTTGTGCAGGGCTGTGGGACTGCTGGCAACTGCCTGGCCTGGGGGTCCCCGAGCTGCACTGCTCAGTGCTGTAGGAGGAAGGTAAAGGGGGGGCACCAGATGGTTTCTAGCAATGACAGCTACAAAACTCCCTGCAGGCTGTGTCACATCGCTGCTCCATCTCCAAACAGGCAGCTCTCACACACAGCTACACCCTTAGACAGTGGAAGCTGGGAGCTGCTTCTGTTGCAGTTGCTGGAGAGCATCTCCTAGTCTCCTGGTCCAGGTGAGGGTGTTTGCTGCATGCTGTCCCTGCTGCAGGCACAGCAGGAAGGCTCTGCTCCCACCATTTTTGATGGTGCCAGGTTTTTTTAACTACAAAACTGAGCAGAAATCACATTGCACCCTAAATGTCACTGCCAGGCAGAAGGGGAGTAATGAATCTCCAGCAATATTCCCAACATCATGATTTTAAAGCATAAAATGAATATACACTGCAAGAACCCCTACAGCTGTGGCTGCCTCGGTGAAGCCATTAACAAATGCAGTTTAACACATCCAAGTGCAGCCAGTCCTGGCTGGGGGCTGCTGGGTCTTTTTCCCATCCTTCTCCCCCCATTGCTCTGCTTATTGTTTGCTTCATTGTTAATCCCACCAAATTTAAAAATAGGAAATTGATTTCTTATGTATCCATTACAAACCAAATCATTTCTTTATTACAGTGACGATCATATTTCATAAGCAAGTCATGGAAAATTAAAACCATGCCTGTTGCTTTGATGAAATAATGGAGAAAAGTGCTGGAGGGGAAGGCACAGACAGCTGGAGGCTGTCATACAACCAGTGGTGCAAGTTAACTCTTTGCTCTCACCCAGGGCTCCCAACACTGCCTGTTCTCCTCCCCCAAGCTTCTGGTTGCAGTGCTAAGTACTCCCTTATCCCTGAACCTCCAGAGCACCCCAGAGAGGGAGTGCAACCCCTCTGAACAAAGTGGGTCAGTGACCATGGGGGTTTGCTGTTAACAGAAGGTTTGCAGCCTGCCTGTGTGCAGAACCAGATTCCCCCAGTACTGACACTCCTGAAATTCACGTGTGCAAAACACAGGGACAAGCACCAGCCACACTCAGCCCAGGAATCCTTGTAGCATGAATATTTCCAGGCCTTGGGTGTGTTGGGCTGTTGTGCTGTGCTGCTGGGCAGGGGCTCAGGCTGAAGGAGCCTGGAGAGGTCCCAGAGCCCATTGCACACAGGTTATGTCAGTACAGCAGGCACCACAGCAACAACAAGTTAGCAGTGTCCTGTGCCTTGGGGTGGATTATAAATTAAAACAAAATCCACTGTGTGCATTGCAGAGGATTTATGGACTGTTCTGTGAACCTCCCTGTGGAGCAGACAGGACATGGGTCCTCTGAAGAGTAATCCAGATAAGTGCTACAGCCCGAGGACATTGCGACATCCAACCCAAAGTTCATTGGCTACTTCATTAACGTGTTGATCTCCAGGAATTACAGCCAAAAACACCCTCAGCAATTTCAGAAGCAGAAAGAACACTGAGCTATCACTGCAGAATTCTTTTCAAAATGTATCATCTGTAGATGTATCCATATAAAAATGCCATTTTTGAGGACAAAGAATAAGCAAAACTGTCACAGCAGACCACAAATTGGCTCCATGGGAGTGAAGGAGCTGATTGTTTTAGAAGAGGTTGTTTTAGAGCAGTAATTCATGTCTAGCCTGTTCAACTCTGCCCTTTCAAGCAAGTAACTATGTGGTTTCACTCTTTTGGGGTAAGAGTCTCCCATTTGGAAAAAAAGACCCCATTTTACAGTATCTTGTAAGTCTGTGTTGCTCTCAAAGCCTGCCATGGAATCATTCAGGTTGGAAAAGACCTTTAAGATCACTGAGTCCCCGTAGCTCAGGGATTTGCTGTTCTTCCTGCAAGTCAGAGCCAGAGAGATTTCCATCCTAAAGTAATTCTAACACCAGGTAAGAGGCCTGGAACCCCTCACCTGATCCTGCTCCAGCCCTGGGAGGAGCCCAGCCAGGTACCAGCAGGTATTTGCCAGTTCACTGCAAAGAGCTTCCTTCCAAGTGAGCCAAGGGAGGTCCTCTAAAACCCTTTATGGTCCCTTTGTGCTGATGATTCTCAGAACAGAAAAACAAGTTTTGTAACTCAGTGGAAGTGAAGGAAATGAGCTCTTTCCAGGAACATCCTGCAGGGGCCCTGCAGCCCCCACCTCCCTGCAAAGGGCTTCTTGGAAGCTCTGGCACTGGGACATTCCATGCCCCTTTCTACCAGTTTCTGTACTGGCTGCTGCCATCTTCCACCAACTTATTTGTACAATAAACAGCTCAAGAAATATCTGTATAAACTACTGTAAGTTATGCCCAAGCAGCTCCAAGATCAACTGAAAGGTCCAAAACTCTCAGCCTCTGTAAAGTTCTCCTATGTGAGAGGCATTTCAGTTTCCTCCTAGGGGGTATTGAGTTTTAATAATTGTCAAATACACAATAGAATTATTTTCAAGAAGTTTCTTCTTTGGTTTTACCATGTATCACCCAAACAAGATACTCATTAGAACTCTTGGAGGATAATTTCAAAGTGATGTGATAAGTCACCAAAAAAATGCAGAAATTCAGAAACATCCATTTGCACTTGCACAGCAGAGCCAACTCACCAGGCTGATATTTTAATGGAGCCACTGGATGTTTTCATTAGCTGCATTTGCCACAATGACAGCAACAATAACTCCCAGACAGAAGTCGAGACAAGACGCAGTAATTAGGTCAAACCTTCGGGACAGAGCTGTCATCACAGACATAAATGTAAGTTACTCCCTCACTGCCCAAGCTCTGCAAGATGTGCTGTTCACTGGGTTGTCTAAGCATGATAAAGAAGGGGGAGAAATGAGGGTCCTTCTGCCTTTTGCTGTTCTTCACAATTACCCTGTGTTTAATTGATCTTGATTAATTATTTAAGGTAAACGGAGCTTTCCTGACCTAACGGCAACATGTAAACTGATTAACTTGACAAAGCCAGCAAAATGATCTGCACAGTGAGATCAGCTCTTGTAATCCATTATTTAGGCCGGGTTATCCTGTGTCAGGGCCAAGGATGTGCTGCAGACACGAGGCAAGCCGTGGAGGTGGGATGGATGGGGGCAGACGGGGAAGGCACCAGGGGAAGGGAGCAGGAACAGCAACGTGAGGAAGAGGAGGAACTGTCCTGAGCTCTGGGAGCTCCTGGGGCTGCACCCATGTGGACTTGGGGGAAGGAGGAGAGGAAGAGAAGCCCTTTGCAGGTGGGCTGAGGGCTCGAGGGAGGTGGCAGGGCAGCAGCAGGCAGGTGTGAGCAGCCAGCAGGACCCAGCTGCAGCCTGGCTCACAGAGCAGCACTGCAGCCGGCACAGCCCAGCCCCAGAGGGAAATGCACACTGGCCCTCTGCCTGGCTTTACTTTGGCTGCCCCACTGTAACATCACCGAGGGTTATGGGGCAAAACCCATTTATTTGGTGCAGATAATGCCTATCTCAGCTGAAAATCAATCCCAGATAAAAGCTTTCCAGGAGATCCTGCTTAGATTTGCGTGTGAACGCTGCAACAGCCCTATCCAGGCTGATAAGCAATCTGGTGGCATTGATTCCCTGTATCACCTAGTCAATTATGCATATTGGAAGAAAGTGATTTGTTTGGAGACCTACAGTATCCCCCATCCCTTCTGGCCCATCACCAGGGCAGGTACACAGATAAATGAGAAGAAAACACTCGTCACCACTTTGGCTTCAGGGCAGAAGCAGATAAGGCTGATAAGGCAGCAAGTGAAATTCCCCTCCATACAAATAAATACCTACTTGGGCAGAGGCTGCTCAGCTGCAGCAAAAATTCTGCTCTGCTTGTTTGAAACAGCAGCACCGCCAAGCACAAACAGAGCCATGACCTCTCTCCTCCATCATGAGCTCCTTGCCCAGAGAGCTTATGCTTAAACCAGGTGAGACAGGGCAACTGGGGAGGAAAAGGCACCCAGAGTCCTGCTTGGAGGCACGGGGACAGGTGGGAGCCCCAGCCCAGCACCACCACCCCAGGGAAGCAGCCTCCCCCCAGGCTGGCTCTGTGTAAGGGTGAGGATGCTGTTAGCTCCCAAAATGCAGAGGCAAGAGAGACGTGGGCACCACGAGCCAGTCCCAGGCCAGCACCACCACTAAGGTCCCATCACTGCAGGCTGGAGGTGACAACTGCCATCAGAACTGTCCCATGCTGCTGCCACCAGCCAGGAGGAAAAGCACAGAACATCCCCAGGCTGGAGGATAGACTAATCCCTGTCAGCTGTGCACAGAAACCTCCAAATCCTTCAGGCAGTGAGAACTTCCTTCATGATCTGGCTGTGCCACCAAAGGCTTTGACACCATCTCTCTCCTTTTTAAATAGAGATTCATGAAGTCTCATAAGTCATATATAAAAAAAAAAAATGCTTTCTGACAAATTGCTGATACTTCACGTTTTTGGGTTTTTTTTCTCCCACCCCAGTTTCTTTAACATCTCATCAGTTCCTTCCCTATATTTATTTCTATTTGGTTTTCTACCTCTGGGAGCAGAGCAAGCCATCAAACCTGGATTAAACATGCCACAAAAGAATTCAAGCCTTGACATGGCCAAAATATTGGTTTCCAATGAAACAAAACAAAAGACCAGGGTGAAGTAACTATTTCAGCAGCTTGTGGAGCCATGTAAATAGATGTTGCCAAGGGAGACTGAAGAGAGATAAAGATCCAGCACCCCTCCAGAGCTCACAGAGGAAATGTTCAGATCCAAACTCCATTTCTCAGCAGCATTCACCAGTCCAGCTTCAGCCAAAATGGTGGATAAGCCACATTTAAAGAAATAAATGTTTCCAAAAAGGACAGCAAAGTTCAGGCTTCCCAGCTGGGCACCAGGAAGGCATTTCCTCCAGTGGCAGGTTTCATTGCTGAGCTGTGGGACATCTGCAGCCTCCTACCTGTGAGGAAGGGGCTGAGCAGACCTCGGGGCTGACCCAAGACAGCAGTGTTTGTTTTTTATGGAAATAGGTATTTCTTTGGGAAAATGTGTGTTTCACTGGCAGCCCCCAGACCTGCCAGGCTGCCTGAGCTGGGGGCAGGCAGAGGGGACTGGCAAGGCTGGGAGAGCAGAGCCCATGCCCTGTGGTGCCAGGCATGTGCCAGGGCAGGTTCAGGGTGGCACCAGGGAAGTTTCTCCTGCAGGGTTGGTGCAATGCAGTGACACTGCCCAGGAGGCTGAGGGGGCTCTGTCCTTGCACGTGTCCAGGCCAAGTCTCAGCTGACCCAGCACAGCCCTGGCAACAGCTCAGAGACCAGACCAGAGCCCTCCCAAGGCCTCTCTCACCCAACACTTCCCTCAGCAGGATGCAATCAGAGCAAGAAGAGATGAATACAGGACTGACCACAACAACTCAACCAGCAGTTCCAGAAAAGAGGCAGCTCTAAACCAAGTGACTTTATCCCTGCAGGTTAATTAACAGTGAACCCAATAGAGCCTAACCACACTTCTGTTTTAACCAAGAGAAGGGGCCCCTTGGCAGCTCCCCTCCATCCCAGGGACACCCACACGGAGCACAAACACCGAGGAATGCAGCTCCAGCTCAGCAGCTGGTGTAACGTGTTTGTTGTCCTGTCCTGCCGTGGGTCCCTCCTGCCCTTTGCTCCAGGGACATTTCACCGGCGGGCAGGGCAAACGCACACGCTGCTGGCTGAACAAACCCACGGACACATCGACCCTGCTTGTGCCCAGCCTCTCTGCAGTGCCAGCTGTGCAGAAACCAGAGGGGTCGTGCTGCCCTGGGGCTGGGCTGTGTGAGGAGGGGTGCAGAGCCAAAGCATCCAGCAGCACCCCAGGCTCATGAGCTCCCACTGCCCCAAGAGCAAAACCAGTGGGTTTTAGTGGTGCTCTGGGTTTGGAGGGGGCCAGGGAGGAGGGAAAGGGCAGGGCTGGCTCGGGGCTGAAAGCTTCTGGGGAAGAGAGAAATGCAGGCAGAGCCTGCAAGCACTTGTTAGTCCATGTGCTGAAGACACTTTGGGAAATGCTTCCTAATACATCAGACCCTTCCCAGGATTGCTGCCTGTGTGCTGAGGGGTGGCACAGAGCCCAGGCAGCACAGCCCCAAAGGAGACCTGACCCAAACCCTGCACACACTGCCCTGGGTGGGTTTGGTGGGGCACAGGACCCTGCAGGATTTCAAAGGGCTGCAAGGAGACCCGTGCCTCCAGCAGGGACCAAAGCAGCCTCCAGTGAGGCCAGCAGCTGCACAGAGCAGCACAAAGTCCCTTCACAGAGCAGCCAGGGCAGGCTGGCTCGGGTCACCTGCTCTCTGCAGGAAAGCCAGCAGGATCTGGGGGCTCTGTGACTGGCTGCTTCACAGGTGCATCCTTGTTTCAGAGAGTGTTTCAGGTAACCACTGGAGACAGGCTCAGCGTGGTGCCAGAGTCCCCCTGTGAACACACGAGTGTGCAGCCATTCAGGGGGACCACACTGCTGGGACTTCAGTGCCCCGGGGCACAAACCTGCTCTGGGCACAGTCTGCATAAGCCTGAACCTCCCTCACGGGAGGCTGAGCTGCCCCAGCATACCAACAGAGCTGTTTCTGAGGCTCAGCTGCAATGCCTTGCCCGTGCACTGGAGCCCTTCTGGAAGGGATGTTTCACCCCAGGAACCTCACGGGACACGGCAGAGAGGTGCCTCACCCCTGGATTCCTGCCCGAGTCTGATGCAAGCCTCGGGAGGCTTCATCTCCAAGGTGAAATTGGCATCACCTGCACTCACTCCAGCCAGGGATCTCCTCCCACCCAGGCACCCTCCCAAGATAAAGCTGTCCCAGTTAGTACCAACAGATCCAGGTCTGATCGTTTGCATAATATGGGACTTATCTCTTACTGTACAAACAGAGAAAGCAGGGCAAAATAACACGTCTCTCTACTCCCCTCCTATCTTAAAAGGACAAACTAACCAGAATTTCTGTGCACCAAAAAAAAAAAAAAAAAAAAACAAAAAAAAACCCCCCAGAAAAAAAAAAAAAAAAAAAAAAAAAAAAAAAAACCACAAGGATACTCTGGCCTGACACAAATTGTGAAAACAGGTCTGCAGGTCAGAGTGTCCTGGGAGGGGCCCTGGCTGTGTGTGTTGGAGCACTAATCTCCTCTGCAAAGTGGCTCTCATAACCACCCTCCCTTGTCTCAACAGAGCAGCAGAGCAGTAATTGCTGTGCTGCTGCAGGGTAAGGAGCTCTGCTGCCCACTCAGCTGCCCCAGGCATGGCTCTGGAGCTCACAGAGCAGCCAGACCCTGCTGAATGGCAGCTGTGCCAGTGCCACCCATCCCCAGCACTGGGGAGGTGCTCCCAGAGCTCATAGACAACTTCTCTGTGCACATATTTGACAAGAAGCCCTTTTAGTTCCTGCAGACATCTCTCCCTGGGGAGCTCTGAGCTGGCTTCCGCAGGAAACTTTTCCAGCGGAAACATCCAGGGGGAAGTAGCTTTGCTGACCCTTTTGCAGATGGGAACCACTCTCAGGGATGGCCCAAATCCTCCTGCCAGGTCAAATCCAGGCAGGAGCAGAAACCCCAAAGGCCTCACCTGTGAGTGTGCACAGGAGCAGAGCACCCAGAGGGCAAGGCAGGAAGGAGGCACAGAAAATAATCAGATGAGCAAGGCTTGAGCCCTGCTGCTCTCCATCATCCTGCCCATCATCCTCACCTCCCTGCAGTGGGGCTCACTCAGAGCCTTCCCACCCCCAGGCAGAGACAGCCCCACACTCACCTCCATGCAGCACCACTATCCATCACAACCAGGCAAATCCCTTCCTCCTGCTCCCCATGCAGCTGCCAGCCAGGGCTCCTGGCCCTGCTCCTTATCTCCTGCACCATCCAGGTGTTCCTCGTTTGCCATTCACCCCTCCTGCCTGGCTCTGCCCACTCCCCCCAGCTGCAGTGGGTTCTCCTGACAGCGGAGGGGCTGGAGAGGGGAGCAGGCAGCCCCCCTCCCTTGGGGATTCAGCGTGCCAGAAGATGGGGGCAGCCCGGGGTACGAGCAGCCTCGGGGTGTGTTGCTGTGCTCTCCCGAATCCTGCTTGGATGACTTCAAGCATCCTTATTCTCGCCCAGCCTGGCCGTCCATACCCCCACACATGCTCCCCACCATCCTCTCATCCTGGCTGCAGGCAGCCAGGCTGAGCCATCCCGTGCCTCCGGGAGCCGAGCCCCTTTCCCTGGGACAGCCCCGCCAAGAGCTCCTTCGCTCGCCATCTCGTGGTGGCAGCAGGCAGCCTGCCACGGCCCGCGGCCCGCATCCCGCATCCCATATCCCACACCCGCCATCCCGCATCCCACATCCCGCATCCCGCATCCCGCATCCCATATCCCACACCCGCCATCCCGCATCCCACATCCCGCATTCCGCATCCCACATCCCATATCCCACACCTGCCATCCCGCATCCCACATCCCGTATCCCACATCCGCCATCCCGCATCCCATATCCCGCATCCCGCATCCCACATCCCATATCCCACACCCGCCATCCCGCATCCCACATCCCGCATTCTACATCCCATATCCCACATCCGCCATCCCGCATCCCACATCCCATATCCCACACCCGCCATCCCGCATCCCATATCCCGCATTCTACATCCCATATCCCACATCCGCCATCCCGCATCCCACATCCCATATCCCACACCCGCCATCCCACATCCCATATCCCGCATTCTACATCCCATATCCNATCCTGCATCCCCCATCCCACATCCCGCATCCCGAATCCCCCATCTCACATCCCCCATCCGCCATCCCGAATCTCCCATCCCCCATCCTGCACCCCCCAGCTCCTGCAGGGGCCCAGAGTGCGCTGGGGGTGGGTAGGGGCTGGGTCACCACCGTGCCACCACCGTGTCACCACCATGCCACCACCGTGCCACCATCGGCACCGGGCGCTGCTCTATCCCCCAGGCTCGGCCTGAAGCGATCCGCCCCAGCCCGTGGTCAGTGAGTGCACACCTGTGTAACCCAGGTACAGATGTGGCCCTGCAGTGTCACTCACACACAGAACTCGGTCCCACCCCGGGAATTTCCCCCGACTCCCATGGGAGATGCACCAGGAGGTGAACACACACGGGGCGATGGTGTGTTGGACATGCAGATATTTCTTGTTCCCAGGCTTGTGACAGACTGTGAAGGTTTGGCTCCTCACACCCCCAGCACACCAGGTCTGGGCTGCCCACCCTCAGGCACCCCAAATTTGCTGTAGGTGTCACAGTGCCGTGAGCACCAGGGAGTGGGAGGGAAGTGCCAGGAGAGCTCTCTGTGACAGCGACACCAGGGCAGCTTGGCACTGGCACAGCTTTGCAGGATCCAGCAGCGTGGCTGAGGAGCTCCAAAGACAAAGTTCCCATCTCCGACCCTTTTTAACACTTTTTTCCATGGAGCCCCTGCAGGACCCAGAATTGTCCCTCCACACTGTGCAGCCCAGGCTGCAGGCTGAGCTCTGCCGTGGTGTCACCCTGCACCCGCTGTGCCCACACTCAGATGGCACCCTCAGCCAAATGTGCTCTTTAAGCTGACACAGGGAAATGTGCCCCAGGAAGAGCAGATGCCTGGAAGCCCTTCCAGACCTGGACACCAAAGTGGTGGCTCCTGCAAGCTGCTCCTCATGCAGATTCCTGCAGGACCTTCAGTGCCACCCCAGCCCTCGCTCCAGCACTCCCATTCCCCACCAGGCTTCCCTTTTTCTGGTTTTCCCCTCTAATTTGGGCAGAACAGCACAAAAGGAGCAATTTTGCTCCCCACCCCCTTTCCATCCTCCCTCCTCCCCTGTCTGGCAGGTCTGTGTTATTATTAAGACACTTGAGATTATGGCTGTCTGGAAGTCGAAGAATGACAGGAAAGAACCAGATGCCATCCACTGATAAATTACCAGGGCATTATGTGGAGGCAGCTGTACCATATAAAAGCTGGGTTTTTATACCAGGCCATGATTTTCCATGTGGCATCGTATGGTTCCAGCATCTGGGCGTCCCTGTCAATGCCTCCCATGTATTTTGCTGAGCACTGTCATTATGGTAATGAAGAAATTGCAGCAGACGTTAATTGTGGCTCCTGCTGGCTATTGAGAGAGCTTGAAGGTGTCAGAGTGGGCTGGCAGGGCCTCTCTCACCTCACAGGGGGTTTCTCCACTGTGTTGGCAGTGGACAAGAGGAATTTGGATGGCTCTGAGTGCTGTGGGCAGCATCCAAGTCCTCCTGTCCCAGTGGCTGGACCTGATGAGGACTGGCTGGTGTTGGTCTCTATGATGAGGTGAAGTTCTAGGTCTTTGTACAGTTCCCCCTGCAGAGATTTGTAAATCCACTTCCCCAGCTTGGTTTTCTCATTATTAGCACAGTGTGGCGGTGAGCTGTGCTAAAGGATGGATGGCACAGGGGCAGGAAGATTTGAGCCTCTGTTTTATTGCCCCATTGCTCAATTCTCAGCTGGCAGAGCTGTTCTACAGCTGGTCCAACCCTGGGCGTGGGGACAGGGACACTGAGACAGCCCCTCACACCCCGGGGTGACTCACAGTGATATCTCACAATGCCCTCTCTGGGGGATGGTTTGGTGCCTCAGGAATCCACCCCAGGTATGTGTCCGAGTGGAATGAGGTTGGGCAGAATTGCTGCCCTGTGAGTCACTCTAGGAAAGCTCTGTCAGACAGAAACCTTCCTGCTCCAACCTTCCCGAATTCTGGGCAACCAAAGCCTGGTACCCACCAAAGACTTGCAGCAAGGCAGAGGAAGGAAGGAGCCCCTGCATCTCAGAGCCAGGGGTTTGGATCAGAACAGCCTAAAAGCCTTCTCCCAGAACTCCACCAAAGCTTTTACGAGTTCCCAAAGCCCACAGAAGCAGGTGCCCCCACTTTCCCCTTCTTGACCCCCACCAGACACGTGTTTCTTTGCAAACAGCTCTGTGGAGACACAGGTGGGACTGATGCTCTGCCAGGGCATCGATGTCAGACCAGCAGGAGCAAAACTCAGGAAATCCTCATGTGTCCTTTCCAGCTCTCTGCTCCTGCCCAGGCCCAGAGTGTCCCCGGGCTCCTCTGGCACCCCTGGGATGTCACTGCCAGCTGGGAGAGCTGGCCTGTCCTCGGCAGCTGCAGAGCTGACTTGGGAAATGAGCTCATTCCACCCTCACTGGCCTGTGGCTTCATAAAGCACCCCTCAAGTAGCCCTGCAGCAGGGGGGGCTCCTCCTGAACCCTTGTGCCAGGGAAGACCTTTGCTTGAAGGCAGAGCCAGGTATGCCAGCACAGCACTGAACCTCTCCCTGTCCCTGTCCCTGTCCCTGTCCCTCTCCCAGGGCAGCACTGACAGCACCGACGTGGCTTTTCCCCAATGGGAAGCAGAAAACAGGAGGAGTTGTGGTACATGGCTGCAGCTTCAATGGAAACCCCTCTGAGAGCCAGTGCCTGGTCCTCGAGCTGTCCCACGGGATGCAGTGTGCCAGACTTCAACATGAACACGAAATTAACGTGATCCAGGAGGTGCAGCGAGGTTCCCAGGAAAGGGAAAAGGGACAGAGGACTGTCCTGTGCCGATGCTGCTGACACCGCCGGACAAGGGGACGGAGGGAGCTGAGAGGGGGCTTTGTTCACCAGCACCAAAGCATTTGGTATCACATGAAACAAAAAGGTATTTGTTGGGACCAAACAGCGCTTGTGCCAGTTCTTGTCCAGCCTCCAGCTGCCAGGAAAGGAGAAAGGAACTGAGATGCCCACTGGGCATTAAACCCGCGGAGAGCTGGAGCAGGACCCGCGGGGACCCTCCCGCAGGGGTGGCACTGTCGCAGCGCTGCCGGGGCATTGTGTCACTGCCCGGGTGTGGCTCAGCCCGGACCTCCCCGCTGCCCTGGCCACAGCCACAGCTGGCTGCACCGGGAGCGTCCCCGGCTGGGATCGGGACGGTGACACAGAGTCTGACCCTCCGGTCCTGCCCTGCCCAGCACGGGGGCCCCTGGAGGTGCCACAGGGTGGTCTCCAGGGACAGCTCCTGCCTGCCCCTGGGCTGATACAGCCCCGTCCCAGGGAGGGTCCCACGGAACTTTCTCTGAAGTTTCCTCTTTGCTTTAGGTGTCAGTGGGCTCCTGCCAGAAAGGCACCAGTCAGCAGCACTGAATGGGCAATTCTGTGGATGTTCAGCTTTAGAATCTCCCCAACCACATGAAAATAAAAAAGGGACACCTCACCTGGGTGTCCCTGTCCCCAGAGAGGAACCCTGGCAGGGAGAGGGGCAATGTGCCTCCCTTGGAGCACCAGAGCAGCAGCTGTGGGGTGACCCATGATGTCCAAAGCTGCCTGTGTGCCCTGCGTGGTTTGAGATGCACTGTTGTCATTATAATAACAAAAGACACTGACTCAAAGGCTAGGTTTTGCAGAATCTCTACTTTTACTACAACATTTACTTCTTTTATACACTGTTCCAATCCAGATGGATTGGATTGGTCATTTAATCAATACATTCTACTTGGTTGGCTAGCTAGCTCAACATCTTAGCACAAGAAGACAGAAAGTAAGAGAGAACAGCATCTGCAGGTCGTTTAGACTGGAAGCTATCATTGTTTGGGCTAGGACGTTCAGAGTCTCACAAGCAGATTCTGAGAAACTTGGTTTTCTCACTCTCTGACCGAGGTTGTGGGGACCACAATGCACAGCAGCCCCACAGGCTCCCACACAAGCCGTGGGCACAGAGCGGTGCCAAGGGCAGCCCCTTGTGGGCTGGCACTGATGCTGTGGGAGCTCAGGCCGTGCCAGGCCAGCATCCCTGCACAGAGGCTCGATTCTGCAGTGCCAGGAGCTGCCCCCACTGCCCATCGTGTGGGGCAGGCACACCCAGCGCCCCCGTGGAGACCCCACCTCGGGAGCGCGCTGGCACGGGCTCCTGGCAGACCTCCTCAGCAGAAAGAAAAAGCCTGGGGAACCTTCCTACAGAGTGGGGAGGGGAAAAAAAAAATAAAAAAGATAAAGAAAAAAAGAGAAATAAGAAAGAGGGAGGCTGCCCATCACAGCTCTCTGCTGCCTGGCACCTGTGTCCCGGGGCAGGCGTCCAAGCGCCGCAGCGGGCGCGGTGCCACGGCAGCAGATGGGCACCAAGGCACAGCCCCGGGCTCAGTCCTGCCACACCAGGGAGGGGACAGCTGTTTAGGGCAAATTTCCCAGCTGAGAATGTCAAAACAGCTGCCAGTCTGGAGTTTGTACACCTATAATTAAGGGGGTATGTGATCTCTAATCCAGCTCAAACGGAGCTGGATTAATTGGCGGATCTAAAAATAGCACCCGTGACCATGTAAGGCAGCTTTTGTGTGAGGTTTAAATTAGGAAAGTGGGCTCTGGCTGTTTGCAGTGAGCTAGGAGAGACGGAGGCATCCAGACAGCCTGCGAGGGCCTGGTCCTGCTGAGGGCCAGGGGGAGGCTGCAGCACTCTGAGCTCCCCTAAGGAACAGCCTGGAGCCAGGGGAAGGAGCCTGGGCTGAATCCCAGGGATGTGTGTCCTGGGGACAGGGAGACTCTGCTCAGTGACCCCTTGGCAGCCTCAGGTGAAGCTCCTCTGCTGCTCCTCCCCACACACCCAAGGGTGTGTGTGTGCTCCCCACCTTACCCTGTCACACCATTCATGAGAGTCCACAGCACGTTTGCTCACTCTGTGTGTGATGCCCAGAGGCTTTACCTGGTGGAAAGGAACTTTCTGAGTTACTGGAGCCTCCAGGAGACACCTCCACTTTCCCACACTGCTCCTGGCCAGCTTTGCACCACCACGATGGCAGAAGAACCCTCTTGAGTTGTGCTCTGCAATCTGCCCCCCTTCTTGAACACCCCTCTACCCACAGCCAGACTGCAGGGTGAAATTGCTGTTAATTTTTGTTTAATTATCTGCAGTGGCACAAATAACTAACAGCATTGATTTGAACTTGGCACACAAAGGAAGGTTCCAAATGGCAAAGCATATTATGAGATCGAATTATTAGACATAGCTAATGAGAAAAATAATGATGTGATGCCAAGCTATAAAAGGTTAGACTTTAAAGTTGTCACAGTTCATGAGCAAGAAAGATTTAATCACATTCTTAATCAAATATTTATATGATAATGTGTTTTAATGAGAATAATAGCAATTAATTTGGAAAGGAATGTATTGTACACTTCCTGTTCGTGCTTTACAGAGGTTTTTTGTGGTGAGGTTACAGAGCACATATTCCCTCACTCAACAATAATTCCGTCCCAGTTGGAAGGTGTTCCAGCTGTCTGTGGTGGGGACAGGCTGGTGGAACAAAGCTCAGGAGCAGCTCAAGAGCTGTGGGTGCCCTGCTGGGGGCTGGGCCCTGCTCCATCCCTCCCTGGCACTGGCAAAGCAGGGCCAGGCTGAGCCCGGGCCCCTCCCTCTGCTTTTGGAGCATTCACCTTCACAATTATTGAACTGCTACCTGTTTCCCTCTGAATCCTGCCAAATCTCCCAGCTCCCTTGGCAGCTGATGCTATTGCCATGATTTCCAGCTGTGCAAGGAGCATCTTAAGGTGTCTGCTGTGCAAGGATCCTCTCCTTCCTCTGCTTCCCTTCTGGGCAGGACAGCAAAGAGACAGAACTCTGCCACTCCTGTCCCTCCTCCAGGGCCTCTGCCCCTCCTGCCCTGCCTGCCAGAGCTCAGGGCTGCAGCTGGGGCTGGGCACCGAGTTCTGCTCTGGGCTTCTGGTCTGCTGTGTTGAAGTTATAAAAATGGGCAGTTTAAAGCAGAACAGGGTTTGATTCAGAGTGCTGCAGCGAGGGGAGGGGGCTGTCCTGCTCAGCCCTGCTGAGATACCACGTGTGAGCACCACAGCCAGGGCCATGGGGGCTGATGAGCTTGGACAGCACGTTTAAATCTGCAGCCTGATGAAAAATAAATACCTAAACCCTTTCCCAAAAGCTCAGAATGAAGCTTGTTTGGAATTGAAAGCAGCCTGGAGACTATTTCCAGCAGGCACTTGGCAGCCAGAGCACCATGAGAACACATCAGCTCTGAGGGAGCTCACTGAAGTCCTCCCAGCTAGGTGAGGAAGCACCCACAGAATCCTGGGATTTATTTTAACGGATCCTCCAAACCACCAGCATTCACTAAATGTAGGAAAAAAACTTCGAAACATGGTGAAAACTGAAAGGGAGCATCCCTCACCCCAAATGAGGATGTTCCACCACTCTGTGCACAGCTCCCACGGAGCTCTGGAGAGGGAGGGATGGGACAAGGGACAGCAGGGACCCTCAGCCATCACACAGACCCAGGAGCACGACAGGGGACAGCAGGGACCCTCGGCCATCACACAGACCCAGGGACACAACAGGGGACAGCAGTGACCCTCGGCCATCACACAGACCCAGGAGCATGACAGGGGACAGCAGGGACCCTCGGCCACTCACACAGACCCAGGGACACGACAGGGGACAGCAGGGACCCTTGGCCATCACACAGACCCAGGGACACAACAGGGGACAGCAGGGACCCTCGGCCACTCACACAGACCCAGGAGCACGACAGGGGACAGCAGGGACCCTCAGCCACTCACACAGACCCAGGGACACAACAGGGGACAGCAGGGACCCTTGGCCATCACACAGACCCAGGGGCCTCACCTGTCCTGGGTGCCTGCAGGTGGGGGCACACGGTGCTGCAGGAACAGCACAGCATCCACAGGGACACAGCAGCCCTGGAGCACCTGGGAATTGCACCCCAGCACCTGGGAATTGCACCCAGAGCCTCTGGGAATCCCACCCCACCCCTGTGCCACTGTCCCCACTCCAGACCTGCCCCGGCCCTTGGCACACAGCTGATCCTGGCACAGCCAGGGCTCTCCCTCCTCCTCCTCCCAGCCCTGGCCCGGGTGGATGTCTCTGCACTTCTCCCTCTCTCACTTTTTAACACTTCATCAGAAGCTGGAATTTTATATATATATTTTTTTTTTAAGTGCTAAATTTGCTGTTTCTGTTGGAGCCGAGATGAAAAGCTTTCACTGAACTACCTCTGATTGGAATCACTTCTGTTGCCTTCAGTTTGGCCAGATGTTTCCTAATTACTTATCTGTCAAAACTTTCTTTTTTTCTTTTTTTAAATGCACAGACATTTCCTCTAAGTGAGAAAGAGTGTAAGGCTCTTGTTTAGTGTCTTTGCCCGAGTGAAATAAGCCAGGCTAAGCTTCATCATCAAGGCTGGATTTTATGCTTGAACATGCAATTTAACATCAAAAGCTTGATCTTTTTTATTATTCAGTGCTGCCTTTTTAGACCAACTTCAGCAGGAGCCAAATGGCACATCCCAACTTGGGATTTAAAACTTTTATTTTTTAAAGCTAGGTCTGAGTCATGCAGCTTTCTCCTGAGCTTGAGATGGTTTCATGCAATAACTCAGGGCCAGGATCTGCCACGATTACTCACGTCAGTGAAGGCTTCCTTACATGAGCCATGTGATTGAGCAGGTGCTCCTTGGGGTGAGGAATGAGTGCAGAGCCAGGCCTCGTCCTCCTCCCATCACACAAACATTTTTGCTGCTTTGAGTCAGTGGCTGGGTCCTGCAAGGATGTCCTGCCATTGTGCAGGAATCTGGAGGTGGAAAGACAAAGGAGGAAACCTGGAAGACTTGAATTCCCCACGCTGCCCATGGCTGGCCCAGCTGGGATCCTGGTCCAGTCAGGCATTCAGGACACTCAGCGTTGATTTGCTGTTGGGCTGCTGTCAGAAATCTTTTATTTTGGGTAAAGCTGCAGAGGATCCTGAGTTGTGCAGGAAGGAAAGGGAAAACCAGCAGAACTGAGCTTGAATGGCTCCATGGGTGCTTTAAAGGCTTTGTTGTGTCCCTCTCCATGAAGAGAAAACAAACAGCCAACACCTCTCAAAGTGCCCGTGAATAATACACCAATACACCAAAAAGGGACCAAGTAACCCAAAAATAAATCCATATAACAATTTTTCAAAAGCTTTAAATGTCTTCAAAGCCAAGTAGCATTCTTTAATGAAAGCAGGATCAAGCCAGAAAAGCTTTAGGAGTTTAAAGTTATTTGATAGCTAGTTATTTTCCTTCAAAAGGGACTAAGTAAACCTCTGCCTGTAGCCTTCATCACTCCACCAGAAATGCTTTGTCAGGGTATTTGTGACAAATTAATTATAGCGATAGAAAATCTCAGTAGAAATGAATATTCAAAAAGAATTTTTTTTATTCTGTTGACTTCAGGGAATGCTCTCCTGTTTCTAAAGCTGTGTGTTTTCCTCATTAGCCCTCGCCCTCCCCCAGTTCTTTTCAGAAACTTTCACAAGTGATTAGAAATGGTTTTATTTTCAGCCTGCCTGGGGAATGGCATTTGCAGTGGAACAAACCACTGATACTGGAGTCTTGCTGGCTACAAGAAATGGCACATCAGCAAACTTTCCAGAGAAAACATCCTGAAATCACCATCCCAGTGCTGCCCACCTGGCACTAACACACAGCAAGATGCTGCCTGGGGCTGTGCCACAGAGCCTCAGTGCTGGAGGAGCTTTTCCTCAGCTCAGGGAGCACAGCAGCTCCATCCTCAGTGGATCCTGGCCTGGTCCTGGTTTTGATTTTGGCAATCAAAAGAGCAGGGCTGGGGAAGACCCAAGGTAACTCCAGTGTGGCTCTCACTCCCTGCAAAGGCTCTGGCAAAGCAGAGAGCTCCTCATCCCTTGCTCTTGTTGTCTGTCAATTGCAAAGCCTTCTTGCCATAGGCTAAAGGCATTCCAAGGAGCAAAATTCCCATTTGTGCATCTCATTAAGACTGAGAAAAGCAGGAGACCACTGCTGTCCATCATCCCCCACTGCTCAGGTCATCTCCATCCTCTGTGCCCTGGGTACACTGGTCCTGTCCCCATGCTTACCTCGCTTGGTCCTGCACACAGCACTGAAATATTGGGCTGCAAGTCCTGGAGTCTCTTCTTGAAAGGTTGTTTTGGGCTGACAATAAGAATAAACAAGTGTAAATAAAGCTCTCCCAAGCTGTGACTGCCTGACCCCACTCAGGGAGCTCCCATGACCAATGTCCCCACATGGAGCCACACTTCTGGCTCTGCTACAGGAACTGGGCAGAAAAAATCCTCCCCTCCATCCTCACTTCCCCCTGACAACTCAATTAACAAGCTGCCTTGTTAGCATCCTATACTTAATTAACAAGTTGAATTAATAAGTAGCCTGGGTTGCTTAATTAATAATTAATGAATCCTTGGTTAATAAGGACAACAGAAACTAGTTCATAAGGGAATGATTTCAATAGCTTACAGTGAGACGAGGATGCAAGGAGAAGGTGGGAAATGGAGCTGGGGCCAGGTCAGACCAGTGTCCCTCCCTGAGTGCAGCTGTGGGGTGTCACCTTCAAAGCTCCTGCCTGCCTCCTCCTGCCCCAAATCCAAGCTGGAAGGGTCCAAAACTCTGATTTGGTTCTTGCTTGCACTGGTGATGCTCTGCAGAGATGCTGCTCCATGGTTCTCCTGGCCCTGCTGCAGCAGAGAGCTGGGATGGGTGTCTGGGTGTCTCAGCTGGAGCAGGGAGCTGGGATGGATGTCTGTCTCTCTCTCCTGGAGCTGGGATGGGTGTCTCTGTCTCACCTGGAGCAGGGAGCTGGGATGTGTGTCTCTCTCTCTCTCCTGGAGCTGGGATGGGTGTCTGGGTGTCTCAGCTGGAGCAGGGAGCTGGGATGGGTGTCTGTCTCTCTCCTGGAGCTGGGATTGGTGTCTGTCTCTCTCCTGGAGCTGGGATGGGTGTGTCTCTCTCACCTGGCAGTGCAAAGGGGGGTATTACCTGAAACCAGCAATAAAAAAGGGAATGCGTACAAAACACAACCTAAAGCACTCCTGCCCTGCCCTGTGTTTTCCAGGGAAGGACTCTGAATGTATTTTAGCATTCAAATTTAAGCCTGTTCCAACCAAAATTTGCTGGGGCTGGGTGAGAGCTGCCTGAGCCCCTGCCCAGGGTCCTGGAGCCCAGGAGGAAATTCTGTTCCTTGGGCTCAGCTCATACCCAGCTCGATATGCTGCCCACAGTCTGACAACATAGATTTGGCAATTTTCACTAGGAAAGCATGAAGAATTATGTTGATGTTTCCTTCTCATCTTGATACAGCAGGTGTCTTGTTTCCATATGAATGATCTCAAGGTGTACATACATATATATCCATATACTAAACCCACTCTTATTATCATATAACATTTCAAATTCAGCTAAATAGAAGCAGTTGATTTTTCCTGATGGTGTTGATTTGCAATTCTCCATCCACAGACCATTTTGGATTCCCAAACAAAAGAAAAAGGAGAGAGTTATTTCCCACACAACAGACACAGTGCACTGATCTCTAGGAAAATGACTTTTTAGCTTCTGTTCATGACTGGTTTCAAAGAAGATATTGAGTGTAGCAACAAAACAGGTTTGCAGACAGATAATTACCATTATTTTCAATTATAATTCTGTCACCTCCAATCCAAGTGTTTCAAGACTGGGAAATGCAAACATTACTGTTATTGCCACACTGATAAATTATGTTGTTGGTTTATTCCAAGAATGACAATTAATAGTGCTCAGTTTCATTCCCAAATTTGTTGGACAACCTGAAATGAAACACAACACGAATTTGTTACTAACAATCACAGTAAGGAGGGGGCTGGGGAGGGAAGGTATTTATTGATGAAACACTCCAGACACAGAATCTGTAAGCAAAATTGAACTGGAAATTCAGTTTCCTTGTAGAAAGAGGTGAGGTGGTACTGCACTGCTTTGTACAGTGGAAATCAGTGCTTCTCACACCTCTTATTTAGATTTTTTGCACCTGGTGTCCCAGTTATTTTCCCCAGTGGGCTTCATGCAGCCAAGGCGTGGTGCCTGAATGCTCCTCATCACTTTGAAGACAAGTGAGAGCCAGGTGAAGCTTCCTGCTCCAGGTTTCCAGCAGGGCAGTGGCAAAGCAGACGTGCAGCACGTCCAGCAGGAGATTTCTCCTGGGGGATCCCTCTCTGTGCCTGCACAGCCCACGGGGCTCCTGCACATCCCCGGGGCAAAACCCAGCCAGGGCTGGATGGGGTTTGTGCCTTGGCCAGGTTTCAGCTCTTTCAGACACCAAGCAAGCAGGGATGGGAAGGAAGAAGAGAAGGAAAGCACTTTGGTTCCCAGATAAGGAACTGAACTGACCGAGGTCAGGGCCAGCAGCACGGTCACAGTCTGGAATCAAAGCCTGCTCCCAAATGCTTCCCACAGTCAGTGCTGCAGGAACAGCTTGGAAAGGTTTCCAAAGGACTCAGCATTGCTGTGTCTGCTTCCTGCCATGGGAGTTCCCACTCTGTTGTCTGCACAATCCACTTGCATTCCTCCGCTCGCCTTACCTGCTTTTGTTACCTTCCAGCTGTGGGCTGCTGGCTTTGCCTTGCAGACAGCAATAGCCACCTGGATGGCATTTGGGGAGGTCTTGGCTTACCTCAGATGGTCCAAAATCCAGCAGTGATGACCCTCAAGGCAGCTTAATATTTTCTGTATTGCAGCAGAGGTTCCCATTTCCTACCATCCTCACCTTGAATTTTGCCTTTATGCAGCAATGATTACAGATTTGGCAAAGAGCTGCAGTCAGAGAAGGCACAAACTGGAGAAACACACCACTCCCACGCCCCTGAGCAGCTGGGAGCTGCAGACATAACTATAAATTCCTGTCCAGTGAAAACTGTATTTACTCACCCCAAACAAACCATGTGCAACCACTGCTGAGGGCTCTGGGTCCTGCTCTGGAGCACAATGGACCTCGCTGATTCACACACCTCTGAGATGCCCCTCCAGGAGCCTGGGCTTGCTGGGTGACTGGTTCTGGCCTTACAGACACAAACTTAGTGCCAAAGAACAAGCAGGAAACTGCACATGAAGCCCTGAGCCTCCTGACTGGTGCTGCCCCATGAGAATGATCACAGCATCCTCCCCTTGAGACTGCAGGTGCTGATTCCCAGGCTCCTGCTTTTGGATCAGACATGGTGTGTTTTACCCAAACTTACCCTCCCACAGGTGCAGCAGGGCATGTGATAAAGCCTGTGACTGATTTTTCACCTTCTTGTTCTGTCTTGACACATTTTCCCCTTCCCCCCACCCCTATTTTTCATTAAATCCAGGCCAGCAAGGAGGAAGGGAGAGTTCAGTGCATCTGTTCATCACTAACGTTGACAAACAACACGTAAGAGCTTTGCTAACCTGAAAAGTATTGGCATATCTAACCAAAACCCACTTGATTTCCCCTGGAAAGCAAAAACTGTGAGAGGCCATTAGTAGCAGGTTGCCCTTGCTTGGGAAGTAATTGAATCTGGAAATGGGAAATATGAGGCAGGAGAGGTTGGCTGTCATTTTACAAAAACAATTAAATGCATGAAATGTGTCTTAATGATATAATTAAGGCAAAATTCCAATCCTCCATTAGTGGTGGCATTAATTATTGCAAGCACATTACATTCAATATCACCGGAATGATGAAATCCTTTGTTATACAGCTTTATTAACAAACAAATAAATAAATAAAACCAGATTATCTGGTCCTCAACAGACGCTGTGATGCAGAATTACTTTTGAACAAACCCTGATTAGTTTTGCCTGTTAAGGCTGGTGGTTACAGAGGTCAAAGCACCTGAGGGAAACTCCTGTAAAGCATTGCTGGGACCATTGTGGGTGTTACTGGAGCAGGCAAAATTGATTAATACCATCACACTTTTCCCCTAAAACACACCCATTTACACAGCAGCTGCATGCAGGACTTGCTCCTGACCCTCCTGAAGTGGCTGAGATCTGCTGTCACCCTCAGGACCTGGTTTGCAGCAGGGCAAGATCTCACCTGCCTCTCACGAGGAGCAGTGAATCACAGCTTTGGGTTCCACAGCTGATTTTACACTTATTTCTCTGCTCTGCTCCCACTCCCTGGGGCTGGCAGCTCTCTGGGAGGGTCCTGGGGCTTCCAGCTTGGTTTGGCACAGCAGAGCAAGGGCTTCAGAGCCAAGTCCCTTCTGCCTTCACTGCACAGGAGCCATCCATCAGCTGCTGAAAGGCTCCTGGAAGTGGTTCAGAACTGTTTTATACATTGGGACAAGTGGGATTACTGATCTCAGAGGTGTAGAGGTATAAAACTCACCTTTCCAAAGGAGGAAGCCAGCAATAACATCCCCTCGTGGGTACATGTTTGGGACTGTAAGCAAATGTATTAGATATGGAAGCCTGTTTATAGCGATTTTAAATGTTTAATCCAGCACAAGGAACAAAAACCGGAGAAATTAGCCCCCTCCAGCCAGCCATGTGACTCCTAGGTGATGTCTGCCAGAGGAGATACAAGCAAACACATCAGTTGAGCGATTATGTGGATACCTGCTGAAAGAGGGGGATTTCAATTATGCATGGCTGAATTTCTACATGTACAATTCCCCTTATAGAGGGGAGAATCAATTAGTGACAGTCATTTGTTTCTGAACACACTGGTCTGAGAGAAACATTAGTTCAGAAACATTAATTTCTGGACAAATGTTTACAATTCAAAAGCAATTTTAATTCCACTCGAGTTCTAGCCTGTCACCCTGTATCTCAGCCAGATCTGGAGGAGAAATGACAATATCCAGGAAAGGCAGGGCAGGGATCACAGTGGGGAAGTGTCACCCCTGGGTTTGCCATGAAACCTTGGCATGCACTGGGCTGTTTGTGCAGCTGAACCTTGGCCCTCAAGCCACAGACAGGTCCTGGGCTAGCAGAGAGACAGCACAGAGAGAGCACAGAGAGAGCACAGAGAGAGCACAGAGAGAGCACAGAGAGAGCAGGTGGGCATGCAGGATGCAGAGCCCCAGCGTTCAGCCAGGACTTTTTCTGTGCAAGGCTGAGAATGCAGCATTTCTTTAAAAGCAACATCCAGCCTGTGCTGGATGACATTTGCCCCACCTGCCCAAGGGCTGAAGCAGTGCAGAAGCTGAGGACCAGCACAGAAAGCAGCAGTGAGCAGTGAGCAGTGTCCTGGGCTGCCAAACTCCCACACGCAGGAGCAGCGACTCGTGGCTGTGCTTTTACCCACCCAGGGAAATGAAAACCAGAGCACGAAAGGAAAACCACTGCCTCCTCCCATAAACCAGAACTTTCAGAGAAGAGACAAAGCCCATTTTCCAAGCTGCCATTTGGTTCCAGAATTACTCACAAGCAGCTACATTTGCTCGTGAGTCAGCCCGAGATCTCGGTTCCGAGCTGAAACCTCGCTGAGGGCTTGGGCATGTTCTGACAAACGGGGAGAGCTGAGCACACCTGAACACATTCTTTTGAGTTAGTCTGCTTCCTTAAAGCCTTACCTCATAGCAGGCTTTTCTACAGCATGAGGAATCCCAGTTACATTCCTTGGTGCTGCCCCTTTGCTCTCTGACACAGCCACTCAAACAGCACAATGGGTTTCATTTGAAACGCTGCCAGGGCACCACATCCTTCTGGAACGACCTCCCTTGAGATCCACTGCACATAAAGCACCTGCCTGCATCACCTTCCAGAGGGGTTTTCTGCAATCAAAGTTGCTCCTCTGCCACAGGTTTCTCATCAGCTCTAAATCCTCAGCAGCAGGGTGGAAGTGCACCCAGGCGCTGAGAAAATACACAGAAATTGTTTATATAAATAGCTTGTTTGGGCATTTACAGTAAAACCTGGCCTGGAGAAAGTAAATGGAGCTCCAGTTTCATGCCACTGGTACAACATTACTGTAAATAGTTGGTATTTTTTCCTTCAAGTGCAGGAATTATGCACCCAGCTGACCTTGCACTGGCACAGGAGGGAAGGAAGCGTTCCAGACCTCCTGTTTGTAAAGCAATAAAACATAACAGGGCTCAGAGATCAGAGGGAAAATAAACAGATCCTCTCGCTCAACCTCCTCCAACTCTCCCTATTTTCCCCCTCCACAGCTTATATTTAGCTCAGGCTCCTCCATGCCCATGGAAAGGCTGCCCTGGGAGCAGGGAGGCAGAGCACCAGGGCCAGGCTCTTGGAGAACCTCAGGCTTTCCTCCTCAGAAAGGGAAATCAGCAGATTTGCTCAGCAGAGCAGAGAGAAACAGCATCTCTCAAGAGAAAAACAGAGATGAGATAGGCAGTGGGGCCCACCAGGGTCATTCAACATTTGTTTGTTGACCTGGTTCTGCTCATCTGAACCTTGCAAAGCCTGGGTTTGAGATCCAAGGGAAAGAAAAAAAATCTGTGTGTGCACATTAATAAATTGTCTGGAACAAAGCTGTGCTCGAAGCCCATCATCTTCCCTGGGAAAGCCCTTGGTGGGCACTGACCCCAAGTTAAAATCCAGCCCAGCTCCCTCCTCACACTCACCCCAGCTCTGCTGTCACCCAGGCCTGCAGAGACCCTCCCCAAAACACACAGAAGGGGCTGATCCTGCAGGACTTGCATGAGTATTTTAGAGCTGGAGTGTTTTGGGTACTCAATTCCCACCTTAGGGGGCCCAAACAGCAGAAATCTGTAAAGACCTCGTGCAGAAAGGCAGCTGGCTGCTCCTGCTCCTGCTCCTGGAGGTGTGCATCCAGTGGTGCTGTGCAGGAGCTCCTGTGGCCCAGCCCATCCCCTGCTGGGAACAAACTGGGAATTCCCAGCTGTGGCACTGCAGGGACTGCCAGGGACACCCAGCCCTGCCCCAACCCTGCCCACAGGCTCAGGGCAGCTGTGCCCATCCCAAAGGGCTCTGAATTTGCCCAGTGGCTTCTGTGGTGTGAGGAAAGAGACAGGACATCTGTGCCACACTTCCACTGCAGCAAAGCCACCTCTTCCTCCTCTCCACGCCTGAGCACAGCAGGAAGGGCAGGAGGGACCCTGGGGCTGCTTGGACAGCCATGCCCAGGGCTGTTTCTGCTCCCATCTCCAGTCTCTCTGTTTTTAAAGCCAGGCTGCTCATTAGCAATGCACAGCAACACCAAGCAATAACTTTGTACTGCAGTTACTCTCTTAATCAAATGCAGCTTCACAGAGCCACGCTGATCTAATTGTTCAGTGTCCAGGTTCCCTGCCTTTGCAGAGATAAATACTCTGAGGAGCTGCATTTTGACTGGCATCCAAAACTCAGCGCTGGCTGCTGCGACTGTGATTTATTGCTGCTGATAACAATCAATCCCAAGGCAACCGTGTGCATTTGAAGTGATTCAGGACTGAGCAAGGGGGGATGAACACCCTCAAGGAGCTCACAGCTGATGGCTCCTGCAGTGAATGCTCTCTCCATCCTGCAAACCCCACTCCAAGCTCACTGCATGGAGGGCTTCACGCCACCTCTCCTGTGCCAAGTGCAGAGCCACCAGCCTGGTCAGCCAAAGCTCCAAATTCCATTTATGCACCCTTCAGTCTCACCTGACAACAGGCTCTCCGTGGGCAGAGGGAAAACTCCCAGGTGGTGCAGCCACCAGCCTGGCCTGCTGGGTAGCAGGGGGATAATCCCAGCTGGCAGCAAGCCCTGCTCAGCCAGGACAGGCTCCCCAGGGGAGAGGGCAGATGAAGGAGCCCTGGAGCTGCCATGATCCATGGGCTTTCAGCCACAGAGGAGAAAAGTACACCCACAGCTCCGGCAGCACGTGGCTCCAGGACAGCCTGAAATCCACTTTTGGGTACCCTTAAAAACGCCTTAAATCCCAATCTCGACTCAAAAAAAGACCTCATGCAGAAAGGCAGCTCGTGCAGAAACCCACTGCAAAAAAGGTGCCTGCTGTTCATGAGGGTTTAATCTTTTCTTCACGTCATCTGGGCAGCTCCAGAAACCTGGCCAGGAAAGAGTCTCTGCAAAACCTCCTGTAGCTCTGACTAAGAGCAGAGAAAGCCCCAGAGCAATCCCCCACCTTCCCTGGAGCTGCTTAAATTTCCCTCCTGGGCCATGGCCAGATCGTGCCCACCTGGGCCACATCCCCCACCTGGGCCAGCTGCCCTCATCCCTGCCTGGCCCTGCCAAAGCCCCTGAGTCTCCCCTGAGTGCTCCAAGGGGAGGGGAGAGCTGTCTGCAGGGCTCCTGAGTGGGGAAAGAGAGAGGGGGAATCAGTTTTGGCCCCATCAGACCTTAAATGAAGGCACCCTTGGGCAGGAATTATTTCCTCTTCTCTCCTGTCTGCTCTTTTGCTTTTGCTGCTAATACTGTTACACAGTCCTGCTTCATGCCAAAGCACTGGGAATTTCTACTCTTTTTATTTTTTAAAGGCTAGCAGCAAGTGTTTGGACTAAATTCCCATTACAGTTGGGAGAGTCAAGAGCAGGATCTCTGTCAGAGCACGTTGCTTTCTCAACAAATCTCAGTGAAACCCATCGCTGCAGGGAGAATCTGTTTCCAGCCACTTCTCTCAGGGTTTCTATCCCTGGTCAAGGCTTCCCCTCCCTCAGTGGTGAGACAGGGCTCTGCCTGCACAGCATGGAGAACAAAACCTCCAATAAATCAGAAATCAGCCCAGGGAAATGCAGCTTGAGCAGGCTAAAAAGCAAGAGCTGACTCCAGGTTTCACACCCTCCCCACCTCCAGGCACCCCAAGCCATCCCTGTCCTTCCTGGCAGGGAATCCCTGGTGGGACCATCCCTGAGCACCAGCACCAGGCCTGGACAAGCCCCAGAGGGTTTTGCTTCGTGCCCTGCAGACACAGACCAGATTAAACACAGGCATGAGCCTGGGCAGTGAATCATCTGCCAGGAGAGCAGGAGGATGGACAGGGCTCCCGAGGATGGCAGAGAGGCAGCAGCAGAGAGGAGGAGTTGGATCAGGACAAACAGGGACAAAAAAGAAAGAAAAAGAAAAGTGCTCCTATGAGGTTTAAGTTCTCTGCAGTTGGAATTTGCACCTCCCAGCCAGCACACCATGGAGGCCCACATGAGCTGCAAGAAGCTTCGATGCTGGAAGCACAGGGAAAATCTGAACCTGATTTCTTAATTCCCATTCCACTTGCAGCACAGAAATCTGTTTAAAATCAAAGACTTTGCTACCTGTGGTTTCCAAAAGTCACAAAATCATTTCTTCTATTGAGCTGAAAAAAACCCCCGATCAAAACCCAAAAATTTAAGAATAATCTTTTGCCAATCAGTGGTGCTGCAGTGTCCCCAGATCTCCTCAACAGACATGGGAAGGTAGCTAAGTAACAGCTACCTCTGCCCATTCCCACGCGCTGCACTGGCTGAACTTGATTTTTTTTTTTTTTTTAAATAATTTTTAAAAAATCCCTTTTGGAAAATGTGGTTTCAGCTGAGTTCTCTTTTTTTGTGGGAAGATGTTGGTTTCAGCTGTGATTCCAAAAATGCAATTTCAACAGCAATTCAAACCAAACCCTGCCCTTTCCCTGCCTCACCGTGCCTGGGGCAAGGTGGATGTGTTCCACTTGGATATTTGTGATCCTGGGGCTGGGGCAGGGGCATTGCCTGCTCTCAGAAATTTTGTGCTTTGGCGTTTCTTTGGGCATAGATGGGAAAGAGGGTTTGGAGCTGCTCAAGCCAGCACTGGGGTCACAGCATTGGCACAGCCTTAAAATCATCTGACTTCCTACCACAGGGAGAAGTGTTCCAACCAGGGCCAGCTGCTTTCCAGCACTGCCTCACCCTGGGCTGTCTTTCCAGCAGCAATGCACAGAGGACACCAGGAATCCTGCAAGACAAACCACAAGTGGGAGGTGAGGGGCACGGTTCCAAATCGGAGCTGGAGGGGGTTTGGGGCTCTCCTCCCTGGGCTGCAATGAAGCTGCTTTCATTCCTTACCAGAGAGATTCTCCCAGCTGACCATCAGCCTGGGGCTGTGTTGCAGGTACCTGGAGAGGCAGAGCATCCCAGCACCCTGCTGAAGCCCACAGGAGCTCCTTGTGCCCAAATCAAAGCCAAGTGTCCACCACTTGCCCATCCAGAGCAGGTGGAAGAGCTGCTTGTCAAAGCCAGGGGCCACTTTTAACTTTTTTAACACTTAACAGGTGCTGCCACCTGAAACAGAGGTTAGTGACCAGCCAGAGAGAAGGGCTGAGGAGACTGAGGCCTTGGGCAGAGCTGGCAGCAAAACCCAGGGATTAATGACTACACGTGCCTTAAACCCAAGGGGAAACCCGAGGTGTGGGGGAACCTACAGGACATCCATCCTTCAGACACACAGAAGAAAACCCCCTGCAAACAGTCAAGTTTTCAATCGCTTTAATGTGATCACTGCAATTTGACCACAGTTTCAGAAAGGAAAAAAAAAAGTCACACAAATTCTCTGTGCTTAGGATTTGAGTCAATCTACGCAGCTCTTGTTGATTGGCGTTATCCAAACTAAAACCTTCTGACCATCAGGGACGTGCTCGGCTGCAAGGCAGGAGTGTTGGACAGAGTGGTGCCAAGCAGGAATGCTTCTTCTGGGACTGGAGCTGTGCCACCTGACCTGCTCCAAAGGAAACAGCTGTACATGCACACACACACACACGGGGCATGCAAATACACCAGGAACCAGCTACAGCTCCACGGGACAGCACGGGTGGCAATACAGAGGTGGGGTCGGGGTTCAGAACGAGGAAGGGGGAACCCACACAAATATCCAAAACTGAGCACATTCATTTTCCAATATTCCAGAAGAAAATAGGAAAACTGAAATTACATTGTGTTGACAAACCTTGATTTTTTTTTTTTTTTCTGGGTAACAAAGCAAAAGGTGAAGGCAAATTTTCCAAAGTATTGTAAAATTTATTGTATAAGTATTGCAGCTTTTAGAATGACATATAATTGCCACTATTGGTTACTGGTACACAAGAAGCGTTTACAACAGATTTTTGTAAATTGGCATCAGAGTACATATTCATACTAAAACAGCAAAATATAGATAAGTACTGCATTGCATGTGCTGTCAATAGTTTACATAAGTTTAAATTGAACAGAACTCAGTATACAGGACTGCCTATAACAAACTCCAAAGCCAACACAATGCAACTGGAAGTTTAAGAAAATATTAATACAATGAAATGTGTCTATAAGGCAGGCAAATTAGGACTTTAATGTTGTCCTTCATGAGCTTCTATAGTACAGCAAAAATTTGAAGCGCAGTTTCTGGAAAACTTCTTTTTGTTTTTTTCTTTTGTAGCTTTGTGTTGTACACAGAAAATCTCTGAGCAGTTCAGAGACAGAAGAGATTAAAATTCATTCTGTTCTGACCTAGCACTGTTAATGCTACACATCTGATTCAGTCTTTTCCCAATCCTTAGGAAAAACATTGGGCTTTGATTTCTTTATTTTTTTAAATATAGCAGTTAGTGCAATTTTATAATTCAATACACATACAAAAGGGTGATTCTCCAGAAAGCAACTGGATTTCCTTAGACCCCACTTAAGACAGAATGAATTTTGTAACACTTATGGAAACAACACGCTGGATTAGTAAAGCTGAATCTTCAAACCGGTGTAACCAAGGGTTGTGAAGGGAACACGTGTTTGACCAGTGTCAGCCCCACAAGAAACCCATCCTTCCTCCCCACCAGAATCAACAAAGCCACGTTCCCATTCCAGTAAGGTCTGGGGGCACTTTCAGGATGCTGTTTGCCGTACTGTAAGCTAAGAAACTCTAAGATCAACAACCCCTTTTAAAGCTAACGCGACTTAAAACTCCGAGCAAAAAGGCAGGCTAGGACATGAGGTTGCTAAGCATTAGCAATGCTTTGATTCTTCTGTATTTCTTCAAAAATAAATCACTTTTAAGGGGTCTGAATCTCTGTGCTGGCAGCTGCAGGACACTCTAGCACCACTCTCCAGTGAGCTGCACCAAGGCCAGAGGGAACGGGGCATCAGCGAGGGTGTGCAAAGCAAATTCCCTGCCTTGGTGGCAATTCGGGACATGGGAATGGGGGAAAAAAGGACCCCGAGGCAAAAAGTAACATTAAATAGTAGTAATAATAATAACAATAACAACAACAATAATAATAATAATAATAATAAAAGAACAGACCGTTATTTCTAAACACCCATTCAGAACTTGGAGTTGATCTGGGCCCCAGATCTGGTATCTGCACTTGAAATACACAGTTCTCAGGACTGCAAAGAGAGGGATGGACAGAAGAAAGACAACAGACAACAACTGAGCTCTGCTGAGGAGCTCTGCTGAGGAGCTGCACCCACTGCCTGGGGCTCTCCCCACTGGAGCTGCAGCAGACCAGGGAAAGGTGGCAGCTTGGGGTTTGTGCATGGATGGGCTGAAAGGCATCATTTGCAACAGAAATTTGGTGTTGATGAGCCACCCCATTTCACACTCATTAAGCTCCCCAAACTAGAGAAAGAGGTAAATGAAACTGGACCCAGGAACTCAACGAACTGATCACTCAACCGCAGAGCTTGGGGAGATGCTAGACAAACAAAAGCTCACACTGGGAGAGAACTGGGGAGGGAGGAAAAAGAGAATCGGGGAGAAAAGAGAATTGGTTGAAATTTTGAGGACTTTCAAACATGAGAGCTGGGTTCAATTGCACTGCATCTTCAGACCCTCTCCCACTACCCCTCTGTGCCTATCCTGCCCCTGCCCACTTCCCTGACTTTTCCATGGGGTTTGGTGGCCAGGTGACACCCTGTGTCAAGAAAACCTAATTTCTTAACAACCTCTGGTCCCCACACCACCTCTTTACTCACTGCTCAGTTTTAAACATGTGATGCATATTCCACCCAAAATCTGCTGAGGTAACCGTATTTTTTTAATAGCAAACAAAGCTAGTTCAGATCACTGAATATCCCCCCCCCCCCAAAATAAAACAAAACAAAAAAAACCCAAACACCCAACCCCAACAACACTATTCACGCATTTTGGCTCAAGAGGGCAGTAGATATTATATTTCGCTTTCTCTTTTGGTTGGTATCTCATTTACAATATCCACCACAGATTCCTACCTCCCCGGGTAGGATAATGTGCATAAAACGTGTTCAAGTTCTCTAAGAACAGTCGGAGCAGAGCAGCGGCCAAGGGAGCAGCAGGTGTGGCCAGGCACAGGGAGCTGCTCCAGGAAAAGGGACTGGAAAAGTGAATGCAAGGTCCAAAGGAGCAAGAGACCAGACGCTGGTTACTTGTAATGCTAACGATGATTTTGTGTGCCCCTCTCTAATAAGGGAGGGTTACTGTTTGTTTAATAAGGCACTAAATAGACATGTTACATAAAGGAAAGATACATTTTAAAAACTTGTACAAATTCACCAGTTTTGTACCTTTCATGACAAACTAGATTTATTCCTTTGCATTACTTTATTTTTTGTGGCTTTTTTCTTTTTTTTTCTTTTTTTTTCTTTTTTAGGTCATCAAAATTTAGGTTACATGACTGTAAAACTATGACGATTTCAAGAGCTGTGGAAAAGCAGTTTGAAGTATTGAGAAGGTACAGGGCTATTTCTAGGCAGAAATAAAAAAAAAAACCAAAGCAAAAAAATAATGATCAAACTTCAAGTTCAGCTATTCATCATCTTCTTCAAAATATATATAAATATTGTTCAAATGGTCAAAACTTCAAAACCGTTCTCATGGTTATGTTTTTTTTTCTTTTTCAAGTAATAAAAAAGTTGCTTAAAAACAATAGTTATTGCCTTTATATCTTTCATTTATGTCACTCTACTAGATAGCATCCTGCAGGAAATCGAATCACACCCCCTTGTAAAATCCTCGCTCTCTGTGGCTCCCTTCTGACCCTTCCCCGCGCTCGCAGAGACGGGACCCACAACGGGATTTTTCCCTTTTGCCTTCTCCCCCTCGCTCTCTCAGGTTTCCCACTCACTCACTCACTCGGTCACCTACAGATTCACCACGAGGGTGAGGCCCCTGCCAGACACCGAGGTGACACAAATGTAAACAAGAGCAGAGCAAGACAAAACGCCTCGGAAACCAAGATAAATTAACCACGCGCAAGGCCCGGTGGTGGGAGGGCAGCGGGACCTGGGGGGGAGGATGTCCCAGAAGAGGTAAGGGGGGATTGCTTCTAAAGCCTTAAGCATTATTTTTGTAGCCTTTAATGAATACAACACAGGAGCAGATTCATTCCATCTACTGTACCCGGTGCCTCTTTAGCTGGATAACAAACGTAAAAATAGCGACAACCAGAGACGGCAGGACACGGCTGTGCCCGTTCATCCCAAACTGAGGTTTGGGAGGTTGAAACAAAATGAAAATGATGTTCACCACCACCACACTTTCCACCTTGTCCTTTCAATGAGACATTTAAACCCAGCTGAAGGGCAGCCAGTGGGTGCATTACCAGTTCCTCACATCGACTTCCACAACCACTGCTTTGGCTCCAACAGGGCCCTTCAGTTGAACATGGAAAGAAATAAACCAAAAAACACTTTTGTTCCTTCAGACACAGAAGTTTATTCTCAACCCCCACCACCCTCCCCTCCAAAAAGTTAGAGGTTGTCCAAAAAAAAAAAAAAAGAAAAAAAAAAAAGAAAAATCAAGTAATTTTTGCCTGCTTCAGTCATTCCTGACTGCAGGAAGCAGGGAGTTTTCATTTTACCTTGTTACTCCAATAATCCTACCGGATGACAAACAGACACACACCGACTCCTCTTGCTTTGTAGGGAATGTATAAACGCCGTGGCTGTTGGCGGCCACGCGCAGGGACTCTGGAAATTAAGGATTTGCATAAGCTGCAGTCTCGCTCACCGCTCCTCCCCGGGCTGGCACCGCCACTCCAGCGATCCTCTCCCCTTCCAGCTACTTTGTTCTTCACTTCCACACAGATCCCTTAACAGGTTCATGGTAGACATTATAGAGGCTTTGACCAACACAAGCACTGACATATTTATATTAAAAAATAGTGCAAAATTTCAACATTTATATAAATAACTCTAAACCCCTGCTTTTGATTTTTTTTTGTTTTTTGTTTTTTTACAATGTAATACATGCTTTTTGAGTTGGCACTCAAAAAATTGCCATTTTTCTTCTAGTTCAGAAAACAACTTTTTTTTTGAATAGGCCTCTTCTAATACAAAAATACTCCTGCTCCTTACACATACACTTTCTCTTATTTTTAATATATATTTATATATTTATATTGCAGATCTTTAAACAAAATGGTTTTTGTGCAAATATTTTGTTTTTAAAGATAAGTGAAATAATCAAACAAAAAAAAAGCATTCACACACAGCCCAACTAGAAACAAACAAACAAAAAAAAAAAAGACTACAGTTGATTTTTTTTTCCTTTTTAAAGGTCTAGACACAGCTCAATAAAGAAATGTTTTTGCAAGCTTGGTAGGCTTGTGCATTCAGACCAGACATGACAAGTAAATATTTATACACTGAGAGATGGGGAAGGGCTTCTTTTTTTTTTTCTTTGCTCATCTTCCTCAACTCTCTCTCTCTCCTTTTTCTTTTAATGAGAAGTGCAGAGTGTTTCATTTACTTTCTTGCCTTTTTTTTTTTCCTTTTTTTTTTTCAAAAGGGGTGCCCTTTTTGCTTCTCTTTCTCTTTGTTCCACGCCGTCGTCGTCGTCGTTGTGCTCTCAAGGCCATTGATCTGTGAGGGATGGAGTCTGCTGCCCTCCAGTATGGGGGGCATCCCGTTGCTGTTCTGCTGGTGCTGGTAGAAGGTGGAGCCGGGGTAGTGGCCGATCACCTCGCTGTAGGTCGGCGGCGGCCCCTCCATCCTGCCACTGCTGCCGTAGCAGGTGGCACTGATGCCAGAGTTACTGCTGGGGGGGCACGGCCCCCCGAACACGGAGTTATCTATCAAGTCACTGTCGAAGATGGTTCTGTTTGGGGGGGCCCGCACGGACTCCCTGTTGAGCTCCATCTGCTGCTCGGGGTCGCGCAGCTGCAGCGTGCAGGGTCCCTGGTAGGGCGGGGGCTCCTCGCCGTCCGACAGAGAGATGGTGGGCGGCAGGTCGATCTCGTGCTGCAGGTACGGGTACGTGGGCTGGAACCGGTTGAAGCGGTCCCTCTGCAGGAAGGAGGGCACTGCCAGGCGCTCGCTGGGCCGCGGGGTGTAGATCTGCTGCTGGAAGGGAGAGGAGAGGAAAGAGGGTGAGAGGCGTGCGGTGCTGCGGCACGGCGGGACAGCGGGACGGGCGGCGGCGCCCGCGGCGCCCTCACCTCGGTTATGCCGGTCCCCGACACGGTGCTTTCCGAAGGCCACAGGCTGCCCTCCTGCATGGGAAAGGAGAAGAGAGGCCAGGGTGAGTGAGGCCAGAGGGGTTAAACTCCTTCTGCAAACAGCTTGTGCCAGGTGTCACCTAGAGAAGACACCACCACCAACGTGTTCCTGCCCCAACTCCAGCCAGCATCTCCAACCAGGATCATGTGTGCCGGGCATCATGTGGGTGCATGCTGAGTGTTACCACATCAGCACTGAAAACACCCCTTCCGACCAAAACTTCCCTCCCCTCGCACCCCCGTCTCCGTGTAATGATTGTTTGCAGAATGAATGATGAGAAGGGCATCAGCAAACAGCCCTCTCCCATTTGCAGACTTCCCCCCTCCCACCCCCAGCACGGTACTTTCCCTGGTTCAAACATGCCAGAGGAGTATTTTTCAATTTGTGATCCGTGAGCCGTGGGTGATTCACAAGACATCAAAAAATGCTCCATGAAATAATGACAAGATTAAAAAAAAACCAAACCCCAAGGAAAAAAAAATCAACAAAATCCAAAGCAAAAAAAAACCCCTCACACCCACATTCGGATGCTCACAACCACGGACATCATGGGAAAATAAAGATAATTAGTGAATAACCAAATGTTAAGCCTAATTTTGATTCGGCTAAAAAAAAAACAACAACCAAAAAAAAAAAAAAAAAAAAACCACCAAACAAAAAAAAAAAAAACAAAAAAAAACCTCTGTAGCAACAGGATGGTTTCAGAGTATTTTCTCCCCAAAGAGTAAGTGGTCCTTGGCTTAAATAGACTGTAGAGGCTTTCTTACGCTGCAAGCATCACCCTGATCCTGAGATCCAAACCTCAGTGCCAACAACCCCAGGCACAGTGAAGCCACAATTTCCCCCAAACCCTGAGACTAGTTTACAATTTATGATCAAAACAAACAAACAAAGGTTCTTCCCATCTGCTGGTGATGCTCTGAGCACGCACAGTTCAACCCAGACTTTTTTGCCTTAGGAACTGCAATATTTAAATATTGCTAATATTGACGTATAGCAACATCCCTCTGGCAGGCAGAGCTGGAGGAAAACAGCCAGAAGGCTTGTAATTATAACTAGGAACTTCCCAGTTCCTTGCAGGTGAATCTCCAGTTCTGGCACTAGTAAGCCAGGCACAGGCAGAAGTATTTAGCACCAGTGGAAAAAAAAATGCAAAGGGAAAAAGAAACCCTTCTTTTCCCCTTGAAGTGTAGCATTGAGAGGTTGGTCTGAGGAAACCACACACCTTCCTCCTATGAGAACTCCTGTTTCTCCACCTGCCCCAAACACAGCACCAGCACCACACTAAAATCTCCAGAGAAACCACCATTATATCCCCCACCCTCCTGTTTTCTCATTTTTCCCCAATGCTGGAATGTATTTTCTCCTTTGGCATAGCATGTGGTATCAGCTACGGAGAGAATCCATCAGGTTCTGGGTTTTGAAGCTCAGCTCTGCACACAAACCTCAAGGCAGGGCTGGTGCCAGTGCAAGGAAAACGGTGATTTAAATGGAAATGAGAGCACCCAGAGTCTTCCCCCTTCTCCATGGCTTTTTCAGGAGCACCTTCTCGGAGCAGAGGTGAAGTGCCAGAATGCCAGCAGTTCCCTGGCCACAGCTGAGGAATGTGCTGGCTGAGCTGCAGCCCCATGGCCCTTCCCGAGCAAGACAGCCCTGTTCCATTCCAGATCTCGAGACTCCAGCATGCAATTGTTTACACAGGCATGACTGTTTAGTCTGGTCCATTTTACATGGATTTCTTGCCTGCAGGGAGAGTGTGCAGTCAAATTCCCCCAGTAACCAAAAGATCCAAGAGGAACTGCATCTGCCACAGGACAAATCCTCACCTCCAGCTCTGTGCTCAGGCACTGCCACCAAAGGGCCCAGGGAGGATTGCCAGTGCCACCACAGGTGCTGCCAGCCCGTCACCTCAGCCCAAAGGACGCCCAGGCAGCGGGCAGGAGCGGGAAGCGCTCCCAAAATTGTGTTTACTTTGCCGTGCCCCCGTGGCAGACTTCCTGAGCAGCGAGTACCCCACTGCCTTCTGCTAGATATTTTATATTTAACTTGGCAGTGGGCAGTGCCATGGCAATATCCCATCTGCTCCCCCCTTTCCCGGGAGTGATGTCAGCCAGCTCCCACGAGGGTGGCTGCAGCCTGGTGCTTCCCAGCCCTGCCAGGCTCAGCTGGGACGTCCCGCTGTGCCAGGGGATGGGCAGGGCTGCTCCACCCAAAACACGCCCTACCCCTGAGTGCCCAGCACCCAGAGCCTGCACCAAGATCCTGCCCGTGTGCTTGGAATCAAAGCCCTGGCTCACACACCAGTCATCTGTTGGTACAGATGAGGTCCAGGAATGATGCCCTGAGCAGCACATGCATGCGAGAGTAGCGGCCAGCAGAAACAGCATTAAAATGGGATGTGCAGAGAGGGGAGGAGCAGACAGGAGACCTATTTTCTGTAGGAGCTGGATCTCTACAGCCATTATTAACCACCTCTCTCAGGATCCTGTGCCCATGGCTGATCGACCACAGGCACCCAGTGCTCCCCAGCACCAACCCCTGCCTCACACACTACCATGAAACCCATCTGGGGAGCAGCTCAGCTCCCCTAAAAACTCCATACCAAGATTAAAAGTGATGGAAATCACTAGTGAGAGGAGGGCAAAGCCTCAGGGACAGAATACATCCCTGCTTTTAGTCTTCACTTTGGCCCTGGGATGCCTCCATAGCCCCACTGAGCCAAGCAAAACTGCAGGAGCAGCATCACTGCAAACCCTCAGCCTCTCCTCACCCACCTCTGATTTTTGGAATATTTAGGACTTGAATCCGTCTCAACAATGAACAGCCTAGAAAGCCACAGGTTTCTGAAATGGTGAGATTCTGCTGTCTGGTGAGCAACACAGCTGTAAAATACACTGCAAGTATTGAGGACTTGCTGCAGAACCTAAAATTATTTTAAAATTTCTTTTTAGACATCAATCTTCAACTTTTTTTAGAACTACTGGTTTTAGTGATGTCAGAGAATTTTCTCTGCAAAGCTGCATGGTGCAGATTAAGTCTCTGAGCCTTCAGGAAGACTCATTTTCTATTTTGAGGGACAAAGGTGTGCTTGGAAATAGCAGTTACACTACTTTTTCTTGGGAGAGTGGGATACCACCGTTCCAAAGGTGCAGGGACAGTGCCATTCTTACAGCAAAAAAAAATTTATCAGTAGCATTTCTTAAATATTCTTAGTTCTGGAAAATAAAAGGTACTTGTCATGAGGAGACAAGAGTTTAAGTACAGTGAGAACGGTGATGGAGAAACACATGAAGCAATACAAAAACTGCTTGCCAGTGAGAGCCGCATTAAAAAACCCTTTAGGGAAATTAATTTCTCCTTCAGCTGTAATTTTTGAGCTGCAGCAACAAAAAAGGACAACTCCAGCAGACCCAGCAGCATCCTGACCATGGGATGAACTGCTTTAATATTTCAGCAGATGAAAAGCGTGAATGCAGCTCCAGTGCCCGTCTGTGGTCACGACACCAAAACGAAGTTTGGGATTTAAAAAGTTCAGTGCAAGTTTAATGGATTGCATAAACCAGCATCCAGCCCAGTGCGGCCTCTGCCTGCCAGGCCCCAGCCCTCCTTCAGACTGGAGCTGTTTTCCACTGACAGACACGCTGTGCTGAGCCTGAAAGGTGCTGCCTGTAAGGTCTTTATTACACTGGGTCCCCTGTAATGAGCTTCCCGCTCGTCAGCCCATGAGAGGCTTCTCTGTCCCATCAGGATGGTGCTGGGACCACAGGGAATCTCTGCTGCCACTCCATCAGTGCTGCATGCACAGCATGGACAGGGCAGGAGATGGGGAACAACCATAAAGATGGGAAAAAAAAAACAACAAACCCCAAACTATACATTCCTATTTCTCTCCTTAGCGCCAAAAAAGGTATTGAAGACTCCATATCCTCACTGGGGTCAAGCAGAGGCACAGATGTCAAACACTGCTGAAAAGTCATTTAATCACTGATGTCTCTGAAGGCTGAATAAGTAACAGAGCTGAGCCAAAAAATGGCTGGAAATTTTGGCTTGGTAAAACTTAAAATAGAAAAAAATAATAAAGGGGGAAAAGGAATTGTTTTTTAATGAGTCAATTTTTCATTCGACCTAAAATTTTTGGTCAATCTCCATGTGATTTTCTCTTTTCTTTCCATGTTAGCCTTCTTAACTCTTTTTAAAGAAAATAAAAAGCAGGCCACTTAAGAAAACAGAAATTCCTGTATTAAAATAAAGAGGGCTTGAGCTGAACTTTGCTTTGAAAATGTAAAATGACACATTTGGCATGGCACAGGTAAAACATTCTGGACATGGTAATACAGTGAAAGAATCTGAAAATGGGAAAACAGTGTTTCTGCTATTTTTAATAACTCATGTGCTTGGGTGCCCACACTCTGCTGCTGCTGGCAGTGGGTGCACGGGACCGTAAGAGGAACGTCAGATTTCCGGGTGGAGCTGGGACATGTGTGGGGAGCTGGGCTCTGAGCCCCAGAGCAGGGAGGTACCTGAAACATCTCCACCCTCACACCAGCTGGCTGAACGTGGGATCAGGCATCCCGTGGGATCAGGCATTCCCAGCACTCTGATCCCACTGCAGCAAGGACAGACAGCCCTGAGCTGGGACCACAGCCCGGTGCTCCACAGCCACAGAACAAAGGGGGTTAATTGGGCTGGGGGTGGCACAGTTCTGCTTCCCATGGGGTATCCCCCTCACAAAGTGGCCAAGAAGGGATCTCTGTCTGCTGTGTGTGGTGTGTGACAAAAACAGCAGCTACAAGGGACAGCCCTGGGCAGCCTGCAACTGCACTGAAGGCTGGATTAGTGAAAGATCTTAGATATCCCTCTGAAAAAACAAAAAAAAAAAAAAAAAGAAGAAACAAAATGGAAATGGAAAAATAGAAGAAAAAACCCCCAAGCAATCTCTGTATTTGATCTTTTACCTGCAGCAAGTACAGATTTGACTGAGGGGAGCACAGCCCCACACAGAGCACCACACCCGGACCAGAGGTGTGTCAGCCTGCCCTGGCAGCCTGCAGAGGAGGGGGCATGCAGCAGTGACCTTGAGGGAGACCTATTCAAAGGGCTCTAAGACCCTTCAGGGTGAATGCTAAAAAAGAGAAGTATCAGCACAAGACACCCCTGAACTGAAGACACAGCCACAGAGGCAGCAGTGAACAGTTCATGCTCACCCTCCAAGAAAATGTGATGCCTTTTCTCTATACATCCTTCTAAGTCTCTCTGAGCCACTACATTTGAGGAAACTGCATGAGCCAACATCTGCCTCGAGGCTGGCGAGGCTTCCCCTCAAATCCCTGTCAGAGGTACAATTCACACGTTTCTCCTCAGGCTTTTATGAAGCCAGAGCCTGTGTTACAGAGAGCCTCTTGCACATCTCCTTGGAGAGATCTCTGCTTGTCTGGCTGACAAGCGTTTTCTGCCCCTGCCATCACAGTAATGGCAGCAGCACTGGTGAAAACTGGAGCAAGTCCCTCAGGATTTCCTGCTCTCTGCAGAGCAGGCAGGAAGTTTTTATATAGTCACTTGAGACTCTAACTGGAGCCAAAGGACTGGATAGTTTGGGACCCCTAAACCAAGGCATATGAACCCCAACCAGCTGGGGGTGGCGGTTTCAGGAACAGGACATGCCAAGAACAGCCTCATGCAGTCACTTTACTAATGTAAAATCCAAATTGCAAAGCTCGGGGCAAAGGCAGAGGCTATGGCTGTCCATACATTAGCACACACAGCACCCTAAAGAGCCAGAGCCACCCCTAAAATGCCCCCCCACCCCCAATAACAGAGACAGATGATGCCAAGGCCAAACATAAGCTGGCATGTGTGGCAGGAGGAGCAGGGTGTGACTTACTGAGGAGAGGTTCTCGTCTCGCCGCCTGCCCTGGCTGTGCCGGCTGATGAAGGATCGCGCAGAGAGTTTGTAGTGGTTCAGCAGACACGTGATCACCACCACCATCACCATCATCACCACCACGATTATGATTATCTGTACAAACTCCAACTCCGCTGCAAGACAGACAGACAGATTTTGAGCCATCAGGAACAGCAGCAGGTAACTGAGCACAAGAAAATCTGAAGTGGCTGAGCCAACACTGCACCCTTCCTGTTACAGCTCTCACACGTGGGCTCTGTGTGCCCTGAGCTCACAAAAACCTCATTCATTCACTTTTCCAGGGTCACAGAAGAGTCCCCCGGAGGGATCTTTGCAGACAATCTATACTGCAGAGTGCTTCCCAGCTACAGCACAGACGGGACTTCCCAAAGACCTCCTGAGTGTCTCCAGCAATGGGCACAAAACCAGGAGCATCCCAGTGCCTCTCCTGAGGCTGCAGAGCCGTGAACCAACATAATTCATCCTAATGAAACTGTTCAGCTAAATGCTAAGCTAAATTTCTGCATTCTTTTCCTATCACCACCACTCCTTCCTGCGAGGAGGACAGGACTGAGCCCTCCTCAGCACATCCCTGCACAAGCACGCATCTCCTCTGTCCCGAGGCTCAGACAGTGGTGGCCCAGGGGACAGCACAGCACAGCAGAGAGTGGCAGCCCCTGTTTCCAAGGCTGCCCACCCAGCACAGGAAGCAGGCAGGAGACCTCCTGCTTTTGGGTGAGACGCCAGATGGGAGCGATGCGTCTGCCACGGGGCCACGTCCCGCAGCTCCAGACAGCCCCGGCTCAGGGCTCGGCCAGCTGACAGTGGCAGCTTGAGTGGCTTGAACTGGCAGAAAGGAAAACTGCCAAAACCCCTCCAAACAAACAAGAACGAGCAAACAACAGACTATCCATCCAGTTAACTCTGCATTTGGCAGGAGGCAGCGAGAAGTCGCTCCTAAAATTTCCTAAGGAAATAATTCCTCACACCTCTCTGAGGCTAAGAAAAATTGAGTACTGGAGGCAAACATTGTGCTGGGTCATTGTTTCCACGAATTTGGTGCCCAGGGAGTACATGCCATTCCCAAACTGCTCAGTCACTCCCCCCAGTCCCCTTCACACCAGCAGTGCCCAGGACTGGGCAGCAGCAACTCCAGTGCCCAGCATAAAGGAGGGGCCAGACAGCAAAATTCAATCATTCTGGGGATTTACAGCTTGTTTGCTTCTCAGCAGCGACAGCTATAAAATCCAGTTTGGGAAAGCCATGCCCTAAGCTATCATGGATGCTGCCATCTATATTTAATCTACACAGACACACACATATATATCTGCAGACACACAGCAAGGCCCATCATACCTCCAAGGGCACCACTCACACCAGCTGGGGTGACTTCTGCTGAGTCAGGCAAATTTATTAGGGTTTTTTGGGGTTTGCTTTTTTTTTACGGAAAGTTTTCTCCTGACAGGTGGCATTTGAGTGCCAGTAAAAGCAAATAAATGTCAAGAAAACAGCCCAGGTGGTGAGCGCTGCCAGTTACCTTGGAGCTCTTTCTGCTAAACAGCAGCTATTTCTGCCACTGCCCAAAATGCTCCACCAGCTCTGCCCACTGCCTGCAGAAAACAGAATTATGCCTTGAAAGCAGAAGCCTTATCTGGCACTTCATGCTGGATGGATGAGGGACTTCAAGCCCAGATCCTTCTAGCACCCCCAAAATGCAGCTGCCTCTACTCTGGAAAGTTGCATACTGGGTGGGAAGAGAGGGATTAAAAGCCAAACATTGTACAGGAGTTTAGCCTTAAAAATGCTTTTTAGCTAGAATAAAAGACAAGCTCTGGGTCTTTCACAGCAACCCCAACGAATTGCCCAGTGCCACTGTGAGAGGAGCAGCATGGAAGAAAACCACATTCCCATAAATTTGATGCAGCCCCAAAGCAGCACAGCTCATCTGTGGGACCCAAAAGCTGTGCCTGGTGCCCTGTGCTGGAACAGGAGCTCGTTGCTTCTGAGCAGAACCCAGACTGACCACAGGCACAAACACACCAAAACATAAAAGGGTTGGGAAAGTGAATGATGCAAAACCATTGGAAAAAAGGACAATGACTCTTCCCATGTCACCCCCACTATGTAGGAGTGTCCCTACACATCCCAAAGACATGTCCTGGTGCCAGCTGTAACTGAGCACCAACAGCATCCCCCCAGCCTCCAGCAGGGTGAAGCTCCAGCACCCCAGCCAGGCACAGGGCACCCCCCACAGCTCCCCTGGTCACCCATGAAGAGCCAGATCTCAGAGCCCCTGTGTCTGTCCTCCCCATGGGCAGCAGAGCAGAGTGCAGAGCCCATCTTTTGCACAAATCATTATGGAAAAGAAAAAACTAAGCAAAAAAAACCCCAAATGTTTTTAAGAAGATGAGTCACTTCAGCCTCAAAATGCAGCATGTGCTTCAGCCATGGTAAGAAAACACAAGGAAAAATATAAATGAAGCCAGTGGTGGAAAACTTCCTTTTCTGTTAAAAGGGGTTATAATTCTAAAGAAAAACAAGGCCAAAGTAGTAGTAAAGAAAAGTTCCTTTCCTAGGACAAGGGATCCCTTAAATGAACCAAACCTTGCTAAATTGGTCCTGGTGCTCAGTGACACAGGCGAAGTTTTGGCCATTGGGAAGTGGTGCCCCAAGTCCTTCCCAGGAGGGAACACACAAGATGTGTCACTTACAAATGACGTAAACCAGGCTTCCTGCACACACAGACACAGAACCAGCAGAGCCTGAAGCAGAAGAAAGGGTGGGAATTCCATCAGCATCTGGGACAACACACCAGTGTCTCACCCATCCCGGGACTGCTGTAATTGGGGATTACACAACGCTGCAAGAGGAAGGCACAGGATGATTACCAGAACAAAGGGGATGCTGCTTTCCAGCAGGGATGCTCCTCCTGCCCCATCTCTACCCCAAGCCCAGGCTCTGAGTAGCAGCCCAGCCTTACCATGCCCAGGAGCAAACCCATCCCGCTTTAATCCCAAAAACACTCAGGTTGCCCAATCTGGCCTTTGGAAAAAATAAGAGTCAAAACAAAAAAACCAAAAAAACAACAAAACAAAACAAAACAAAACAAAAAAAAAAAACCAAAACAACCCTCACACACTCAATTTGTGCTTTTCATGTTTCAAGAGACTCATATCCACTCAAGGCACCAAAGTTTCTGCCAACTCTCCCTCTGTTTTAACTTGTCTTCATGGGCTTCTTTTCTGCAGAAGGGAAAACAAACCAAACACACTGGAAAGCTGGATATGCTCAGTAAGATTTTTATCCAAGCAGCTCAGTCAAACTAATGAAGAAAGATCATTAAAAACCCAAAGTTTGAGTTAATATGCTATTATACAAGTGCAATTCAGCTGCTATGCTAATAAAAAGCCTTTGGGGAATGAAAAACAAGCCAAACTGCAAAGCACATAATTTATAATTCTACTGGTATTCTTAAAAACACACACACAACAAAACAAGAAAAAAAATACTCAACACATTTTGTATTTGGCTTCCTAATCATTGTCACTTTTCAATTAGAAGAGACCTCATTCCATTTCTCTCTGTAATTTTCCCCAAGGGAAGTGTTATAAATGCACTAGGCTTTACAAGATGGGCATATTCCGCCTCCAAATGCAAAGCAAGGTCACACTAATTTAATTTTGCATAATTTTTATTCCAGAATACGTTTCAAACTAACAGGTTCAGACATCACATTTAAGTGACACAACCTGCTTTTCCGTATTTTCTGTCTAGACGCGGCAGCTCCGGGAGCCGGGCACCGTGCGTGCAACTGTTCTGCAACTCAGCAGTTTTCCCCCCAGATTCTCAGCACCCTGAAACGGGGTATTCGTGACCAGGGAGAGGCACTTGTCACGTCCCATTCCTCATGCTCACTGCTGGCTTGCCACTTCAAACCACGTGTGGACTTGAACAAGGGCTTCGCAGGGGATTATGGAGATGAATGAATGAGTGCCGGGGACTCTGCTGCTTCCAAAGCCTGTGGGACTCCACTCTCCTGTGTTTGTAAGAAGCTCATGCCCTTGCTGCCGACCCTGCTGCCCAATCACCATGACCATAAAGCTCTGAAGTGTCTCAAATTCATGGATTTATGTGTGGGTCCCACACTGAGGTGCTGGCCACACTCCCACTGCAGAGCACGCTCAGGGCTCCACGGGAGCTGCTGCAGGGAGGTGCAGCTGGGAGCTTCCTGGAGTCCTTATAACAGAACACTGGCACCCACAGGTTCAAATTAATTAATATATTTACAAGGAGGGAGAGTGATTTGAGTCCATGGTGATGCTGGGAACACCCTCACAACCATAAGGGAGGTGAGGCTGGGTTAGGCTTTAAATGCATTGCCTTGCCTTTTACAGCTACATTTCAGCTCATAAAATGCTTCCTATAAACTTTATTAATGCTCTTCCTTCCACACAGAGTATCTTTGCAGAAGACAAACTCTCCAAACCACCACAAATATAAAGGAGAAAAAAAAAAATCAAACCAAAACCTGTCTTTTGCTGCAATCATTCCAGACACTCCAGCTACCATTTACAGGTGGACAGAGCAGCTTACAGGCAGGGTCTCAGCCAAGATGACCTGTGCTTTCAGCCAGGTATAACACACATCTGCAGGTCAAACCAGTCATCCCCGAGCTTCAGCTACAATTTCTATATGTACTGGAATTGTGTACCATGTGAGATGTGATGAGAAGAAGTGAAATTACTCAGGAGACAGCGGCTAAGATGAAGAAACGCAGCTGCACTAGACACAACTCCTAAGGAAAAGAGTTAAAAAAACCCCATACACAGTTACACATTCTTAACACACTCACACACTCTTACACACTCACACATATTCTCACTCTCATTAAAGAGTGTTCTCCCTCTCAGAGGCTGTGGACAGCAAAGAAGAGATGAAAGAACAAAGAACTTCAGATAGCAGATTACTCACCCTCGCTCATCTGCTAGGTCATCTCAGAAACAATCAGAGCAGGCAAAGTCATTACTGCACTATTTTTGTATTAGCATCTGCTACATTTGCCTTCTAATACCTCCATAAAACCAGATACGAAGGGCCCATCAGATTGTCAACAATTGTGTTTGTTTACAAGAGAGCAGGGGAAGATCCAGAATATGATCTCAATATTGATAGTGCTGCTGCTGGCACTGACTGGCAGCACCCTGAAGCTGCAGCACCACCAAGGCATCAAAGGAAACAGGATCTGGCCTGTGACAACGGGCAGGACAGCTGGGAAGAGATCATTTTGGGCCTGCTTCACTCATCATCAGTACAGTTAACAGCTAAACTTCATTTCTGGACTCAGCACAGTCAATTCTGATGCAGTGAGCAGAAATGACACCGTGCAAGCCAGTGATGACAGGCTGAGATGGGGCAGGAGGGCAGGGAGCAAGTAAGACTCAGAAAAGAAGCCACCTGAAATAAAAACATTGCTGGAAAACAGGGGATAGGGCCTCAAGAAGATAGGGCCTCCTGCTCATACTGCCAAGCCTTGGGCCATAATTGGGTTTAATATAGTCTTTTTCTTCAGATGTCACCCAGGTAATCAAGCATCACATCCTCTGAGTCACTGGCAAATGATGGCCTCATTCCCCCACCCCCATTTTTGTTTGTTTTAAAGGAAACAGCCCCATTTCATGCTCAATAGTCACAGAAATATCAGACTGCTTGGGCCTTAGAACATTTTTTAGTGCTTAAAACCCACAGCAATTGTGCTGGCCACACCACTGGGCCTGTTTTCAGAAGGTGACCTTCCCGAGCTCGCCCAGCTCGGTGCCAGCTGCAGGGAGAGGGACATGTATTCAAGGGCCAGAGAGGCAGGATCAGCACGGCAGAACTCAGCTTTTACAGGGAAATGGCAAATGTGAGAGCTGGGCTCAGCAGCTCTGTCAGCCAGGATGCTTCGGGCTCCGAGCAGGGACCTGTGAACCGGACACTTGTTCAGAAAAATTCCTGAAGACATGAAACAGCTCCCTCAGAGCAGTGAGAACTAACAAGGCTCTTCGAGACACATCAACTCTCTGAGATCTTGCATATTCCAACCCCTTCTCTTTTCTGTGCCTGCTTCTCTCACCCTCCCCTTTTCCAGGATTTTTAGACGAGGTATTTCACACACAGTCAGGCTGATCCCAGCCTACTGAGATGACTGGAAGGAGTACATGGCTTTTGAAGTTACTCCCAAGGGTGAGAAAAGCTGAGCTGGATTAAAAGAATAAAGTCATTTTGATTTTGCACTTAAAAGACAGGTAAATTTGCTTGCTCACTAGAAAATGTTGAGCAGGGCTCATGGCCCCCACCAAGATGAGAACATCCAAAACATCTCCTGCTTCCCAAGAGGAAGCACAATAGCATCAGGCCTGGATGATGTTTGGGCAGGGGTGAGGGCAGAACATCACCCACCCCTTTGAACAAGAGCACCAAGAGAGAGGGACACAAGAACAAGAATTTACCATCTGCAATCATAAATAGCCTGAACGAGGAAAAAAAAAAAAAATCTACAGAATGATGAGTGAAAAAACACAGCACACAATATCCAGATCAAACCCCACCAGCTGACCCTGAACGACCAAACAGGTTTTGTTTGTCAGGGGTATTTCTAACAGCCAGTAAAAATAAACACATTAATAAATAAGTATTTTCGTGTACCTTGGAAACACTCCTGATCAATATGTGGCTTGCTACTGTAGAGGTTTTTTTTCCTTCCACCCAGCAGAAACTCATGACAAAGGAAAGCACATCTCATTTATGAACTTAGCTATAAATACTTTTGCTAACTGCCATTTAGGAATTTCATTTCCTGCTTGAGCAAGTCCTGTTGAAAGAGGCAATTACCAAATTTGTTTCTAGTTATAGAAATAGATGTTTGTCGCTGCCCACATCTGTTTCGACAGACAAATTGCCAGACGCGGACGCTCCAAGGAGAGCAAGTGCTCCATGCAGGGAGGGCTTTGCCCCCTCTCCAGAAAGCAAATGGCAATTACAGGGATTGGGTTTCTGATTCCAGCTTCCTCCCAGCCCTGTCTCCCAGTGCAACGGAGCTGCCTGGCACTGACAGGGCACCTGCAGCCTCCCTCAGCTGCATCCACCTGCACCGCATCACCCAGCAGTGCCGGAGCCCGCTCCCTCCTCCTGCTGCCGCGGGGACGCCAGGGAATGTGGCATTCATTTGTCACCCAGCCCAGCACAACAAGGCGCCTTGAATGCTGGAGGCCACGAGGACCCGGCAGGCTGCACTTGCTGTGCACACAGAAGGGCAGCAGCAGCAGGGCAGGGAGGTGGCACAGGCTGTCCCGCTCCGTGAGGGACACCCAGCACACAGCAGGGACAGCGCGGGGGTGTGGAGATGGGGTTTGTGGATGTCATCGGCATCAACCACAGCCTCTCTAGATACGCTGGGTTTCACCAGGTGTCTCTCCACCCTGGCTGTCCCCTAGGAAGTTTCTATTTCCACTTATTCTTGGGGAAACCATCCACTGGTCAATTCCCAGTGTGCTCAGCCATGGCCCTGTCAGAGCCCAAAGCAGTTCCAGGTGTCCCGGTGCCAGCACTCAACCCCTGTCACGGTGCCCACCAAGTCCTGGGAGGACAAGTGCTCGTGCAGGGGCACCTTGAGTGAGACAGAGAAAGAATAGCAGCCCCTGTGCCTCCCTGCCACAAGCATGACACCCATCAGCTCACACCCAGCACCCAGCTCAGGGACACAACTGAGGCGCAGAAAAGCCACAAAACACCCCAAATTGTGGCTGGGTAACCTGTGCTCCTTCAGCATTTCTCCTCCACATCAGCACGGCTCCCTCACACCACCTCCCTTATCAACCAGCACAGCCTCGAGGAGCCCCCTGACATTTGGGACCGGTGCCGGGGACCCTGGCGTGCCCCGTCCTGAGGCTGCAGCTCCCCCAGGGGCTCCAGGACACGCAGCCCCGGGCAGCAGTGTCACAGGGGCTGCCCTGGCTCGCAGACGGTGTCGAAACCCAGATTGAGCAAGCTGGCCAAAGCCACACGGGTCACGACAGGGCTGGAACTGCGACCGGATTTCCTCAGCACGGTCCAGGGCCAAAAAACGGGAAACACTCCCTGCCCTGCCTCCTCCCAAGCGCCGTTATCATCTGCACCACTCTGCAGCTCGCCAGAGGAGTGACCTTTCACAAGGCAAGTTACTCCCAGGGAACAAGGACAATCTTAAGTTACAGGCAAAATTATGCATTGCAGGGAAAAAATATGCAAAATGCATGCAAATGCCCAGACAAGGCACACTGTGTCTGGTCACTGCAGGATTCAAGTTCAGCTCTTGAACTGGTCTGAACTGGTCGCTACCACCAGATGGGAGCGAATGCATGTGCACACTCTCACAGAGATGTGAAAAAAAATTATATTTATATATATACACACACACACACACACACCAGAGTGAATGGGGGAGGTGAGTACAACCGCCTCAAATCTGACAAAATTAAAGGTAATAAATTTACTTCCACCTCAGCTGCAGCAACAGCCTGAGAAAGGTTTTAACTCCCACAGCAGATCTGTTGGGAAGTCTGTTTCCTTGGGGGGTTCTGCATGTGCAGGTTTTAGGGCACACACAAAGAAGGCCAGGCACAGATGGGGTTTGGGGCCAAAAACAGGGCTGGGGTCACCTGCCCTTCCTGAACATCCTCATCCTGGAGTTCCCTGCCCTCCCCAAGCAACCCAATCCCTATCCCCATCCCGGGGATCCCTGCCCACCCCCGAGCATCCCCATCCCGGTCCATCTGCGTCCCTCCTGCCGCCCCATTGTCCCGCTCCCCCGTCCCATCCCCAGATACACGGGGCAGGGGGGCTGCAGGGAGCCGACCCCCGGGTCAGCCCCCACAATGGGCTCGGGGGAGGCGGTGAAGCCCCGGCAGGCCCATCCCGGCCGCCGTGGGGCCGGCCCTGCCCCGCCACCTGCCCGCCGGGATGCGGGATGCGGGCGGCAGCTGCCCCGCACAGGGCGCGGGGCGCTCGGCGGGGCGGGAGAGGGCACAGCACCGACGGAGGATTATCCACGGACACAGCCTGTCCCCTTTTCACTGCATTTAACAATAAAGCAGTAGCTATAGCAACGGGGTTAATTAATGCACCGATTTGCATAACTAAAACTCCGCACCCATTCAAAGCCCGCCGATGTGTGCGCTCGTACGGGGACCCGCGCCCACGGCCGGGACGGGGCTGCGGGGACACCCCCGGTGCAGCGACACCCGAGAGCCATCCTCTCCTCACATCTCCGTCCCCACGAAGCGTTTGCACACATGTGGAAAACAGCAGGAAAACGGGGGCTGAAGTGTCCTTCACAAAATAAAACTGAGGGGAAAAGTGATTTTCAGGGATGGAGGGAGTAGAGCGCGTTCCAAGGCAGAGGGGGTAAGGAGATAGTCTGAAACCTTTACATTCCCTATCGTATAACCAGAGGGGGAAATGTCTTCTCACCACAAACATGCATCTGCATGATGTCTAGACAGTCATAAAAAGGGCAATTAAAGTACTGCAGGCTGCAGTAAGCCAATGTCTCCTCTCCCAGTCTAAACAGTTGAAACATACTGCACGAACTTGGAAAAGAAAAAAAAATATAGGATAGAGAGAGAGAAAAAAAAAACAAGTTTGTAAGGAAAAATGTTTTGAAATTCAGCTTTAAATAAGCCAGTAAATTAATTCAACCTTGTCACATCTCTGCCTTATAACATATCAAATATTCCGCCTGCGTCCTGTCTAGACTGCGATAACAAAGGGCATTTAAAGCCCTGCAAGATGCGCTGACAGAGTAGCCATTTAAAGACGCAGTATTGCTTTCTCCATCTAAAACGATTTGTCAGATGGAGTTAAAATGAAAATGATAAGTAATCACTCTGGTTCACAACCATTTCAAAAGGAAAAAAAACCACAAAATCCCCACAGCTCATAGATATAAATCCCACTAAAATCATTCCAATGTATCATTCCAGTGGGATTTGTCTGGCCTTTTTTTTTTATGGCATTTGCTTTTTTTTAAAATTTATTTTATTAATCTGAGATGTCAGTGGCTTTCTGCAGCACAAGCATTTCTCAATAGGAGTGTATTAAGTTCGGAAAAAGCCAGCTCCAAGGTTTAACTGATTTATTGGCATAAAATGATGACTCCTGAAGAAACACTATTATAACCACAAAGCTTAACAACACTCAAAAAGAACTTCTTTAAAAATTTACTTAGAAACAAAAGAATAAACTGCATTACATGAGAAAAACTGGCCAGTCCCCATCACTGACAAAGTTGAGCCTGCTCAGTCCCAGTTCTCAGCAATGCAAAAAAGAAAAGAAAGTTAAAGCAAACTATATGGGAGTACAGAGAGTTGGTTTTTTTTACTGAGAAAGGACGGTTTTCTGGAAAAAACAAAACAAAATATAATCCTGTCTAACACAAGAAACACTCTCCTTCCTCTCTGAGCTTTATCAATTGTTAAAGAACCAAAAAATCCTCAAGATAAAATACACAGGTGAAATTGCTGATCTGCTGAACAGGAGGGCAAACACAGCCCATGATGGGGCCAGGCCACAGCCACCCCTGGGCCAACACTTCCAGCCCAGGGCAAGACTGGCCTGGGAGACTGCTTTGTTGTGACATGGCATGACCACACGTCCCTGGCATGACCCGGCCCAGTCCCTTCTACAGGGGAGGATCACGGGTCCAGAACCAGCCTGAATTCAGTTCTTCTCTGCTCCTCACCCTATAACATCCCACCACCACCTCATCTGCACCTCCCTCTGCCTCTCAACCCTTGTTTCTTAATTATTATTTTAATAAGACTGTTTCCAACTTCATTGTTCATTCCGCAATAGCCCAAGGGCTACAACTGTTCATTAGACAGAATTTCTGCTTTAATTGCACTGACACAGATGTGTAGGTTATCTGGAAGAAATTACTAAAATGAGCAGTAAAGAATGGGGCTGGATGCTTTTCTTCCCTTACGGAGAGTTTAATTTAACATTATTTCCCCCCATGCCCCGTACAAGCAGCATCACCCACTGCACTGTGGGTTTGCAGAGGAATAATCCCCAAATTGTTACCACTGCACACAGGTGCATGAGGATTCCCACAGGGGCAACAGAGGCAGGTTTGGGGGCTCTGTTGTCTCCACCACTGCCAGTAGGATAGTCTGTGTCCCCCTCATGTTCCTCAGGCAGCACAAACCAGTGACATCCCCCTGTGAGTGGAAGCATCTCGGACCACAGATAAATTTGGGGAAGAAGTTGGGCCACCACTGCTCAACATGCCTGTCCCTGCCTGTCAGGACTGGGGTGGGAAATAGGCTCCCTTCAGCTCAGCAGTGCCTGGGCTTCGAACCCACCATGGCTGTGCAGCTGTCAAATCAACCAGGGAGTTCACATGAACTTCCTCTGCAATTCATGTTGGCAAGAGCCAGACACATAATAGCCCTGGATTCAGGGAGAAAGAGCTGCCAGCATTATTTCTATTTAAAACCTCTATTTGAGCTTCATAGACTCATTCTTCACACATGATACAAACACACACACACACAAAATGCAGAAGTGGGCCAGATCCAGGAGCATTTCACTTCACCAAGAGCAGTGCCTAACAATTTCAGGTTTTGGCTCTCTGTGACTATTTAATAGATTTTAATTCAATATTAAAAAGCATGAACCTGCCAATTTTTTGTTATGTCTTCTTGCCAGGAAGAAGAAAAAAGTTGTTCCCAACTTCTTTATCAAATCATTTCCTCCTCTGCACCTCCCTCCTCCACTGAAGGGGCTGCAGCCCAGAGGCACCTCCTGGCCAGGGCAAGGCTGACAAGGGTGGGCTGGGCCAGGGGCAACATCACAGGTTCAAGTCCCATCTTTAAATATGTCTAAAAGCCACTAAAAATGTCTCCTTCAGCCAAACTTGCCTTTAATGGTGAAGGAAAATTTCACAAATACTTCATGTTAAAAAAGCCCGCACTAAAGGAAAAGCCTTCCCTTTGTTGCTAGGGGACTTACTTGCTTTGTATCTGCTGAAAACCTTTAAAATGCCACCATTGTATTTAGAAAAAAAAATAAACAACCCCGAGACTGAAGTACCTCATGTGCTAAAATCAAGAGACAGAGCACATCAGTTCCATCCTTCGTTTGCAAGTACTTTGCTCGGGCCTGACTTCGTTTTGTGTCTTGGTCCTCGATGCTTTTTGGCAGTTTGCTCCAGACTTACTGGCAAGAGCTAAAAGGTTTCTATTTAGCTGGTGTCAGCTGAGCATCTGTGCCGGCAAGAACTGGAGTGGGGGTGATCCCGACTGCCTTTCAAAAGCACATTTCTCTCTGGGAGCTGCCACAATAATTTCAAGTCTGAGTGTGTTTGGGTAGCGGGGTGACTCCCTCCGGAGGGGCGCCCCGGCACGGCACTCGGTGCGGGCAGCGATCCCTGATCAGCGGAGGGAAAAGGAGCTGGGAACGCTCCCTAACCTGTGACCCTGACAACAAAAGGCAGGGAGAGCGTCTAGACCTCCAGTCTGACGGGGAGTGAAGGGAGCATTGTGCTCCGGCACACTGGGGCTGCTCACACAAGGCGGGCACAGAGGCGCTGCGGGGCAGGAGCGGCGAGGCAGCCCCAGCTGCAGCCGCAGCATCGCCCGAACCGCTGCCGGGGAGGGGGCACGCACAGCCCGCCCTTCCTCCCCAGCACACGCTTTGCAGGGCTTGCAGGGCAGCTCCCAGCTGCTGGAACCCGGGGAGGTGAAGGAGTCCATCAGCTTTCCAGCCCCGGGGTTCCCCTTTGCCTCCGTGTATCTCGCACATAGCATCCTCACGCTCATGAACACAGAGATCCTGCAGTTCCAGCCCTGTGCGGATTGCCAACAGGAAAGAACAAAAATGAAATATATGCTTCCTTCCACAGAGCCTTTATTTTCTGCTTTCCTTGTCTGGCTCAGTTAAAAGGGGACAAACCAAGACGCTCCCTCTCTGCCAAGCCTAGAGGTCAGCTCAACACTCAGAAAAAGTCCCAGCTTTTAACACGTATTTCTTGTGTGACTCTGATCAAACCCCTTGGCTTCCCAATATTGAGGTCCCCACATATAAAAAAACAAATACCCTAAATAAATGCTGGAGCTAATGGCAGGTTACTGCCAGGGAACTGCACGAAGAGAAAATAAAAGACCTATTAAAAGCCCTTGTTCGTCTCTGCCAGAAAGAAAACACTATTACCCAGTACTCAAAAACATGCATTAAAGGAGAGAGAGCTTCCGGGGAGGGGAGGGTGTTAAGGACACCCCTGGCAGAGCACTGAGGGGAAGCACTCCCGGCCAACCACCCCCATGTGCCCTCAGGATAAGGTTTTGGGGTGATCCCACGCCCTGGCCATGCCCTGACTGTGCCAGCACAGGCAGCAGGAGCAGCTGCCCCAGCACACCCAGCACAGAATGGGGCCGCAGGCAAACCTGGGAACCCACAGATCAGAACTCTGGGCAAAACAAAACCCTCTCGTTTCACTGTTCCTGAGGGAAAGGTAAATACCTGGAAGACATGCTCCAGCCCAGCTGTACAGACGGAAAACCAGTGTGACCCATGGTGGCACTGGTGTGGTGCCACCCTGGCCATCAGTGAGTGACCCTCACTGGCCCAGTGGCACTGCTCCACACGGGACCTGCAGCCCCGGGCACAGCCAGCAGCCACCTCAGACAGCTGTGGGGAGCACCCCCACTCCTCCTGCCAGCTCCAGGCTGGAGCTCTGGAGTTACAGCCTGAGACCAAGCAAAACCAGAGCCAGCAGCTGAGACCATTTAAACAGCTATTAAATCCCCACCTCCTTCTGATGAGAGGTCATTTATCAACAGCTGATGGTGAATACAGTGAATTCAGAGCAAGAGAGGAGTTTTAGTATCCTGGTAGCCACCAGATGCCAATCCTTCACCAGCATATCTCACCACATCCATACCTTACACAACAAAAAAGTGAAGGACGAGGACTTTCTTATCCCCCTGCCCCTGTTGCTTCCTACCCCATCTGCAAAACATCACCAGTCCTGTGGCAACTCCTTCCCCAGGTGCTCCAGCTCCCTGGGACCACTGATGTACCAACAGAGGCAGGAGCTGGGGCAGGACACTGGATGGTGGCACTGCGGCAAGATGCCACACAGCTGCAGCCTCAGCAGGGTCCAGGCAGACCTTCCTCACAGCCAGGCACCTGACATGGCAGCACTCATCTCCTGACAACTGCCTGGGATTTATTTTTGGCACACATGCACAGGGAGACAGAGATCCCACACTGGGATTTTATCAGCAGTGTGCAGCTATGGAAACAAACGCATTTAAGACTAATATAACAAAGTGCCCAAACCCACAACAATAAAATAAAGAATGGTGCACATTGGCATTTTCACAGGGGAGCATTGCAGTGAATGCAGAGCATGACCCACCTTCTCCCAGAATTCACCCAAACTTTTAAGAAATCACACATTTTCATGTACCTACATGTTTAGCTACATGAATTTTTCTCAGTGCAAACCCTCCACCCTGCCCTTTGATTTTACAGAGTTCAAGGAATGCATCTCCTCCTAAATAAGATGAATAGCCAGCCATTTGTTGGGGGCATTCTCTCCTTCCCCCTCTGTACCCATTTCCAAGCCACCCTCTGTGAGAAGCAGGAGAGCTAACACCAGAAACTGCAGCACCTCTTCTTTTACTCCCCGTGGAGGGGCCACAGTGATGCCTGACCACACCCCGGGTACAGATCTGGGCAGAGGCTGCAGCTCAGCCAAACTGTTCCCTCTCAGCAGGCACAAGAGGGATCCACAAGTCATAGAGGAATCCTAGAGCCTGACATCCACACCACAGACACCCAGGAGTTACCAAGGAGATGGTGGAATACCTTAAAAACCCAGGAAAAAAAAGCCCAGTGAAAGCCAAACCTCCCTTGCGGGAGGTAGTGCTGCTCCCTTCCCAGGTCTGGTGTTCTGACCCACCACGTGCAGGGCTTTATCCCAGGTGGAACAGGGATGGGCATGGGCATCTCTCTGGGATGGGCAGGGGCATCTTCCCCGGGGTTCTGGCTCTGCAGGCAGCACCAGGACGCTCCGGGAGGACGCGGGTGGTGGAGGTGGCGATGTCTGGGAATGCCGGCCCAGGCTGGAGCTGCAGACAAGGACCCAGACAACAAAGGCGAGGCAAAAAGCCGTCTGATAGAGGCAGCCCCGTCTGGCAGGCCGGGCTTTCAGAAGCCTGGGCATGCACTGATGTCTGCAAGCACAGATCTTCCCTGGGCACACAATTAACCCCGCAGCAAGATCACCAAAGTGTCCTGCAGCACACTCCAAACAGTATCCATCTGGTAAGACAAAAAAAACCCAAAGAGTACTGGAGTGCAGCAAAGGAACAAACAACTGGAGACTGCAGGGAATGACTCTACAACAAACAAAAATTATACTTAATTTTCTGTTATTTATATTCTAAGAAAACCGCATGTTTTCACTTGCATCTCTGCCTCCCTCCCTGGGGCACAAACACACACACACACACACACAAAATGGGAAGACCAGGGAAAGCAGGAAGAGCAGCACAGCTCAAATACATCCCCGCTCACACGCTTTCCCAAATCACAGCACAAGAACACGGGTGTGAGTTTTACAACCGTGGAGCAACAGCCAAACACCTTTTGCTGGAGCGAAAACGCCCCGAGCAGCCGCTCAGAGCACTGGGACACCGCGGCTACCCCTGCACGCCTGATCTGCTGAGATCGTAAGGCATTAATATAAAATAAATGGAAATAAACCATTGAGTGCGGCAGGACAGCTTCCCTACGGGCTGGTGTGAGTGTCCCAGCTCCAGGGCTGATCCCAGGCTCAGGCTCCCGCGGTTCCCCTGCCTGATGTCTGCACCACGATATCGCTGCTGCCTTCCGGGGGACCAGTGGTGTCTCACAGCTTTTTTGCATAAGCAAGGACTTTCCTGCTGTGCAACCAAATTGTGCCACCAGGCTCAAAATAAAGGAACTGAAATAATTTTTTTTTCCCTCTTATTTTAGATTATGACTTTTACTAATTGATGCTTGATAAAAGCTTAATGAGTGATTTGTAGGCATTATAAGCATGTTAAGGATCCGAGTGTGGTTATGAGCCAAGGTCATAAGCTTTATTGACTTTCCAGGCTCTATAGCAATTGATTTGCCATTTATTAAAATCATTCATTCACCACTTGTTAACAATTTATTTAGCTGGTTCTTCCCCAGCAGGCCTAGGATAACACATTTGAGCAAAGACACCTTAGTTTTGAGGTACTGTCATAAACTCAATTCTAAACTGACAGACCCATAAACATTTTAACAGTGTCTTTTTAAAGGCTCTTTTGCAAACAGGTTCAGCTCAAATCCAAGAGCCTGGTTTAACAGGGCTTCCAACACCCAGTTTTGTCTGTGTTGAACATGGGCATCTCTGGCCACACTCAGCAGAAGTCCCACATCCCATGACTTAAAAAGGTTCGGGATGTCAACTACTTTCATAAAATAGAGTGAAAGTCTCTTTCCTCAATGTAACACTGCTCATCACTTTGCCAGAGTAGCAGCAAATTAAAGAGTACTGGTGCTTAAAATGACACTCAGCTTTTGAACTTCTATCTACATTGAACAGCAGAAGAAAAAAAAATCCCATCCAGGATTACCAAAGTGCAGCCAGATATGGATAGACAAAGAAGAGCAGGTCTGCACAGTCAGCCTCTGAAGACACCACTGCATCCCCCTCTGCACCAGAGGAGCAGGTACCTGCTGCTCTCGGGGCCAGGCAATGTCCCCCCCGTTCCGTGGAGCAGTAACCAGGGTGTTTATGGTACAGCAGCTGCAATCATGCAATCAGCCTTCGTAATTAGATCTTGGCAACTCTTGAAATACTTCACTTACCCAGTTTACCTGGAAAGGTGCGACCTAAACATTCAGTGCCTGGAGACATTTGAAAGAAAAACAGAAAGGATCCGTCAGTGATGGGAGCCACCTCCGAGCGGCTGCACACACACCCCAGCTCCCCTCCTGGGGACTTGTCCTGGCAGAGCTCCCCTGGCCAGCAGACACCTGCTCCCACCATCTCCACAGGGCCAGCAGTACCAGAGGTGCCACCGCTCCTGGCTAATGACCTCACGTGCTTTTCCCACACCAGACACTGCCACACGAGGTCCCGCTCCTCTCTCCCCTGCTTCCCCAGGACCGCTCTCCTGATCTCGCCTGATGGCAATGCCAAAGCTTCACAGAGCTTTGTGAAGTTTCTGGGATCACTCAGCCTGCCCCAGACCTCCCTGCCACATCCAACAGTGCTAGACTGCCTGTCCACGGCCCAGGGCAGCACTCTGCACTTCAAGGCACTGGTGGACTGTTTATCACATTCTGTCTCCTCTGCAAACACGCAGAGCTGAGCCCCACATGCTGCTGATCCTGGTGAAAGCTCAGGGTCTCCTGACACCCCATGCCCACAGCAGGGGCAGCGGCTGTGGAGCGCTGAAGAGGAAGAGCTCCAGCAAAATCTTGCACAATACCCCAGGAGCAATGCCCAGCAGACGTATTTTCAAGTGAGGAGAACAAAGCAGCAAAAAGTTTGCAATAAAAGACAACTCATGACTTCTCTCTCACCCATCAGTGTGTGACTGCCTGCAACACTGAAGGGATTAGGGGACACAGATCCTCCCCAGTGCCTGGCAAGCTGAGACATTCTGGGCTGGGTGGGAGCCCTGCATCCTGCAGGAGGTTTGCCAGAGAAACACGTGTACACAGGACTCTTTTATGAAGCCTGTAAGAACTGTCACTGATAATGGTTAATTGGTACTAATTAGTACAGTCTGATTGGAAGGAGTCCTACTGGCCTATAAAAGTGGCCTTTAACCCGAGAGCAAGGGAGGCAGTCACTGCCAGACACAGCACACGGACACACCGCCTGCTCCTCACGCTGCGCCTGCCTCTGCAGCAACAGAGCAGCCTGGCAGCCTCAAGGGAATGTATCAGCACATCACTGCTCTCAAATAAAGCTTTAAAAAGTTACCTTCTGTGCACCTGGAAGGACGGAGAAAACCAACTTTTTAATCCCAGGAAAAGATTAAGGATCAGAGAGTTGCTGTAAATTACTGCAGCAACTCAATAACGAGGGGTCGCAGGCTGGGCTCACTGATGTGAAGTCAGGCTGATTTAGATGCTTCACGTGCAGGTGTTCAAAAGTGGGCCTGCAAACATGAGGTGTCACCTGAATGCACAGGGGCAGCCGAGAGCCTCCAGGCCCATGTGCAGCACCACCACCCCACTGGAATGGGCACCAACACCGAGCGTGACAGGAAAGGAAAGAAAGGAATTCTGCCGAGCCAAACACCAACATGTGGCAACAAGCTTGGACCTCCTCCTCCTGCTCAGCCAGCTCACTGCACAAAGCCTGGAAAGGGGTGGGAGGCTGGAAAGGAGTGAAAGGCCAAAAAAAGACTGGAGGCCAAAAAGGGTGGGAGTCCCAAAAGTAAATGTGGAGTCTGAGAAAAAGTGGATGCCAAAATGGCTTGGGAGACCCAAAAGGGTGGGAATCCAAAGTAAATTTAAAGGTTGAGAAAAAGAGACCCTGTGCATGCAGCTGGCTGGATCAGGATCAGCTTTTCTCTGGCTGTGTTTCCAAAAGGGTAGAAAGCAATGTCTCTCCCCTCCCTGCTCCACAGCCCAGGTGACGCAGCGTGACACACAGTGCACGTGTGGGCATGTGTTCCCCGTCATGTCTCATCCAAGATGTTTGGCCATGGTCTGGGATGTGTGGGAGAAGCCAGCCTGAACCCTCTGAAGTCAGGCAAGATTTTGGGATGCTGCTTTTCCCCCCTCTCTTAGCATGCCTGCCTCTCCCATCCTCACATCTGCCCTTTAGGTTCAGCCATGCATCTGCCAACTTTTTAAATGCAAATGAGAATTGGCACATAAAGTCGGTGCTTTAAACCTGACCAGAGCCACCCTCAGCTCTCCTCCCTCCCTCCTTATATGCATAAACTTTTTTTATGCAATCGGCAGCAGGGAAAGGATCCAGGGAGTGGCTGAGCCATGCCCGGAGCCCTTCTGCAGCCGCAGTGCTGCCAGACAGCTCCATGGGAAGGGTGGCTCAGGCTCTCTGCCTACCAGCAGCAGCATGGAACCAGTAATTACCCCGGCTGGACCAACACCTGCTCGTGGTTTTGTCTTACACTGTTTGTGCAACCCAACAGGCTGCCAACAAAGCAGGGATGTACTTTGCCTAAACAGGTGAAAACATGAAACAGGGAACGGAGCTGCCGTGTTGGTCCCACAACGCCTCTGTGCAACACACGCTGGAAAATCACTGCTGCTTCAGCCTGCAAGGCTGCAGAGCAGGGACAAGCACGGCATGCTCTGAAAAGGCAGGAAAGGGAAAAGGGCTGCCCATCTGCAGAGCCCAGCTTCTGGATGCAGCCCCACACTGGTGCAGGGCACAAGGATGTTCTTTGCTGGGCTGCAACACCAGCACCACAAAGCCTGGCTTGCCGGGAGAGCCCTGCTAAACCGAGCATCCCACGTGGGACAGCACAGAGGACGTGACAGCCCTCACCCAGCCAGGGCTGCCTGCAGAGCAGAGCTGCTCCCAAAAATGCCCTGTGCCAGTTCAGAGCAGAAGTGCCCATTTCCATGCCGGGGACCTGACCCCCATGCTCACGGAGCAGGAGCTCGGCAGGGTGTGGGAAGGGCAGTGTGAAGACCATGAGTGACCAAGGGCAAAGACCCCAAAGGAGCACCCAGGCCAGCCTCAGTCTCTGGCAGAATCAGCTCTAACCCCACCAGATCACACCCAAGAGACGCTCTCTCCCATCAGCAGATGGGATTTGTTGTAGATGATTTGTCCTGGAATAAAAACACCAGCCCCACCTCTTGCAGCATATTTACTGAAAGCCACTAAACATAAAACAGAGGCAAAAAGTGTATCCCAGCAACATCTGGAATTTATCCCTTCTCCCTTCTGAAAAAAAAAATTTAAAAAAAATCATGCTCTATTCTTTTAGAGAAAGAAAAGTGATTATATAGAATTATAATGCTGGAAGAACATACAGAAGAGCAGAGATTTTCTTTGAAATGCTGTTTAGACAATTAAAAAGGGATAGTTTCAAAGAAGCAGCAAATACTATCTCAGCTTTTTCTGCTCTGTCTTGCAGCACCAGGCTTTCCTCCATGCCTTGGCTAAGAGACTCCAAGGAAAGCAACAGATTTTTTTCATCCTTGCAAGACCTTAGTAAACTCGAAAGGAAACCAACTCTCAGGCCTAACTAGTTAAAAATGTTAAAAAAATATTCTTCCAATTCCTGCCAATAGGATTGGAAGGCACTTCTATTCCTACGAAGAAAGCCTGCTTTGGGATGAGCTTTCCAAAAGAGGATGTGTCAATCTTTACCCAGGAGAGCCAACACTCTGTCTCCCCAGACAGAAGAACGGAAAGGCTTTAAATATTAAAAAAGGAAAAACCATCGGGATTAATATGAGGATGCAAGGTCAAAATGTGATATCCTCCACTTCCTCAGGCTCCTGATCCCAGAATGGCTGGACAAGGACCCCACAGCATCACCTGTGCCCGGATGCAGCTGGGGAAGCCTGGGTTCAGAGGGAAACCCTTCCCAGCCTTCCCGAGGGGGGAAGTGAAGCAGTCGCTCTCACGCCAAGCCCACAGAAGTGCCTCCAGCTACTAAATTACCCAACGACTTCAACGAACTGCATCGATCTGGCTGGAAAACAAAGCTGCAGCTCTTGGCACGTGCCCAGTTAGGAGGGTACAGCTGCATTTTTCACCTGCAAGCAGTTACAACCACGGTCGGAGATGCCCTTTCCCCTGACAGGGGGCAGCTGAGGGGAGAGAGAGCGAAGGGCAAACACAGGTGAGAGGGAACCACCTCACTGCAGACACCTCTGAGACACAGCAGAGCCTCAGCAAATGACAGGTATGTCCAGTTTTGCAATCGAGGGCAAGGCTGTTCCTAGAACAAGCCCCATTACTCAGGCTCCTCAACCCCCATCTCCGTGGCTGCACGTGGACTGGATGCAGGATTTCATCAGGACATTAAACTCAGAAGCTGTAAAATCACTGTGCAAAAACCCAATTATACCTATTTTCGTAACAGCCAATTTAAGCTTGTATTTAGGTCCCCTCACATACCCCTACGTTACATAAAGCATTTCTTCCACTTGCAACGTAGCTTTCTAAAGGCCATTTTGCTTAATTTAATGGATGCTTTATGTGGGTCTGCAAATCTCTAGAAGCACAACCAAGGAAGACACATGGCTGCAAGATACGGCGTGATCCCTTCCTGGGCAGGCAGCAAGAGCAGGAGGGATGAAAGGCATCTCCAAACCCACGAACCTGCTGCGACTGGAGTGCACTTGTGCTCTGAAGAGCAGCAAAACCCTACGGTCAAGTCAAAAGAGGAATTCCTGAACATCTGCACGTGCTGTTAACCCATTCCAGACCGGCCAGCGCTCCGCAGGCTGCTCAGCAGGATGGATCCTTCCCTCATCCCACAGCCACCAGCCGAACTGAGCCCACTCAGGCACACTGCCCTTGGATTTCAGAGAGCTGCTTTCTGCACTTCAAGTAAATAAATGCAGTCATCTCTTTTTCCTTCTTTCTTTAAAAAGCTGTACTAATAAAAAGCTCATAGCGAAATCTATTAAATTGAGTCTGTCCATTATGTTTATTGTTCCTTACAATTCAGGCCTGGATGGCAATTCAGTGGAGGTTGAAAAGTGTATTTATCAAGAAAACCCAGGAGAACTATGAGGAGTAAAAGCTATCAGCAGGATAGAACGTGTTTGTAACCCTGCAGTTTGTTCTGCACCTCGCACAGGACCCCATCAGAGACCTCTGCCCCCTCTCCTTGTTTTTGAGCCCACCTCTGGCTCATCAGCTGACAGGACAGCCAGCACCTGCATTCCCAGAAAAAGCTGAGGAAGGCGCAGTGTGTATATACTGCTATGAATAAGTCACACTAGAGAAACATAAACCCTGATTGCATTACACACCAGTGATCAGTATCATTAAGTGTTATACACCTTGAGTGTGTCTGAGCAGTTGGAGAGGGAAACACTGAATTTAAAAACACATCATCCCATTCAAGCAAAGTCCCATTACAGTAATGCAAGTGTAACAACAAAAATGAGATTCCTGCTTATTACATGGGAAATAATTGCAATTTAAGATAATTTTCCCTGAATTGTGTGAAGCAAGTGCCCATCAATCATGTTGTTTCTTCAGTGTCCTAAAGAGAGCATCTAGCAGGACAAGATACTTTCAGAGCTCAGTGATGAACAGCCTAATCTGTATATGCTACTCCGAGGTATTGAAGCCAGGATATCACCCTTGGTAAAGTGGAATAATGGTGGAAATAAAGAAAACAACACAGAAAGAGCAGGACTTGCTCCTCCAGGAAAGATATCTACCCCCAGTGAGCCCTCGCAGCCAAGCCAGCGTAGGGGACACCAACAACCCCTGACTCTCGAGGTCCGACTGCACAAATACCTGTGAAGGGCACAAGGCAATCCAGCCTGGCTTCAGGCCTGGAACAGGCACCAAGGATAGGCCCAACCACGGGCCATTTCAGCTGCTGAGCCGTGGCTTTCATCCCATGGAGAGAGTGCAGGGCTCCAAGGGTGAGCCCCACGTACCCTCAGCGCTGTGGGAAACGGCGCGGCAGGGTGTGGGAGGCACTCTGCTTTGGGGGGATCTTTTGTTTTTGTAAGAAATAATGACATTAATCATAACATTAAACAGAAACCACTAAGGGGGAGAATTTCCAAGCTTGCTCAGCACAGAGCCCAGCCCGCAGGGGAGCTGCCAGCCAGCGGCCACAGCCGGCAAATTCCCTGGGACTCGTCCTCGGCAGCCAAAGCCACGGAGGGAAGGGGCGACGAGCAGGCCCAGGACTGCTGAGGGCTTGGGCCTGGAAATGTGGGTCTGAAGGCTCAGCGGTTAGATGTCTCTTGGGAATTCATCCAAATGGCACTGCTTCTCTCCCACTTGCCCTGCAGGTAAATCTCGCATGTGGCTTACACAATCTGTTGACTTAAGTAAAGCAAGGGCAGGAGAAGAAAGCTGTTCAGACATCAGGAGAGGCTCATCAGTCCTTTGGGCAAAAGTCTGGGTCACTTCCCCCTCCACAGAGGACTCAGGGTGTCAGCCAGGCCTTGTCTCCCTTCATGGGAGCACATGCAGGGAGGGTGCAGCAGAACACAGTGCTCAAAACATCAGCGAAAGGACAACAACAATGTATTGCCAAATTCTCCCATATTTTTGGCCAGTGCTGATGCTTAAATTCAGTTTACAGAAATTGGAGTCCCTGAGCTCTGTGTTCTAGCCAGGTCCTCTGAAATCAAAGTGAAGAGTGACTGTCCAGGTCTCCCAGGGCTGGGAGACAAGGCCATGGCCACTTCCAAACCTCATCATGAGTGACACTCGTCCATCCTGCAGACACGGGACACTTCTAACACACCATGCTCTGCAAGGGCAAGATCTTGCTGGATGCACACATCTCAGGTGCAGAAGCAGCTGCAGCGTGCAAGGCAGACGAGCAGGCAGGCTCTGGCAGCCAGGGGTGCAGAGGGAGCCCACCAGAGACCACCAGCCATAGGCCTCTGGAGTGCTCCTTGCCCTCCTGTTTCCTAGAGCTGATCTCAAACTCTCTGCTCCTCACAACCAGCTCCAGCCCCGGGCCCAGCTCCTCCACCCCTGAGCAGGGTAGGAGCAAATGGCCTTCCCCAAGGCAAAAGCCTAAAACCTGACCAGAGCAATTCTGACACAGCTGCAGCCAGGGATGCTTTGTTATCAGAGTTACAAGAGAGAATTAATTCTCACAATTAGTGAAAAGGGACAGAAGTCGAGAAAGGCCACTCTGTAAGATGCTGATCATCTTCCCTCAAGATTTTAAACCACTGAAGATGTATTTGGAAGGAAATCTGACCACCTGACCAGCACTGTGAGACGCCGCACAACCGTTCTGCCTGGTGTGCCAATGACAAACCCTACCCTGATCACCAACACAAGCTAAGTGTAAGGCCAAATTCTGTGTGTAAAGCTTACAACGACCAAGGTCTGCAACAGCAGAGACAGACTTTGCCACTACAAATATTCCCAGTGCAAGTTCCTGATCCCTGTCTGAATGTCAATGAAGGCAGAAGAGCTGTGATGGTGAGCTCCTCAGGAGGCAGACTAGACACTCAATCCATCTCCCGTATCAGACCCGCGTTAACATTTAAACAGGACCTGCTGTTGTGATCTTTAGCAAGGAGCAGATGTGGTTTTGAGTAATGGTGAGCGTTACTTAACCAGTTATAGTCACTAATGTAATTGACACCTATTCCATCATCCTTAATACACCCACTTCTTTCCCCGATACCATAAATAGATTAGAAAAGTTTCTGCAGATGGCCATGACCCCATTTGTTTGTGCACTTAGCCATGTATGAATCACTCTTGGCTTGTAGCAGCACTCTGGAATTACTGAAAGATAACTAGTCGGCACAGACACCAATAAATGAATCATGCTTTCCACAAGACCAAACCTTTGGGCTTTTACAGACTCCAATTACAAAGTAAGAAGAAAAGAACAAAGAAATTACTCAGTCTATTTGCACAAAGTCATGCAGAGTTGATTCACAGTTTTACAGAATTATTACTGACAATCATTTGTAGGGGGTTAGAGTAACAAACCAGCTACTTTACATATTGGACAGAATGAAGAGATGGAAAAAAATCCCCAAGCCATGTCTTGCACATATTCTTTGAAAAGTAGCCTTGATTTTTGTGCCAGTAACTTTTTTCATCCTTGGTATGCTCCAAGCCTGGGGGTTAATCAGTTTTCATTCGCCAAAGCTAAATTCTGCTTTGCTGGGTTGCTTGGGCCAAGTTTGCAAATGTGGGAAATCCTGTTGCACCTGCTGAAAGAGCACAAACCATCACAGGCACAATCCCTCAGCTCTGCAGACTTCAGCAGGGTCTCAGGAATGGTGCAGAGAACTGCCATGTGCAAAAGCACTTGCCTTTCTAACTGCAACATTTTTAATGCACACTGCAAGTGAAAAATTACCCAGTCTGAGGCATTTTATTAAAGAGATGTGCGAGACTGAATACACCAAACACAAATGTGTGAACCACTTGAAAGCACTGTGGACATCCACCAACACTGACAACTTGTGAGGCAAGTTTCCAAAGATGTGCAAGGTGTCTTTATGTAACACCACAGTCTGGGACACGCTAAGACACACAGCGAAAAACACACCCTCTTCTAAATGGAGCATTAGCCCAGTCCTGCACCAGTGAGAAATGGCAAAGCTGACTACCTGGAGAAAAAGGTGACACTGATGGATTATGGCGTTAGCACTGCTGCCTCGCTGTGCACAGTGAAAAAGCAGCCTTTAGTTAAAAAAATGTAAAAGTGAAGGTGGACTTGATGCCAGCCTGATCCTGAACACAGACAGTGCCCTGGCTGTACCATGTCTGAGTGGGATGGTGACTGACATGTCTCAGGGCCACATGCTTCAAATCACCACCCTGTACCAGAGGGATCCAAAAGCAGGGATAACGCCCCACTGAGCACAGTCACTGACAGTTTGGGAGGGATGCAAGTCAAATGTGCACACAGCTCTATTTATCTGAGGCCTACCAGTACCCTTTGCATGAACTGAAGACCCAAGTTCCTGGGTGAATTTACCTTGCAAATGAAATGTGTGCCCTGTTTTACACACCTGCTCCACAAGCAGAGAGCTGCCAGCCTGGTACAGCTCATCAGAGCCAGGAGAGGCCAAAACCAGCACCAGAAGAGCTGCCACACAGCTCTAAGTCAATTTGGGAAAACCTGCTTATTTGTGCTCATGCTTGAGGCTGCTGATTTCCAATGAGAGGTATAAACCTCTCCCCAAACTGGATTCAAGATGCTATGGAAAATTTAAATTAAAACCTTAATAAACATTCCCAATTCCTACCCCTCTCCAAAATACATAAATTAACGCAACAAGCTCTCTTGTGTAAGAACATGCAGGCACCAACAACCTTCTCCCTTCAACAAGAGTTTATCTGAGGAGATGCTGTAGACAGAAGGGAAGGAAAAAGGTTCCTAGTAGGGTTGTCTTTAGAAAGCTCGAGTCACTGGAGCCAGGGTTTCAGGTGCAATGCAAGACTAAAAGGATGCATGTCCTAAATAGTAGCATGTCCTTCAGAAGGAAAAAAAAAAAACCTAAATCAGGAACCTGCAGTATTAGGTGGATGCTTGGATAAACACTGTTCAACACACCGCAGCAGAAATGCTAATGCAAGTTTAGTTTTCACACCGGAGAGATTTCAAAAGATTTGCAAAGCTTTGATAATATTTAACATCTTTACTAATTTCCTTTTTGGTGCAATCATAAATTTACCACGGTAGCCAAAAGATCTGGGATGAACTACAAGTTCTAGCTGGCTCCAAAGCCAACAAGAATAATGTGTGCTGTTACTATTTTCTCTCAAAACATACCTCTGCAAAACTGACTCAAAATGAGAAAAGAAATTGTGAAACTGTCATTACAAAGAAGCATTTAAAATGCAGATCAAAGTGCTGCCTTAGAAGCTGTATTCCTTGCCAAATCATCAAAGCTCTCTTTACTCTCAATAGCTCCCCAAATCCTCTGATTTGAATGATAAATTCTTACAGCTGAAATTTATCTGCTTTAAAAAAAAAAACACACACACACAAAAAAAAATTAAAAAAGCCCAAACCCCACAACTCCTTTCTCTGGTTACCAACTTCTTCATTAGCCACTTCATTTGGAGCCACTTTCCTGTATTACTAAATTAAGTTTCACGGACGTGTTTGTGCCTGCGTGCACACACACACAGAGTACCCTGACACCTCTTCAGGTACTGAAAACTTGTCAGCCCTTGGTGGTGTGTATGTGCAGGGTCTCTGCAGCTCTCAGAGGGCTGCATGTGTGTGTGTGTGCAGGGTCTCCAGCTCTCAGAGGCCTGTGTGTGTATGTGCAGGGTCTCTGCAGCTCTCAGAAGGCT
>VWZV01005715.1:101760-294428 GCA_013397155.1 Irena cyanogastra | reverse complement strand
TGTGTGTGTGTGCAGGGTCTCTGCAGCTCTCAGAGGGCTGTGTGTGTGTGTGTGTGCAGGGTCTCTGCAGCTCTCAGAGGGCTGTGTGTGTGTGTGTGTGCAGGGTCTCTCCAGCTCTCAGAGGGCTCTGTGTGTGTGTGCAGGGTCTCTGCAGCTCTCAGCACCGTGTCCAGGTTCCAGGTGCTGACGCTCAGGGAGCTGCTCCCATGCTCAGCGCTGGGATCGCCCTTGCCCCGCTACCCTTCACCCTGCACTCACCCATGGCTCCTGGAGGAGCTCCCAGACCACCTACTGCATTCCCTGCAGCAAGGAAGCAGCAAGGGAGCAGCCAGTGATCAGTTCTGGAAGATGGAAGTAAGGGGTCAGATCCTGCCTCCACAGAATTCTCCCCTGTGCCGAAGTCGGCCGCGCCGCTCACAGACGCAGCAGGTCTGGGATGCATTTCCTCACCTGGGACCTGCCCGAGTCACCTACCTCCTGCCACCCAAAATAGTTATAAAATAATCACCCAGCAATTCAGCCACACAGACAGGAAGAACAGTGCATAACAACGTCCCTGTCGCATCAATGATTCCTGTGCTCTATGGGCGTCTGGGAGTGTGCTCATGGTATGAGCCAAGCTTCCACTCAATTGCAGCGAAGTGGCCCTTGTACCTCTCTCCTCAGCAGCTCTCCAGCCAGGCTCTGTCACTTTGATGAAACCCGCCAGGAGCAGACACACCGTGTGTCACAGAACGGGAGGGATCTGATAAGACAAACCACACACTAGTATGGGATCTCCCTCCAGGAACCAAACTGGTTGGCAGTTTTCACATGAGACACCACTGCAAATAAATTACCTTCTTCTTCACTAATTAGGCTTAGCAAATTCTGACAGCTGCTGCTACCTGAATGAAGCAACATCGACAGACATGACTGTACACTGAGTTACTCAGGAAAGGAGCTGGATTGTAATTACCCTTCATTAGTGACACCATGTAGTTTGGTACTTCCCTTGGAAAGGTCTCCTCATGTCTCTCCACTTATAATTTATGTTTACAAATTCATTCTAAAACTGAATTTATCAAACCACCAACTTCAGCCTGGGAAATTTAAAATTATTAGTGTATTTGATGAGCAACAGCAAATAAAAGTAAGAACATGTGTTTGTGGGTGCTCTTCTCTCCATTCGCAAAGGAAGCAGTGGTAGCAGCTAATTCAATATCCCAAAAATTTAGAGGTAATCCCAGACCCTACCTTGGGAATTCCTGGCTTTAAGGAAAAGAATATGGTTGCTGTTCCCCACACACCCTTCAGTTCTGGTGCTCTCACAACCAAATCTGAAAACACACTACGGAGGAAAACATTCAGGGGGTGGAGGATGCTCCATGCCAGAAGGTAACAGGACTTACTGCAGCAAACACCCTGACACTGACTGAAAAGGAAGAATGAACCATGTCTTGCCTCCTCTTGGCATTATAAACGATCACCTCCAATTATACAGGACCATCTCTGGTGCCGTGTGCTGGTCCCGCTGTGCAGCACAGCACAATCCAGGTGTTCATCCACAGGAAAAAAACAAACTTGGACTATTTTCCTGCATTTCCCCCTCTGTGTCTTTTCATTCTCCCATTCAACATTGATTATAAAACACTAAGATCAAAATCACTACCTGAGTGGATAAATAAACTGTAATTTTAATAAAGACTCCTGTGCTCTCCAGGCTTAGGGAATCAGGCCTCTCCTTGGGTATGAAAGGTGGGACCCACAGAGCTGGTACTGCAGAGTGTCTGGGTCCCCTGGGATGGCCAAGGGCACACGCAGACAGCTCTTGGACCACTATAAGCAAAAGCCACCCATGCTCTGCTCCTCCAGGATCATACCTGGGGATGCTGATCTCAGCGAAAAGCAGAGCTTGTCACAGACACACGACCAGACCCAGACATGGGGAACTCCCTGGTTTGGCTGAGGTCAAACTGAGATGCCACAAACTGAACATCCTCTGTGCAAGCATTTTTGGGCTTGCTGAGATGCTGGGAGCTGCTCTGGCTTCCCTCCAGGAGGAAAACTTTGGGGGGGAATAAAGAAGCACGTGGTTCATATCCACTTTGCCCTGGAATAAGCCATAACTGCCGATGACAGAGTGTCAGGAAAGAAATGCATTTGTCAGAAAAGCAGTGCCAAAGAGGAAAGAAGACGTGATCCCTGGTTGAGCCATATGCATTTGGTTTGTTATTAAACCAAAGAATGTGAAAACCTAGAAGTCTTGGCTTGGACAGGAACCTGCTCTCACGGTTCGCTCAGCCAGCCGGACACGGCGCTGCAGCAGTGGGGATCGGCCTCGATCCTGGGAGAAGCAACGACGCCTCCCAAAATCCCAAACGCCTCGGATAACATTCCCGCAGGAGCAAAGCCTCTGCTGAGAGCCACGCAGCCCGGAGAGAGCTGCCCTGACAGCTCCCTGGGCAGGGATGCCCAGGTGCCCGCAGGACGGCCGGAGCGGGCAGGTGCCGCTGCCCGCCGGGGAGGCAGGCACGGCGCCTCGCTCCGCTCCGCTCCCCGCGCCAAATAATTAGTTATTTACAGCCTCTTCCGCCACGCCGGTCACCCCTGACCTCCTTCACCCAGCCGAGGCGATTAGAGCCCACTGCTGCAGACGTCTGGCTGCTTAGCACCGCCCGGCATATTGGCACTCCAGCCCGGCGGCGGGCGAGACTCGCGCCCCCGCCCCCAAAAAACCCTTTTATAATCCTAATCTGGGAGCGCCACACACAGAAACCAGCTGCTCCCTCCACCGCAGCGCCGCAGCCGCCATACGGAATAAAGCCTGCGAGGAAAAGGGTTTTGGGCATCGGCTGGACAGTTAACCTATTTAGAGGGTTGCAAATCGGAGGAGTTTGCGCGTTCCTCTCCGTGCCGCTTTGCTGAAGCGTTCCAGTCTGGTAACTGAAAATTTTGGCTGAAAAATTAAGGAGCATGTGGTGGTAGCTGCTCTGAGATTCCCTCAAAATCGCATCAGGAAGATACACGAAATCAAGCGACTGGAAGAGGAAAAACGCTGTAGAATGAATTTATCTCAGGGCGGCTCAGCTCTGCCCTTTCCACTGGAGCCAGGTGCAGGAAGCGATCAGGTAACAGCCCCTGTAGTGCCACCAAAGCTCTCCTGTAGCACAGGGGTAAGCCAGTGCTGCCCGCCATCAGCAGGAAATAAATAATAACATTGGCGATAAGAAACCTACCCCAACATGAAATAAGGAAGGGCAGCAGTAAGGGAGCTCGCTCCAAGGCTCCCAGGAGCTAATGGGAACTCAGCACCTGAGTGTCAGGACCCCGGAGTTGACAGAGCCAGGGGACAAGTCAGGGAAGGACCTCGGGAGCATCAGGCACCCACGACACCCATCCGAATCCAGGCAAGGTCTCCCCCGGTGTAATTCACTGTTCCCTGTCTCTCACACCCCCTGTCCATCAGCAGCACCTGCCTCTTACCAAGCCTTTCACATGCTGACAAAAATGAGGAGAAAATTATAAACTGTGCTATTTCTAAAAAGTCGAGTGAAATTAAAAGCCTGAGTTGTTCCAACAAAACCTCATGCCAAGAGTTAGACTGGAATAGAAGCTTTTTCTTCAAAAGACATTACACATTTTAATTCACAACTTTTATCACAACCATGAGCCTTGATCAGACAAAGTCTCATCCTTGGGATTCTGTGGGACACAGTTTATGTTCAGCAACTGGCTGACACAAAAAGGAATTGTATCTTCATTATTTATACACTGCTATTGGTATGCACATCTAGCCCGGCCTGTTAAAGTCAAGGAAGAATAATGGTCTATTCAGTACCGGTAGTGTTAATAAAATCAGGCAAATCCAGCTTAGTTTTGTCTGAACACGAATGAGATTAAATCAAGATTAAAAGTGCATACAGTACAAAGGGTATGGTTTATGCTAAAATTCAGAATGAACACATTTTAGTACACGGTATACAAATGCCTGCAGACCTTCTCCGAGACTCAGACACCTGAATTAAACAAGGATGAAGCTGGAGAAGGAGAAGGCAGATGACACTGGACAAAAGCCATCCAAAACACCGAGGGACAGATGCTCTGCAGCCCCGCTGGAGGTAACGGGGCAGATCCTGTGCTAGCAGAAACAGGCACAGCTCAGCTGGCTCTCCCGGCTCGCACCGAGCGCCAGCCTGCCCCGTCACAGTGCCAGGCATATATGCAAAATCCACACTCTTTCCTAAGTTTTCCTTTTGGGCCATTTTGCATTAGTCTTTGCAGGGTTCGGATTTCAAGGCACTGAACAAGGCGCTAAGCAGAGTACAATCCTGACAACCCTCCCGGTCTGGGATGCCTTGAAAATCTTCCCTTTACAGAAAATACCATTTGCCTAAAACTGCCAAAGAGCCCAACTCATTCCACTTCTCTCAGCAGTAATATTCCTCTCTCACCTCCGTGCACTTCATTTCCAAGAGGAAAAGAGCACACAGAGAAGTGGTGAATATTTAGGTCAGGCACTGCCCTCACTGCTACTCTGAGAGGGTTGAAAAATATTAATGAAAAAACCCAAGTCGCCCTTCGGAACAAAATGCCCCGAAGGGCTGGAGATGGGGGGAACATGTTCCCAAATACAAACCCTACACGGGTGTCTGGACGGCGGTGCCCCCCCGGTACCGAGGCTCGGGTGATTTACACGGGGGCAGCGCAGAGCCCCGGAGGAGGCTCGGGAGCGCCCAAGCATCACCCCCGCGGGAGGGGCAGGGGCACCGGGACATCGCCGGGAAAGGGCGAGACGCGGGCGGTGATGGAGCCACGACGGGGAAGAGCCGGGATCTCAACCCCGGTGCCGGCCGGGGGAGGATGATCCCGGGCAGCTCCGCCAACCCGGGCCGCGCCGTGTCACACCCGCACCGACATCCCAGCGGCAACAGATGAGAGAGCGGGGCTCGCACGGAGGGGGGAGGAAAACCACTCCGGGAAAGCGCATCCCAGCCAAGGGTCCCGGGCGCTGCCGGGAGCCCCCGCGGGAACTTCCCCGCCCGCGGCGGGGCCGCCGGGCACTCCCGCACCCCGGGCACCTCCCGCACCCTCCCCGGCAGCAGCAGGACTGGTACTTACTGATCTCCATGCTCTGGAACAAAGACCTTTTGCAGTTGCATGTGCAGGACACATTGGGCTGAATAGCTACGGCCGTGCTGTTCAGCCCCATGAAGTTATACATTTAAACACACACACACGGNCTTCCCTTCCCTTCCCTTCCCTGCGCTGCCGCCGGGACCGGGGCTGCGGGGAGCTCTGAGTGCGGCCCCCCCGGGACGCGCCCAGGCGGGGCGGCGGCCGCTGCTGGGGGGCGTGGGACCCCCGGAACCCCAGAGCGGGTCAGGCTGGAAGGGACCACCGTGGGTCACCTGGTGTCCCACCTCCCGGCTCCGGCAGGGTCATCCCAGAGCACAGGACACAGGATTGTGTCCAGACGGCTTCTGGAATGTCTCCAGCGAGGGAGACTCCACACCCTCCCCGGGCAATCTGTTCAGCGTTCGTTCACCTGCACAGAAACAAAGTACTTCCTCATGTTCTGCTGGAAATTCCTGGCCATCAGTTTTGTAGCCTCTTGTCCTACTGCTCAGCACCACGGTCCATCTCAGCCTGGTCCATCTTCTTGGCACCCTTCCTTTAGCTATTTGCACACNAAAAAAAAAAAGGAAGGCGACGGCGACACAAAGAACTTCCCGGCCGCCGAGCGCTCCCCGGGCAGCACCACATAAAGCCGGGGCTCCTCCTCGGCGCGGGGGGGCGGAGGGAGGGAAATGCAGCTGCGATCAGAAATTGGAAATAAAAAACCCGGCGCGGCGCAGCGCCCCCGGCAGCGGCTCCGCTCGGCCCCGCGGCTGCTCCGCGCCCCTCCGGCCCGGGAAGCGGCAGCGCTGGGCCCGGCCGCGGCAGCCCCGCACTTTTGTGGGGCGCGGCGCGGTGGGANTTCTTGAGTCCAAACAAGCCCTGCTCTCTCAGCCTTTCCTCGTCAGAGATGCTCTAGACACATTACCGCACCCACCCACGGTGGATCTTTAAAGTACCACCTGGTACTGGAAGTTTAAAGTACTCCCAGGTGGGTCCAGTGGCACCCTCAGCTTCCAGCCTCCAGGAGAACCTGTCAGAGCTTTTGCAGATCAGCTCCAAAAGCACCTGGATTTGTGTATCCTTCTGGAAAAGCACCCAAAGTCAGGCTCACCCCACAACACCCACCTAGCTGTGGGGACCCCTTGAGCCCCAGCCCCACAGCACCGAGGCACAGGGCTCCAGGCTCATGTCACACAGCCATTTCAGACAGAAAAACGGGAAGATTGGAAAAGAGATCTGGGGGATAAACCTGTAAGGGCCAGTCTGGCCAGGGCTGAGCTCAGTGAAAATTCTGCCATTAGCTCCCATGGTAGTGCCAGTGGCATTGCTCAGAGCTCAGGAAATATTCCTGACACACTCCCACTTTTGTTTCAAACCACACGCTGTAAAATGGAGTGACCCCATTCACCGCAAGACAGGTAAAAGGAAAAACCATCATCCCTTCCCTAAGGGCTCATTGTGCCAAGCTTTAGTCAAGACAGATTTTTATTTTTTTTCTGGGAAATAAACCTGTGAAAACAAAGGTTTATAATGAAAATGCTGAAACAAGCTTAACTACAGGGGTGCGAAGTAGCTGCTGTAATACTTGGTGAATCCTGTTACTGGGAGATAAAGGCAGCTTCAGTTATATTCTAAGAAAGCACATTTCCCCATAATTGTTGATAGCTCTGATCCAGGATTTGGGAGTATCTGAGGTGTCCCCAGAGATGCACCGAGGTGGGGACAGGTGACCAACCAGCAGAAATCCTATTCCTACAAAGCTGAAGCAATCACAGAAGATGGATGGTCTCAAAATCTGGGTCAGAGACAGTGGCACTCATTGGTAACGTTTAACCTTTATTTCCCTGCCCAAAAAAGGAATTTATTTCTACATGATGACTACAAACCTAATGTTAAATACCCACCTGTACTTTACTCCTCATCCAGTCCTGTGAAAATGCCTGGAGAGAAGGAACAAGGAATTGCCAGGTTGTTTAATCTTTTACTCTTTGCCACTCGACAGATGGAAACTCCCAACAATTACTAATACAAAGGAAACACGGAAGAGTGTGGCTGGGATAGAAACCAGCTTTGAGAAGTTTGTGCTTCCCAGCACTGAGCACACGTGAATTATCCAACAAGTGCCATTCCCAAATACAGAGGTGGGATTGGTGTGCAGGGAGATTAAGGACAATTATGTGAAAAAAAAATCTGTACTAGAGCTGGAGATAAAGAATTTCCAATCATATTTTATATTTTGTTTCCTGTCTCAGTTTCCTCATCAGTAATGCAGGAGGGGTAATCCTGATTCCTTCAGGTTATTTTTGGGGGCTCAATTTATTTTGTAGCAGTCAGATTTTTAGAAATACTTTGTGAAAATGTGAAGAAACATTACCCCTGTTACAGGGACATGGGGCCCACCAGTCCCAGAAAGGATATCAAGGAAGTTAAAGCCAGGCACACATACGGTCAAAATTCTGAAGACGAATTCCAGTTCAGATACGCTTTATCAATCAACCTACTTTTATTATTTATCTGGAAATATATCTTTATATTATCTGTAAAACACTTCGTGGTTGAACATTAGCGACACTTTTCCAAAGGACCTTGCTTGACTGGCCAGAGGAGGTGGCTGGAAGTTTATCTGAGCCTACCAGCTTGCAGCTAACATCCTTTGCACTTAAAACACGTAGCACTGCCGTAAATAAGTCCAGGTGAGGACTGCACGTGTCCCCGTGTCATGTGAGATCCCAGCTGGCAGCACCAGCCCTGCTCTTCAGCCATGTGGATGTGCCCATAGTTCACATTTGATTCAGAATTCTGGGGTTTTAAGATGGGTGGGACACCCTTAAACAGTCTCAAGAGAGTGAATGCAGCTCCAAGCAATGGATTATTCTTGCGAGGCAGGTCAGTTCCTTGAGTGCAGGGTCCTTCTCTGCAATCTCTGCTGCAACAGGCACGGCTTTGCCTTCCAAAAGGCATCACCCCTGGGCACAGGGACAGGAGCTGGGGTGGCCTGAGCGATGGCACTGCCAGCACCCAGGCTGCCCTGGAGCTGTGGCAGAGGCAGCTCCAGCGGGGGGAGGCTCCTGCCCTCACCCGTGAATCAGCCTGTTCTAGGGGGAGATTTACAAGTTCACAAAGCCTTGGTGGATAAAGGCTCCCGTTTCAGGTGCAGGCTGCTGCAAGTTCACACATCTTCACAACCTTCTTTAAAAATAAAGAAAAAACAACTGTTTGCAAGTCAATGCTAGTTTAAAAATGCTGTTTACCACCATGCCCAGTTCATCTGAACAACTCATGTGGCTTTAAGAATAATCAGCATTTTTCCACCATGATTTAAGAACAAATAATTAAAGTCATCCCAGATGGGCTTGTAAAAATTAAAAGTACATCAGCTAACTTAAATGCTTCACCCTGTTCTTTGTAATGACACCATCCAGCCTCCAGCCTGATGCATTTGTCAGAGCTTCTGTCCCAGCAGCGAGTGCTGCTCATCTGTGGGACATTTCCAGAACACACTGTTGTTGATGTTGGCTCCTGTATTCTGTCACTGGTCAGCTTTTTTCCACGTCTTTTTATGTTTTCCCTGGAGACACCTCAGACGGCCCCAGGGTGAGTCTGGAACTGCGAGATCTCCCTTGGCTTCCTGGGTTTGCCATAACATTTCAGGGAAAGCCAAGGCTGCTCCCTGGGCCTGCAGCTCTGCAGCCATGGAAAGGGACACACAGGAGCTCCGAGATCAGCTGGGATCTTTGGACAGGCTGAAGGATATGGGCACATCAGTCTGCTCTGGCTGGTCAGGGATTGTAATTTCACTCAGTGCCAGACCAGAAGTCAGGCATTTGCCTGTGCAGTCACATTTAAATCTTCCCTTTTATTCCTCACTGCAACACTCCAGCATCACTTAGATCATTATAGTGCAGCGTTATGGATAGATTCATAAAATGTAATGGAAAAGCAAGATCCATCTGAGAAATAAGTCACCTTAGGAGTCAAATGGTGTTCAAGACAACCTAAGGAAAAACAAAACAAACCAAAAAAAAACCAAAAACAAAAACCAAAAACCAAAACAAAAACTCCACAACTCCCCAAAGCTTTGTTAACTAAACAGTTGTCCATTAAAGAGTCCAAATATTTCACAGCATTAGTCTTTGGATTAATGTTAAATTGATACGCAGTAACGCAATAGGGCAATAGTTACCATGGTGAATAATTCTATATTTATTTCCAAGCAAGCCTTATTTCTAACAATTCCAGACATGGTTTCCACTTTCTGGTGACTAACCTCTCAATTTAAGTTTATTTTTCTAACTGCTTGGTGCCAGAAACTCAAGTTTTCTCTCCAACAATTAGAACAGGATCTCTGCTGCCACAAAGGAGAACAATGCTACGAGGACATGGATGCTCAGCAGCTTTAGTTAAGGGTCCCACTTAGGAGGTTTTATTCCCAACCAGGAGGGATAAAAAGTCAGTATTTGTTTGTAATGAAAATTTTTCACTGAAGCCACCAGAATGTAATTCCAACCCATTCTGTCTTACTTGGGGCCTGATGTAACTTGGGCTGGCATCGCTGGAAAGACTCCACCCTACCTTTACATTTTATGGAGGCACGGGTAGGAAATACATCATCCTCTGAATTCACAGCTCCCCGCCCGACCACACTTCATTTCCTCGTGCTAGAGAAACCAGGATGGCACGTGGAAAATAAAACAGTGCCGAGGGAAGAATTCTAACTGCAGAAACATGAAATAATCCCTTACTTTTCTTAAGGGAACAACAGGCATTTTGGAGAGGGGAATGGCGCTCTGGAAAGCAAACAAAGGTGACCCTGAGCTCTGGCACTGCCAAGTGAAGACTTCAGGCTCATCCGAGGGAGCACTCGAGTGATGCTGAAGGCGGCTCGGGACCACTCTCAGCGGAGCTTTGGAAGCGGAGCAGCTGCCACCAGCTCCTGGGTTGAACTGTCCTTGTTTGATGCCATCTACACCCACCCCGCGCAGAACTGCAGAAACACTACACACACACACGCTCGAGTTTGTCAAAACACATTTGCTGTGCTTTGGTGCTTTTGTTCCGTGCATGAAAGGTGAGCTCAGACAAACCCAGGCGCTGCTCTGCATTTTTCTGCCTGGACACACACGGCTGGGCTGGAGCTGCCGGGCAGGGCAGGCCCCGCTCACTGCCCCGGCCCAACGCCGGAGCAGCTCGGCAGCCAGCCCTGGAGCCCCTCCGCGCCTGCCACGGGAGAACTCTGGGGGGAGAGGAAGAGGAGGAGGCTCTAAAGAAACCCCTGCCTTAAGTCGCCATTCAGCGGCAGCACAGGGCGAGTCCAAGCCCTCCTACCGCCATCACCATCACTCGCGGGGTACCATAAGGGTATCCCCAGGAATGTGCCTTCGGCCTCGCGTGGAAAACCCAGCGAGACCGTGCCCGCAGAGCCGAACTCGCCTTGCCCGGCGGGGCACGGCCCCTTTAAATCGCGCGGAGGCCGCGGGGCAGCCCCAGATGGCCCCGGTGTCACGGGCAGGCGCTGCCCCGCCCCCGCCGGCAAAGGCCGCGCGGGCTCGTCCAATCAGAAGTGACGGCGGCGGCCGCGGGGCGCGAGGCAGCCAATCAGCGCAGGGGGCGTGGCGCGCGGCCATGCGGGCGGCGGTGCCACGTGGGGCGGGGCCGTGACCGCGCCGTGACCCGGGGCCGTGACAAAGACGCAGCGCGCGCCTTCCCGCGCCGCCGCCTTAAAGGGACAGCGCGGGCCCCGCGCCGCCGGAGCCGGGCGGAGCCGCCCCGACCCCCGGCGCTGCAGGCTGTGTGCGCCTTGGGTGTGTCGCGGCACCCGCGGCGCTGCCAGCGCTCCCTGCCCCGGTCATGAACCGGCTCACCCGCCCGTACGCACAGCAGGCAGGGACATATGGCATCACCTCTGCGGGGCGTCGAGCGGTGACCGTGCCCTGCCCTGAGCTGGGCACAGCCGGACGGACAGACGGACAGCTGGGGCTCTGCCTGCACCGGCCGGGCAGGACAGACAGCCAGGGCTCCGGCCAGGCCGGACAGGCAGGGTTTGTCTGCATCCACCGGGCAGGACAGACGGACAGGCAGGCAGGCAGGGCCGGGCCTTTAAGTCCCCCATTCTCTGTACAGGCCGAGCCTGCCTGGCCCGTGCCCTTTAACTCTGCTTTCCTTTAGGCTTCACTCAGTTCACAGCCTCCCGGTGCCTCTCCGTGACACCCCGGGTGGGACAGCCGAGACTGTCGGAGCCGGGACGCTGCTGGCAGTGACCCGGAGCGCTGGGCGCGATGGAGGGGCCGCGCCGGTGCTGCCCTCCCGTGCGGGTGCCCCGGGGCCGAGCTCGCCATCGGCCCCTGTCCCCGGGCACGGAGAGCAGCCCGGAGCCGCTCTGCTCGCCCCTGTCCCCGGGCACGGCGGGCAGCCCGGAGCCGCTCTGCTCGCCCCTGTCCCCGGGCACGGAGAGCAGCCCGGAGCCGCTCTGCTCGCCCCTGTCCCCGGGCACGGAGAGCAGCCCGGAGCCGCTCTGCTCGCACAGGGCACGGCTGACTCCGTCACCGCCGCCTCGTAAACCTGCGAGAGGGGAGGATTCGACACCAGCGAGACAGAACAGCAAACAAACGGCAGAGCTAGGAAAGAGGGAGGATCCTGGAACACAAATGCTCCCATAAATGTCTTTTCCATAAGTCTATTTACTCAGCTGCTGAAATGATTTCAACTGAGTGATTAGTCTTACATGCTAAAACCAAGCCATCCATTCTCTTCTCTGATGGTCCAAAATCCTACATCTGGTACTTTATCTGCAGTCTGTTTCCCCCCCTTTTTGTTCCAAAGAGCGTTTCTGCAGTATTTGATCCCCAGATGCACTGTATCATCACAGTTTGGGCTCAGAGGTGAATCACAGATATTAAAAGTGGTTGTTTCAGTCCCACTTGGCTGCAGAGAGCTGAAGCCTCCCTCACAAAGAGACAAAACTGATAATTTGCGAGCCTGCTTTCCAAAGAGAACGAAGAGAAAGTGTAATAATTTCAGATGAGAAGTCCCTTAAAATGTACATTTGACCTCCTGTACCGCCTTGGAGTGTTGTAGCCCCAAACCTGTTTCTGGGGATGAGGCTCTCTGGGGGATCCTCTGGTTCCTAAAATACAAACCAGGAAAAACAGAGGCTTTGAAGACCTTGTGTGAGGGCAGATCATCATCGTCAGCCTTAGTGATTCCCTGAGCTTGAATCACCGCGTGTGTTGTATATTGTACATCCAGGTCATGTAAAAATAACTGAACACAGGATGTATGTAAAACATCACCACCTGTCCATTACCAATATTCTCTAGTTTTACTGGAATATTTAAAAAAGCCAAATTTTTTGCACTTCTTTCTCAAATCACATGGAGTCTTGCCTGAGCCTGGTACTGTTTGGCACAAAGAGAACTTACAGGCACATCTAATTAAATCGTATGAATCAGGGATATTGAATTGTTGAAGGTTTTTTTTTCCTTGATGTTATTGCAGTTTTGGATTTCTAATGATTACGATAATCTATGAAATTATAAATTCTAAGGTTTGAGAGAAAACACAAAAAAGACACTGTTTTGGGACTCCAGGGAGCATGTGTGAATCTGATTTTCCAAATGAAAAGAGTTATAACATCAGTTAAAACCTAAAGCCTTCACTTGCTCAAATCTTTTATGCTAGATTTTATACAGCTAATACATCGCCAATGTTTCCAAGGAAACCAATATGCCCTGTTCTCTCTGAAACAAATCTCACTATTAAAACAATTAAAAACTTACAGTGTGTTCTCCTCCCTCCCTCCCTCTCCCTCTCTGCTTTTAGTATTATCACATGCATTTTAATTAAAAACATGAGTGCAATAAATTTTTTACACATACGTAGGCTACAGCGTAAATTACCTAGAGGAACCTTGGCTCCGGAGTGTAATAATCAGGAATGAAATATATCACAACAATTGAGCAAAGCCCAATTAACAGGAGCCCTGACAAATCAATTACAGCCCCTGCTCATCTCTGAAGGCCATCGGCCGTAGCTGACAGAGAGGAGTTTAAACTGGGTTTAAAACTCAGCCTGGCTGTGGGAAACACAGGTTCAGGTGTTGGATGTGGGTACCCAAATCCCTGGATCTCAGCTGGTGGGACAGTCCTGGCTGGAGGAAGCTCTGCCCAGCCTGAGGAAAGGCAGCTCCCACCGGGCACCACACTCAGCTGTTGGGAAGGAATGCTCCCGATTTTTTGGGCTCAGAGGAGTCTCCTGTAAAAAATGTGTAAATGTGGTGCTTAGAGACAGGGTTTAGTGGTGGCCTTGGCAGCACTGGGGGAAGGGTTGGACTTGATGACCTTAGAGGGCTTTTCCAACATAAACCACTCTGTGATTCTGAGATGAATCCAGTGAGAGCCCCCAACACCTCCAGCTGCCCCAGCTCACTGCAATGTGAGAGTGCCTGGGGGAAGAGGGGCCTTGAAAATCCATCACTGATAGCAAGCTTTGAAAATCTGACGGGGCTTAGAGCAGCTGTCAGAGCACCTCCCTCCCAAGTTGGGTGGCTTGGCATAGATGGGTCAATTGGCCCCCTTCTTCTGAGGGAGTTCTGTGGTCTGCCAGGTTTCTTTGTGTGAGGTTTGGGCTGTGCAGGGCTGAGCTGACAGCCCAGGTCAGTGCTGGAGGCCCCTTCCATCAGCAGCACTTGGATAAGCTCTGCTGCACTGCCCGAAGCCTCTCCTGGTTTGTTTGTATTGACTCTGAGAGCACCATTGCTGTCCCCAGGAGTTGGCAAACAAACAGGAACCCCCGGTGCCAGCGCCAAGGAGCTTAAAGCCTGGCTGCAAACACACAGCTCGGGCTCTGCGCTCCGAGCGCTTTGCTGGTTTGATCTGAAGAGGCATTAGGCTCCAGGCATGGGGCTTTGGGGTCTGTCTGCCGAGGAGAGGGAGCTGCAGGTCAAGAGGCTCCTGAAAAGAGGAAACGGGCTCCAAGCAGGAGAAGTGAATGGCCCCGGGAAGGCAGCACACAGAGCCCCGCTCTTTGTTTCCCCCGCATTGTGTTCCCGGCCCTGCTGCCGCACTCGGGCTCGGCCCCTCTGTTCCCCTTGTGTGCGCCACTTCCACTCCCGTGACAAGAGCCCGAGCACGGAGGAAGGGAGCAGTCGGCACGGGGATGTTTCATGTGGATCCAAGAGCTAAATCTGGCCCTGGCTTGTGTGCTGCCCCGGCTCCCCAGGGAGCAGAAGGGAAATGCAGCCAGAGCCGCTTCCTGCACCATTGTCTGAGCACCGGGACATCCTTCTGCCCGCGCCGGCCGGGCAGGCCGTGGGGATGGGGTGTCTGAGAAGCTTCCAGTTCACCCCACGCCTCTGCACAGGGCTGGACTGGGAAACTGGAGTGGGGCCCAGGCTCCATCCTCCCTCCCTGGGATTCCCTCAGGCATTGGGTTGCCCAGAGGATTTAGGGAAATGAATCCCGCTCGCTCCTTCACACACATCTTTTAGGGTACTGCGTGTTGCTGTGTGCTCTTTGCAAATGCAGTTTCCTGTGAAAAAAAATCCCAGCCTTGCTAACATCCCACATGTAATGTGATACATTCCCATTCATACACACTTCCCACCACGCCGACATGCTGCACTGTACAACCAGAGAGACAGAGAGTGTACGGCACGTCTGCACTCAGAAATACCAAATTCTTCTGGCGTGCAGGGGGTGACTTGGGCTTATTTGGGTGTGTTCCCTCCCTCCCCCCCACCCCATCCTTTTCCAGAAGAGTTTGGAAAATTACTTTCCACCATCTGCCCTGCCAGAGCTAGGAAATATTTGGAATACGTTCCATTCTCCTAATGAACACGCAGCAGCAGGGGTGCTGCAAATGAGAGAGACAAAATCTTTCTAATGAACAACAAATGAACTAGAAATCACATCTACATAGCTTCAGCTTTTGTTGCCTATAGCTTTAGGGTGATTCATGGAGACAAAAATCAATGAATGTGCTGCAGACCCAGGTCTAGCACGGTGTGCAGAAGTCTTGTCATGACCCAAGCTATATTTGTTTTGGATACAAATACAGACTCTCACTAGCTTTCTTTTCATTTAATTGACAAAAAAGTAGGGAAGAATTTAAGTATGGTTCTACAACTCTTGTTAAGGCTCTTCTGAACGTGTTGAATTTATAGGATACCGTCAAACACATATTAGTATTCATGACACAAATCACATTGCTTCCAACTGGTGTATAGAGCTGTATCATGCTCTTTTGTTAAAAAAATAATGCGCTCCAACTAAAGAAATTAGTGGTTCTTTCTCTGAGGAAAAGGGCCAAAAAGCTCTGTTTGATCCACATTCTTCAGAGACTAAGGGTGGATGTTGCTGAGCATGGACAGGAGTGAATTTCCAGATCCACCACAGCAGAAATTAAGGGCTTTTCTCAAGTATGTGCCATTATGAATATGCAATTAGCTGTTCTTCCTTTAAGAGTTTTGCCTGCTGCCAACCAGCCAGACATAAGCAAGTTTCCACCCAAGGCTTTTGGTGTCAGAAACTTGGACATATCAAGTGGAAACCTCAGTTGAAGGCTCAGATGCTGCACAAGGGACAGTGTGACCCATCCCAGCTGTCCTTAGCACAGGAGAAGTGTGAGGAATAAGGCATTCCTGGAGCTGCAACTGATCCCATCCTTAACAGCAAAACCTCTGATCAAATACTGGGACTTTTCTTCAGGCCTCCTCAGAGGCAGATTTATTTTCTTACACCAGACCACAAGCTCTAGCCCAGAATACTCAAGGAGTTACAAGTGCCAGCAGAGAACTCAGCTCTAAAGCTGAGGCATCTCTCAGCTCCTCCCTTAAAGGAAAAGCCATGGGAGCCCAGGGAATGCTTCCAAAGTCATCCCACTGGCCATGGCAAGGCAAAGCAGCATTGCCAAGCCAGCAGATGTGAGTGCTGCAACAGCTTTCTCAAAGTCTAGGCAGAGCTGCACAGAGAACCCATCCCAGGGGATCAAAGTGGTGGCCAGGTGGGTGCTGCTGTACAGGGACAGCTGCAGCTGCTCCTCTCTGCAATCCCTGCATCCTTCCTGGGCTGCAGGAAGATCGGGATGGAAGGCATTGCACTGGCTTTCCTCTCTGCACCTGATGTTCTCACCTGGTTGTGTGCTGAGGTGCTGATTTTTTGGTGTGTTCCCATCATTTCCTAGGAGCCTGACTCTGCAATTCCTTCAAGCATTTAACCTGCAAGAAAGTCAGCAGTTTCCCCAACAAGACCTTACACGACCAGGTCTCCTTATTTAATACCATCTTCTCCAGGCCCCTTCACCTTCGTTGTCTCCCTTCCTTGCAGTTTCACCCTCTGAAAGAGCCCTTGGATTCAGCACCTCACACTCATTAAATAGCCTTGCTTTCCCCTTGTTCCTGGTCTCTCACATCAAAGCATGTATTAAAAGGAAAAAAAAAAAAAACAACCAAAAAACAGGAAAAAGAGAGAAACAGAACGTTCCTACAAAAAAGCAATTTCTTGGCTGGCCATTTTTTTTTTAAACTCCCCTCAATATGGCAGGAGATATTTATGTCTGAACAAATCCTTCTCCCTCCCAATCAATCCAGCTTCCCTTGCTTCTGCAGTGCAGTCACACTGTTTATATCAGCCTGTTACTGTGAAAATTAATGTGACAACACAAAACGCAACATAATGACTAAAGGTGTGTGAAATAGTCCTGGAGAAATACGAAGTGACTTCAAATGCAAGGTATTTCCTCCTTCCCCTTTCTCCCATCCTACAAGCTGCTGCAGTTCTGAAAATGGGACAGTTTTCAAAGAGACTATATTTGCAGAGCAAAGATGGATGCTATTTTTATTGCAAATTAGCAGATTTTTTAGCAGATCCAACCTCATTTGCAAGTGAAAGTGACTCTACTTACCATGCAGATATAGGTCTTATGTTGGAAACTCGTGGAAATTCATGTTTTGAACATACTTAGAGAAGAAAAAAATAGCCCCTGCCTTTATTTCTGGCTGTGACTTGCTCCAGTGAAGCAGCACCAGTGGGGCAGCACGTCTTGGCTGAGCTACTACATTCTGTGAGCAAGTGGGAATGAACCTGAAACAGTTTTTAGCTGTGCTCTGTGAACTTCTGGGGGCTGGGGACTTCGAGGAGTCCACAGAGAAATAAGAAAAGCTGTTAGAGAGAGAAATTTTCTATCCAGGGATCCACAATCCCCTCGGAAAGTTTGGAATAGTCTGCATATATATATATATGTATATATATGCACCCAGCTGGGGTTGTCCATGGTCTGCACTGATGTGAAAAACTACAATTACAATGTAGTAAACAGTAACAGTAAAAAACAATCAGTTAACAGTTAGTCCTGAAAAAAAATGCCCTTTCAGAATGCCAAAACTTTTCATTAAATTGGAAAAAAAAAAATCTGGTGAGTCATTTAAGCCAAGAAAAACAGTTGAAAAAAATAGGGAAATAAAGCATCACATTTAAGTGCACTGAATCCAAAGATTTTCAGTGGGTTTTGATTCTAAACGGAATTTTTCAATTAGAAGTCAAGCCACAACTTGAGAAAGGTAAGCAAAAGGTTAAATAATTCCTAAATAAACCAGGAAAAAAAAGTCATTACATCCCAAATGATGCCAGTTGTGTCAGGTCCAAATCCACATCACAAAAATTACCAGGAAAAAAAAATTGAGGGAGTGAGAGAAAAAACTGTGCACGCCTTTAAAACCCTCACACAACATTGGGGCTGGATTCCCAGAAGTGCCAGTTTGGATTTGATTACAGCCCCACCACGAAAATGAATTAAGAAGATTAAAAAAAAAAAAGAGTTATAAAAATCTTAATTTTAATATGGGCATTGCAAGAAGAAAGTGAAAAATAGAACAGCAGGCAAGAAAAGCAGAGAGCTCCTATTTCAAGAAGTGATTTGAAGAGAGCAATTCCTACCTGCCAAATTTGCACATGCATTCCTTCAAGCCCAGCTATGCAGCAGGTGTGAACCTGTTTGTGCCTCTCCTGACAGCAGCACGGGGGAAACCAGCGGTGCAGGCATTCAGGGATGGAACAAATCCTTCTGGCAGATGCCAGCTTTGCAGTGCTCTGCTGTACATGGAAAAGCAGAAGGTGAGTGTCAGCCCTGCTGCTGAGCTGCAGCCTGATGGGCTCAGCTCTTTCTCCTCACGTCCCCGTGTGTTTTTGGGGGATACAGCTCCCTTTTCCATCATGTCCATCAAAACAGACACCCCACATTCCTAAGTGCTGTTACTGTGGACTTCAGTGAGGTTGTTTTCACCACAAGCGAGTTCAAAGTCAGAGGTAAAACATGTTAAAACCACCTAAATTCATCTTGCAAAAAGATGCAAATATTTAAAGCTGAAGTTGTAAAAAAGGAAACAAAGAAAAAAGTCTCAGGGACGGCATCCCAAAGCTCCTCTGTGAATACACATTTCACACCAGGTATTTTAATGCTCCATATACCTGTCCCAGACACCAACTCATTCCCCCTGGATTGAGGACACCCTTGGACTGGAATCGTGCTGATTGCACGTTTACCAACACAGGCTGTGGTGCTACAACAGAAATTACATTTTGAAAACTGAAAAACACATTTCACAGTTCTTACAGTCCTTATTTTCCTTAATATAGGTACAGGGGATATATTTCCTTATTCCTGACAAAAAGATCAGAGTATTCTTTTGTGAGCACGAGGCAGCTGATCATTTGTAGCAGGCATGAATTATTGCAGTGTCTCCATCCAAACAAGTGAACATCTGTATCCCATTTTCACTGGCACCACGAGATACCTGGCGCAGCCCCAAAAGGGAATGTTTAGCTACAAGGGTTTAAAATATGCATTAATTTGCTGTTGTGTTATCTTCTGGTATTCTCAGCTTTTGAAAAAAACTCAAAAAACTTTATCACTGAAGTCCTCCCACTGTCTATTTGCCTTGCTCTGGCCCAGAATGAAATGAATTAAGTAAAACAGTTTTGAAAGCCTCATTTGTTTTCCCTCCTGAGGAGCAGTGCTTATGGAAGCCAGTTGGAGCAGGACTGTGGGGAGGATGGGACATTTCATGTCCCTCCCTCTGCTGCTGCTTCTCTGCAGAGGGGGACTGTTAGTTTATTCAACCCTCCCAAGGACAGTATCACTGGGAGAGTGATTTTCAACAATCCAAGGGTCTATGGGGGGTCTATGGAAAGGAAGTCTGGAAGCTCTTTTAGTCCAGTGTTGTATCCTTGGCTTTTGAAAATATGTTTTTTGTTGAAAGCAAGGTGTGTTTTCCCAGCAGATCATTATCTACAGCCATCAACCAACTGGTGTAAAACTCCAGGGCAGGAAAGCTCCTTTTCTATGGCTTTCAGCTCAGCTAAGCCATGGCCTTACAGCCAGAATCTGCTTGGGATGAAAAAACCTTCTGCTAATGAAATTATGTTTTTCTTAGTTGCTTAAATTTACCTGGTCCCTCCTCTCTGCAATCCCAGCTGGGTGTCCCCCACCTCAGACAGAAACTCTTTTGGGGTGATCCCTATTTCACCATGACTGGCACTGGAGGCCAGTGGAGTGGGGATCACCCCAGCAGTGCCCTCAGCTGTTGGTTCCAGTCTGTCCAGCTCAGAAACCATCCCTCACCTTCCACCCTACTCCAAACTTCAAAGGATTTAAAGGAGGTGTCTGTGATTTCTTTCTTAGCACTCTCCATTTCTAATGATTTCTGTTTAAAAGGAAAAAACACAGCCTCAGCACCAGTGTGTGCTGTGACTGCTGCCTGTGCAATATTCCTCACATTTTAACTCACATTCCTTGGCTGTTTACACCCATTTGTAGCTTCCCATCAGGGCTATGGGGAAGGGGATGCCCACTTTCCCTGTGTTTGTACAAGCACTGAACAGCAGGGCTTTACTCCAAGCTGCTGGAGCTCCTAGATGGTTACTACCAGTAGTAGTACTACTACTACTACTTTAGTCAGACATGGTGGCTTCACTACTGTTATGCCTCAGGTTTTAGCTTTTATATTTTTCAGATTCTGTGCTGCTTTAGTGTGTAGTTCTGAGCTTCGTATTAGGGGATGTGAGCTCTCTTCACAGAGCAGGGAGACAAAACAATTCCTTCTCTAGCTGGAGACCAAGGACAAATGATCCAAATCTCAGACCCAAGAGCACAAACAATGTGGGCTGAAGAGAGAAAAACAAGCAGGATGGGAGTGCATGAGCTAAAGCTGTAACTGGACAATGAACTCCAAGGTGCAAATGGAGCAGAACTGATCCCAGTGACAGAGCCCGTGCCCGGGCTGCATTTTGGGACCATTTTGGTTCATCTTGGGTGCAGCCCTGGCTGGGCTCTTGTGCTGCCCAAGGTGGATCCATGGAGGAAATCCTTTTAATAAATCCCTGCTTTATTCTTTAACTCTGTCCAGCCTCTGTTCTATAGCAGCCTTCACAAGGCACCAACTGACTGCCTTTCTACAGCCAGCAAGTGCTCAGTCACCACCCCATTTGCTAGAGGGACTCCTGAAACTGGAGCCACTGCCGCCTCAGTACTCAGTGGCAGTTTCACTAACACCTTCTCACATGTGACTCCTCTCCAGCTCAACCTGGGACAGGTGAGTTAGGCAGACAGGGACAATTCCCCTGGTAGATTAAAAATGTCCTGGGTTACTTCTCTAATATTTTTCTGCACGTGGGAGTCACTCAATCCTCCAGCTACATTGAGAGTGACAAAATATGCTTGGCACGGTCTGCAGTGCAGGGGGAGCAGGGTCCCTGCTGAGGCAGCTGTTCCTGCACGTTCCTGCTGGGCACCTCCTGTGCTGGACACACAGGAGGAGTCTGCAGCAAACTCCTTCAAATGGGCAGATGAGAAAAGTCCCTGAGTAACGACTTGGCCTTTCTCCATAGCTGGGAAACTGAGGCACCCAAGGCAGATGACTGCATCTAAGCCACAGGTGGCCAGAGGGTTTCAGGCAAAGCTGGGCACTGAGTTTTGATCCAAGCTATTTAGATCACACATCAAGTCTGATGACTAAAATGATGGCATTAATACTCTGCTTCAAACTCTGCTTGGCTCTAGAATAAGAGACAATTAAAATTGTAGGAAAATTCCCGTTATTAAATGTCCATGGTGAAGCTGAACTGACAAATAAGAAACAAATTTACAAATATCAATAAACAGCATGTTGAGCTATAGAAATAAAGAGCAAAGAAGTAAACAAGGCCATGTCTCCATAGAAAAATAGAGTTACACCAGTACCTGGAAACCTCCCATCTCAGGGCAAGGAGGCCTTTTGGGCCATGGCTTCAGAAATTAGGTAGTCTGCAAATAGTCTTGCTTTTAAGTGTCTTCACTCAGGAGGATATCTAAAAAAATAAAGAAAAATCTGTATAATTTAGAGTCACCTCTCACCTAATATTGAGTATTATCACAGACAAAGTGGAAGCCTTGTTACAGCCCTTGTGCAAATAAACTGTCTCCACTTTTTGGAGGATTCTCCGTGCAGGATCCTCTCCAGTGCTGCACCCCGAGTGTTTACTGGTTGTTAACTGTGCTCCCTCGCAGCCTCCAATCTCGGAGAGCATCAAAGGGGAAGGAATGCCACTTGCCTAAACGTGATAGACTATTGCTGCAGGCAGGAGTAACTTGTGCTGTCAGTGTTCAATTAGCACCAAGTTAAACTAAATGTCTTGTGAATATTTCATAACGATCTGCCAGCGTCGTATCTGAACTCTCTGGCTTTTACCAAGCCATTTCCCTTCCAAAGTGACATGATGTGGAATTAAAGAGGAATGATGAGCCAATCTCGCTTGTTTGAGTCTCTGCTCAAGAATTACACTGTATAACTAAAAAGTAGTAATAATTTTTTAAAAAAAGCACAAAATACTCCAGCAACAACTGTCTCCTAAAATTATCCTTTGATAATAAACTGTCTTTGAACGAAGTGGGAGTTTACACACAGTTCTTTTTCTGACTGTAAATTTATTGCAGCTTTCCCATTTACTTTGCGAGTCGCAGGAGCTGATGTAAGCTTTTATAGTTCCCATTTGTTTTTCACACAAAGCCGAGGAGTTAAATGGGTTGGAATAGACTTTAAAAGCCAGGGCTAACTTTAACTTGAAGTGCTGAATGTGTGGCAAGCACCAGGTGAGCCGCAGGAGCGAGCCAGCCTGGGCTGGGCTGTGCTGCGTGCGAGAGGCAGGGCTCGCTGCGGGATCTGGGGCAGAAAAAACCCCACACAAATGCAAATAACTCGGTGCTGCGAGCAGCCGCTATGCAGACACGCAAATCCCAGGCTGCAAAGTAGCTGTGGGGTCTGCCTCACCTGCCTGGGGGTCCTGGGCACTGTCCCCAGGGAGCTGAGTCAGCCTCACAGCAGGAATTGGAGTATCCGCTGAGCCCTGGCACGGCAGGAAAGAGCTCCAGACAGCGGAGGCAGCAAAATCTCCGAGGTCACTGGCTGATCACTCAGAGTCCCCCCTGAAGGACAGAGGCCTTCTCCAAAGAGGAGAGGTGCCACAGGGCATCGAGAGTCTTTCCAGCTGGGGCTGCCAACGAGGAGATCAGTTGGTTCCAACACTTAATGGAGCAAAGCCACCGATTCACATCACCTCATCCATCACGGCCCGGATGATAAATGATCCCGGGTTTGCACCAGCCTGGGCTGATGATGCTGTGCAAAACCCAGCCAAACTGAGGAGATGGTCCCCTCAACCCAGGAAGGGCAGGCTGAACTAGAAACTTCTGCTGGCCTGGCTGCACAGGCTGGGATCAATGTCCCAGGGCAGTTCCTAGGCATGAGCAGAACAAGTGCTGAGACAGGTTTTTAAGTTAACTCAGCAAGTAAAGAGCAATAGTGAGTCTGAAATAACCACAGGGACTGAACCATTTCCCTTGGCCAATGCCAAGTGACCTGTGGCTACCCTCACCCAGCAATGCAGCCTTTGGGTCTGGAGTCTCATCACCCCAGGTTTTACATGAAAATAGTCACCACTTATTAGCTATCTGCCCACCAAGAAAAAAAAACAAGAGTCACACCTCTTTTGGTAGTGAGGGCTTGGTAAGAAAAGCCACATGGGAGCTATTCTACAGCACTGAATGCAATAGTTACCTGTTGCTGCAGCTGTATTGATGTAATAGATAAAAACCTGCTCCTATAGGCAGGATTTGGGCTTTGCCATTTTCAGAACAGCATCACATAGCATAATATATAAATGTACAGCAGCCCTTCCCCTTGGTACCCAGTCCTTGCCTAGTTTGATCTCTCACTTTGCTGGCACAGCCGTGCGGGAGCACGGGACCCACAGTGCCCATGGCAAGGGGAGCTGCTGCTGGCCCTGCAGGGACACTCCTGTCCCAGACAGCCCAGCTGGAGCAGCAGCTGGGGCAGGGAGCTCAGACACAGCCAGCCACAGCCTCCCTTCTCCCAGGGCCCTGCAGGGCTGCAGCCCATGGCCCAGGTCCCACAGACACAGCCTGGCACTCACCGTGGCACAGCTGCTAGCAAAGGGTGCCACAGCAGACAAACACACAAAAATACCCTTGAAAAGAGTGGGAGATGGAGGGAGGAGGGCCAGGGAACTTCAGAGATACCAGAGACACCTGGAGAGATAGACCCAGACCTGGGGGAGAAAACCAAACACAGCTCCATCCTCAGGGCTGGGGCACTGCTGTTAAACCCTACACCAAGACATGCTAATTAACCCCCTCCTTCCCAGCTAATGAGGGAGTTGGCTCTGCTGGAGAGGCGGATTGGCAGGAAGCCCCATTCCCTCCTCCCCACTCACACCTGAGCGATCTGCACGCTGGCTCTGGGGGATGAAGCCCAGCGCAGTGATGTTTAAAGGCTCCCATAATTTGTTTAACAGACCTGAAGACCTACCAGCATTTAACTGCTGCAGACATCGATGTATTACAAACAGCAAACCAAACCCAGGCATGGCTGGGCTGGAATATTAATCCATCCCTTCAAGGGCAATGGAAACAGGGAAGATGCCACAGATCGCGTGGGAAGGGGGGACTGGGCTGTGGACAGGCAGCCTCGTTAACACCAAACACCCCGACCCTTCCCAGCTACAAACACTGACATTTACCCTCCCCAAAAGGCCGAACTAATATCCTGATAGTGCTGCTGGCACCCTTCCAGCAGATGGTTTTGTACATAGACCTGTTGGGGTTTTTGACACAGTCACTTGTCTGAGTGCCAACATCTGAAAAATAACTCAGGAGGCCTTTTATGGCTCAAAATTTGAGGCTTTGGGGAGTTTTTCCATTTTTTCCTTGTTAGACCATCACAAAGAATGCAAATACTACTAAACTCATGGAATAGATTTCCCTGATTGTGTGTTCAGCTGTACAGCAGTTGCCAGGGTAAATTCAAGGATGTGCTTTAAAATGCCAAAATATATTAGTAACACTTGTCCATGAAAATAATGATTATAGGAAAGAGATTTATTTGTAAACCTTACAGAGAAAACACAATTCATCCCATATTTTGCTGTGGAAAAGTCCCACATGAATTGAACCTTCAGCTGGTGAGCTGAAAATTGCAGGAGCTGGAAAAACTCCAGAGGCTGGAGCACTCCCAACGTCGCCGGAGCATTTCCGACCCACCCGGTCCCACTGGCTTTTAGCAGGTTGTTAGAAATAATCAGAAGGCTGTAAAAATAATATTTCTGCCTTGATTAACGTGATGTTCCAGTCTGCTGTTGGGTTTTGTCCTTGATAACCAGAGGGCAGAGGCAGATGCTGAGTGTGCAATCACCAACCACCAGTCTGTGTGTCAGCCCCCAGCACAGACAGAGGGGAAAAAAGAAAGGAAAGGGATCCAAGGGGAGAGGCACAGGAGAAATAATTATACAGCTTTAAGAGAGAACAGCACATGTGTAACTCCTGTGAACAAGGGGCCCTGGCAGGACAGGGAGGGAAGGAGGGCTCTGCTGTTCCCTCACCTGCCAGAGGTGCTCATCCACCCCCAGGCACAGGGAGGAGTGTGACAGTCACTGAACTAAGGGCCCTCAAAGCCTGAGCCTGTGCTGTGGCATGGACACAGCAAAGGTGCCACAGCACCCACGGGGACACAAAAGGATTTCCCAGGACTCCCACTGCCCAGGCTGCACTGGGACTCCAGAGAGGACTGGCCAAGGATCAGCTGCTGCTCCTGTGCACAGAGAGGTCTCAGTGTCCCTCATGTCCCTCACCCACTGCAGAGGGTCCTGCAGCAAACCCAGCTTTTCCTGGCATTCCCCTGGCTGCCTCTGCCAGCAGGGTGAGGTGGGCACCCCCCCAAGTCTTGCAGATCTCTGTGGTTGGAACCCATGAAAAATCCCAATTTTTTTTTTTATAGTTCACCTGGTGCCTCCAGGTTTCTGTGAGATATTTTATTGCATTAGTGTTGTCAAATGGTGACATTTCTGAGTGTAAGTCATAGGGTTGTTGTTAATGCCAATTTAATGGTGCTAAAATGATTAAATATGGCAGGCTTTTAAATAATGAGGTACATAAAAGGTGTTAATAACCTCTTAAGTGCTTTAATAATATTCTGTGCTATCATAAAATGTTAGTAATTGGACCTCTTAACTTTCATCTGCCATAAAGTAATGAAAGAAAAAAATCTCAACAGAGGCACTGAATGGCTGAAGATTTTGCTTAAATAAAAGAAAAAAAATTGAACAATGGTAAAACTGAACCCTATTTGTTAAAAAAGAAAAAAGAAAAAAAGAGAAAGAATTAACTGGAAAGCCCAGCGGAACATGCATTTTAATATCATGCAAATTTTTAGCATTTCCAAAAAATGTGTTTGGTGCAAGGTACTGCAAGAACAAAGGATCCCAATGAAGGCACAATGGCTCAGTGCTAAACCCAACATTGAAGGAGCTGCTGAGTCTGACGTGAGACAAACCTGTGTGTCACTCTGTGAGCTCCAAACAGCAGCTCTCGTACAGAGCATCACAGAAATCTCCTGATAACAGAGCTAAGCTCAGCCAGGGCTGCTCTCAGAGCTCAACAGAGCTTCTCACACAGCTTAAAACCAGCAGATCTGCTCCTGTGAAAGCTCTTCTGGGACAGGCAGGGCTGCAAACCCCAGAATTTCAGAGGAAGTGTAAGTGATAAAGGCTGAAGGATCCTTCAGTGCCCCACAGGTAATGAATTCTCAGTGCTGAGCAGCACCCACTGAAGCACAGAACTGGATTGACCACACGTGGAACAGCCAAATGTAATTAAAATTCTCAACAGGGAGGCCAAATAGGAATATCTAAATAAAATTTGGACAGGATCCTGGGTAAGCAGCAGCTTCAACAGAAAAGGCCAGAGGTCTGTAAAATCCCCTCCAGGCTACTGCTTGAATCCCATCCAGTGAGTAGCTAGAGGAGCTGCAGCAGTGTCCATAAAATGTGCTGACACTGGGCTGGTCCTGCCTTCAAAGGCTCCCCAGGATAATGTCCAGGGATGTTCCTTAGGTCCCCTCCTCTCAAACAGCAATCCAGCTCAATCACATTATGGTGAGAAACCTGCATCAGCAAAATAACTTTCATTAATGGATATTTGCAGGTTCCTGGCTCAATGGCTCTCAGGGAAGCCTTTTAAGGTCTCTTTAGCTGCTGCCTGATGTGCTTTGCTTTTCTTTATTGCCTGTTAACATGTGCACCCAGTTCTTTTAAAGAACAGGTGCTTTGAACTGACTCTGAAGAAAAGGGAATCAGGATTTTGGGGCTAACCATGTAAGAGTGGGGTAACAGAGCCCTTTTGAGCCATGAATCCCAGTCCTGTGAAACACGGGGCGCTGTGATTTTCCCCAGCCTCTATTTATAACATTTCGTCACACAGCAGGGAGGGGGCACAGCCCCACGTGAGCCAGGCAACCAATGCTCGGCAGGAACAACAAGACTGAACAACAGAAGCCAAGAGTTTGCCCATAGGCATTGAAAAATTATAACGAGCAAATCGATTTTGAGTAGTCTAAATTTGCTTGGAGATAAATCAGGAGCCGAACAAACGCTCTATCTAAGAGAGAAATGATTCACCAAGTACAGTGTTCCTGGAGCCACACAGAACGCTCTTGGCTGTTCTGAATGCTGGCTTTCTATTTATTTATTTATTTATTTCTCAGACAAGACCATTATTATTTTCTTGTTACAGGTCTAGTGCTGATCCCACTGCAGTCAATGACAAATTCTCCATTAATTTTAATGAAGGACTTGGTCTCCTAAAAGCAATTTTTCATCAATACCTAAAGTACTTCCTTGACTCTCATATTTAAGGGTGAGACTCTGCTTCCCACTCATCAGCACCTCTCCCCAGCACAGCAACAATTTGCAAAGTCCCTCCATGTCCCACTGCAGGCCCCAGCATCCCAGAATAGGATCATATTTCTTCTTAGAGAGATGCTCTCTGCTTCATTTGATGTGCCCATTACTTGAAAACTGTCTCTCCTTTTGTCCATTAGCTAAATTCTGGATGAGCTTATTATTCTGCTTTGGTTTGTAACAATCCCACTGGATCCATCTCTATGCTTATTAGGATTTTAGAAATGCAATCTAATTTGTGCTAAAGCATACAAATTCAGCTCCCCTATGATCTGTGCTGTTCAACACCCCACTCCTCTGTCTGCAGCACAGCTCTGATCTCTGCACAGCAGTGGAAGGAGCAGTGATGGGGTACAGGCCAAGCAGGGACCCCCACTGAGAGAAACACCTGAGCTCTTGTGAGCCTCGGGAGCAGAAGTGAAACCAATTGGTTTATAGGTAGCTCTGTTAAATTCCTCTTCAACTCCCCATGAAATACGCATTTCTTCAGCTTGACTGGAAATCGTCAAGCTCCTTTGGGTGGCCCTGAGAACAATCTATTTTGAACAAAGTTCCTGGAATCAAAACATGGGCAAAGCCAAAGAGATGCTCATGTGCTTTTTGTGCTGATTCTCTTGTGGTTTTTTGTCTCACAGCAGTTCAGACTGCAGCCAGTGCAAGTCCCAGCCCAGGCTGAGCACATCTTCAGCAGCACAGAGAAACACAGCCAAACAGCTGCCAGGGCCTGGCTGATGGTGTTGATTGGGTAAGTTAATTAAGAGCAGAAGTTATTTTTGAGCTAGGATAGGTTAAAAAAAATACACAGAGCAAGTGTTTCATTTTGTGATTTGATAGCTTTGGATTCTGGAGAAACATATCCAGCCATTACACTGAGCTTCAGTGTGGCTGCAGCACAGCACAGACACAGCACAGACATGTCAAATTTCCTCCTGATTTGCCCTGAGAAGTCCCTCATGCCAACCCAATACCTGAAAACAGTCACCTCCTCTGGTTCCCCACCTGAGCTTGTCCCATTTCACCAGGGATCATTCTTGCTCCACCAGAGAAGGGCCAGGACATGGCCCACGGTGATGCCATCACAAGGAAAAAGCTTTTTCTTCCTTCATTAGGTCAGAGTCCAGAGTGGCTCTGCAGTGGGCAAGGAGAGCAGAGGGATGGCCACCAGCAGCTCCTGGGACATTCCTGGAGCCATAAGAGCCACCATGGCAAGTCAGTGGCACTGCCACGATGACAGGGCCACCCTGGCCACCAACTTGGGCAGCCTGGGCTCTTCTGTCAAGGCTGAGTAATGAATATTTGGTTTCTCCAAACTCCCTACTAACTTCAACAAGCCTTGTCCTCCTAAAGACTCTCTGAGTACCATTTAGTGCTTAATAAGTGTTCTGCCTCATGAAAAAGAAGAAGATAAAATCAATAAAGTGCCTGCAAAGTTGCTTTGTACCGGTCTCACATGCATATTTAGAAACCCTCTCTTCCCTGCCACTCACCTCATGGATCTATTCTTGGAGGATAAAAAGTGGGATATACTTTGCAGCCAAAAGTAAAGTCATAAAGAAGTTTGCTCACGTTCCTCGGCACATGAGATATAGAGTTAATTAAAAATTGTTCTCTGTACAACAGGTTTGTTTCACTGGAAAATGTCACTGATGTAAGGCTGTTCTACTCTTGTTGCCAACTACATTGAATTGACTCCATTATAAGCTTACTCCTTCCCTCTCCCCATTACTTTTCTTCCAATAATAAACCAGAGAGGTCTTAGAGCCCACTTTTTTATTGGAAAAACTGCATTAGGATTAGCTGGGTTGCAGCAGTCATTTTATGCCCCTCCAGTCCCTGTTTATCTGTGGTTCTACAGAAGCAGCAAATACTTGCTCCAGTCCTGCACAGTATAAATGAGATTTTTTGATCCTACAGGCATGGTGCTGTTAAAAGATTTTTAATTAGATAAATACATTTTATAAAAAGATTTTGCAGAATAGTTGCCTCTAGCAACTGTAAGAATCTTGAAGCTTCATCTTCTAAAAGGAAAGAAAACTCTTGCAGGAGGCTGGTTGTGTTATATAAAAATGAAAGATGGTATTACAGAATTAATAGGAAGGGGCCAATGGAAATGCAGTCCCACTCCTGGAAACGGGAGTTTGTTTCATTACTGAGTTCAAACAGCACATGCATTTGTGCTCTAATTTTTCCAGCCAGATTGCCAAGTGTCAGCCCTGGGCTGGAGGAGTAGCTGGACCAGGCTGGAGGGAGATGTTTGCACAGCTGCCGAGCCCCGAGGGCTCCGTGCGCACCTGAGCCCCAGGCAGCTCTGGGCTGTGCCCTGCTGCTTCCCCAGCTCCGGGCATCCTCACCCAGAGGATGTCACCATAACCCCCTTTGCAGCACTTTCCTTGCCTGCCAGCCATCCTGGGAGTGTCCTTCAGCTCAGGGAAAGCTCTGGCAGCTGTCCCTGCCTGCCTGAGGATGGAGAACAAGCAGCATCCCGCAGGCATCGCACTCCCAGGGCGCCCTGCCTGGCAGGCACAGACAGGAGGGGAGCCCAGCCCTCCTGATCCAGCTGTCAGTCCTCAGAAGGAGCAAGGTAAAGTGTAGGCATGGGCCCAGTTCATGCCAAGGTGACAGGGACTGCTCCCATGCCCTTTTCCATCCAGCTCAGAGCTCTGAGCTGCTCTGGGGTGCCACGGCCCCAAAGGGCTCGCTGCTGTGGGGCAGGGACTCCACAGGACTTTCCCTCTTCTCCTTTCACATCCCAGTGAGTGAAGCCTCACAATATGCTGTCAAGGTGGGGAGTTTTATCCCTGCAGACTCAGTGCAGGATAGCAGCTGGAATGGGAACTTTTCCATGCTCACCCCCATAGTCAGTATATTTAGCCCTGACCTAGAAAGACCATCCTTTCTAGGGCTGAGTTGTGATTCAGACAGTCTGCTTGCTGAGCAGAGACTGCCAACTGTGCCGAATCATAGCTGATTAGAGGTGGGAGAGAGCCTGAAAAACAATACACCCAGGCAAATGCAGTGGGTTTGGAGCATTTCATGGAAATTATATTTAACACCATTCTGGTGACTTAGAGAAAAGTTAAAACAAACAACCCTCGCACCTTCCAAAATAACCCTACCTGTCTCTGGTGGGAGAGGAGAGACTGGCAAAGGGTTGCTATTTTAAATCACAGTGGAATGGGGTAAAGAAAGAATATACAGGCAGGTAGATCCATACATAGGTATAGATACATGCACACACATCTCCGGATGAAGCAAGGGGAGTCATTGTCTGAGAAAGGAAGGGTGGACAGAGAAGCAGGTACTTTTTTTTGCATTTTAGGGGAAATTCTACCTTGAAGCAAAACAAATTCAATTGTGTCTAAGGGGAAATAAGAACAACAGAAAAAAAAAAAAACAAAAAAAAACAAAAAACATGAGAAGATGTCTGGAGACATCGTGCTCATACAGAAATGTCTGCTGGCAGGTCAAAAAGTGTCCCATCAGCCCAGCATGGGACTGGAGCTTGTATCCCACAGGCAATTATCCTCTGCCTGCAGATACTCTCAGGCCATCCCTGGGATTTGAAGGAAAAATCTTATCTGCAGGCCTGTGAGAAAGCAGAAGGAGGCACGTTGTACTTACACACCAGTAAAACAAGCAGGGAGTTAAACTGGAAAACACTGCACAGCCCAGCCTGGAGACAGCAGAACAGGAGACTAAACACAACAGTTTAACAAATAATTACAGGTTCTTTATACGGCCTAGAATTTGTAATCCACCTTCATCCACTTCTCTTTGCACAGTTTAGAATTACAATGCCAAAGGGATCACAGGGAATCATGAAATAATGTCCTGCATTTGAGTGCAGAGCAGACAGTCTCGGATGGTTTTAGATACTCTTTTCATGAAACATTTGCCATGTGGCACCCAAGTGTTCCCTCCATTGTACCTTGGCAAACACAGCGGACACGCTGGTACAGGCAATCACACAGACAGGATGTTTGCAGACATTAAAAGTGATGAGGGGAAAAAAAACCCTGACCTGGATAAGTTCTTCTTGATTTAAATTCAGTAAAGTGTGGGCATGGAATATTATCTCCATAATAAATTTGCCACACCATAAAACAGAGTGGGGAATCAAGAAGTGATATCTTGCATTTCAACAAACGCTCGGTCTCTGAGGACCCCCACCCTCCCTTGGTATGTAGGAGTGCAATTTATCATCTGTATTTTTCATCCCAACTGCATGGAGAAGAGGGTATTATGGCAGTGATGCTGGACTGATATTTGGGGGACTGTGAATCCATTACCTGCAGCAGACTCCCTGACTCCTCAGTAAGCCCCAGCTGCTTGGTTTCCCATCTGCATTTCCATTTCAGAGAAACTTTAAATGATCGTCAAAAATATTTGAGGAGTCAAAAAGGAAACAGAAAATATCTGAGGTCAAATAAAAGATACTGTTTGACTATAAATAAAAAGGAGATTTTATATTTTAAGTGGGTTTTAAACACTTATAAATCATTCTGGGAGAAATTGCAAACTGGCAGCTTACTTAAAAACACCTTCGAAACCATTTCACCTTTTTAATATTTTTTTCCTTACAGAACTATTTTGTTAAATTGACACTGGTTTGGGAAGTACTGCAGGATTGCCTACTCTGCATTTTTTGCCCCCATCAATGACCAACAGCATAGACTCAGATCTAATAATGAAGATTCTTTTAACAAAGTATGTAACAAAGGCTTTACTTTAAGCACAAGCTTAAATCGTTTGGTTTTAGCGAGTTAAGCACAATTAAAGAACTGCTAAGTGCTTTGCTGGGGGAGTCTGGAGCCAAGCACTGGAGTGAGCACTGAGTGGGGTGAACATGGTGAAAAGTGAAAATAAAGCATGAATAAACAGAAAATAAGCATGGCACTTGGAGATTGTGCGCTTTGCTGGTAGAGTATTTCTAAGGTGTGTTTTGTATGTTTGAAAAAATCCTGTTATTCAGGAGCCTGGAATTGCTCCTCGATCCCCATTGCTGATGAATAGCAGAGGCACAGCATGCAGCCCTTTATTCCAGGGAACCTTAATCACTCCCCTCCCGAAACTGCTGCTCCATTTGACTGACAAAATTAGAAGCAATCCACATATTGGAGGGGAAAAAAAGAAAGGCAGACCCATTTGGTTGTCAGACTGTGGGTACATACACAAAGCTTTTAGCAAAAAAAAAAAAAAAAAAAAAAAAAAAAAAAAAAAAAGAAAAAAGAAGAGAAAGTTGTTGCCCTCCTAAATGACATCTATATTAATGACATGAATGACAGGCTTAAGGGGAAAATTATAAATCTTTCTTTCCAGCTTTTCTTTTATTGCCCAACCATATATTTCATCTTTGCAGGGAGCAGGGCCATTAAACCCAGCGCTGACAGACGTGAGAGCTGTGGAGAAGCTGCAGCCAGGCCCCTCTGGAGCAAGGAGCACCTCGGGGTCTCTCTGCCCCAGGTGAGACCATGGAGCACCAACAGCACCAGCCCAACCCAGGCCAGCATCCCTGCATGGCAAAGGAGAGCACCAGGCACCCAGGAGGGGCTGGGCCGTGGATCCCAGGAGCCCTGGAGCTCCCAAAGCTCGGGACTGCCACCCCTCCACACCCTGTCTCAGAGAGAACAAGCAGAGGCCATGGTCTGCCCCTGTTTTTATGGCAGAACAACTCTCTGGGGCAGCAGCAGCACCCAGGGTGACCCCAAAGCCCCCAAAGGATGCTCTCTGTGCTGGCAGCAGTAGCTCTTCTGTCTCTGTGAAGGAGCTTTGGACTCCTGATGGAAAGAAGAATGTTGGCTCTCCTTTCCCATGCTGTACACGAGGCTGCCTCTGTCTCCAGAGTAGCCACAGATTTCTGCATTTCTGCTTTGTTCATTTTCCTGTGCAGTCTCCAGGGAAAGCAAGAGGAAGACAAAGAAACCCCAGTGTCTTGCAGGATCACAGACACAGATGTAATCATCTCCAGTTAAAAATAATTCCTTTAAATGTCCCTAGAGCAAGTTCCATTTTCCCTGGAGGTAACACATAACTAATAAAACTGATAGACCCCCTCTGCAGTTGGGTGTTTGTGTGTATATTCATTTACACATACACATATTAAATTTCTTTTTCCATATGAGCCTCCTGTGAAGGATCATTATGGTCATATGGAACTGCCTGTGCTCAGACACACTGCAAAGATACTTCCTTGGGTTTTATTGTCTGTGACCACTGTACTTATATTTTATAGCAGCCTAATTACTGACAATCCCCTTTAAATGCTGACATGCAATGCTAAGTTATTCTGCAGGTGAATGAGTAGATGTAACATTTCTTTGTGTTCTCTAAAATCGTGTAGTAGTAGTATTAGCTGGATTTGTCAACAGCAGGACTGTCTGGAGAAATTATTCCATTTATAAAAGGTACTTGGTTTCCCATCACCAGTAGCACTGATTCCACAGTGTTTGGGGAATGGAGGAAGTGGAGGATTAAAAAATTAAGTGGGTTTGTTTGAAACCGCCCACACTGCTTCATTTATAACAATAAAAGGCAATTATGATTCCTTAAAAATCAATTGAGGGGACAGAATTAATAAAAAAAATAAATTAATAATCCAGGTGAGGCTGAGACTGGCTCTCTGGCTCTACCTATGCTACACAGCCCAAACAGATACAGTTCCAATCTTTTTCTTAGCACTGCTACCATAGATAATAAAACTAATTTAATTTTCTGTCACTCTTTTCATTTTAATGGACACCCAGAGATTTCACGGCCGTAGGAGAACAGTGCACAAAACCACATCTTTTCTGGAAGGAGGAGACGTGGAAAAAGACAAATCTTGTGTGGAAATGCCAGAAGAAACATTGTCATGAAAAACAGACTTTAAATATTGAAAACATATAAAGGCCAACATGCAGCACAGGAGAAAGAGGCTGAATAAAACATGCTGCTATTAAAGCCCTGGAGCTCAGTCCTGCAGGGATTTGCGATTTCCCGGCGCAGGCTGTGATTTTTGGGGATTCTGAGTGCCACTGGAAGGCCTTCAGAGCAGTCCCTGTGCTGTGACAGGTAGCGGCTCCCTCCCAGGCTCAGTCTGGCACATTAAAACCCAACAGGGTTTGCTTTTTTCAGCTCTGTGCCTCGGAGGCTCTCACACGCTACGTTCCCCCCTGCTCGTCCCACCCCGGCGATAAGCGCAGTATAAATAGCTACCAGTAGATGACAGATAGAACATGGACATGACAACAGTGTCCTCCCCCTGCTCCCACGGTCGGCACAGCAATTTCTGTCGTGATCCACTCCTTCCTGGGACTGTGGGAGCACAGTGGTGCTGGCAGGAGTCGAGCTGACTCCAGGCACATTCCTCATGCTGTCCCCAAAACCCCATCCGAGGTGAACGTGCAGGTGAATATTTAGCTGAGTAAAGTAAAAACTCAGGGTTAATGAGGACTTGGCATAATTTAAGAGATGGTCATAACTAGGAATCTATGTCATTTGTTCAGTGCTTCAGCAAGCTCTCATTTTGGCTCTTTTTTCCCCCTAAACCCCTGCAGCACTGTTATCCAGCTCAGGGATAATGGAGGGGATTAAAAATCAGCTCCTCATCTCTTGCTAATTCTGCTTGCTTCACTGTCCTATATCCAAAGCAGCAAAATAGGGGCAGGATGTCCAGCTTTGGGAACCATCATTTGGTTTGACTGGCAAGAGGCCAGGGAAGAGCAGAAAGGAGTGATAAGAGATGTGGAAAACATGACCTGTAAGGAAAGGTTGTAGGAATTGGGTTTGTTTAGTCTAGAGAAGAAGAGAACGAGAAAGGTTTGATAAGAGGAAAGATATGACAAAAGTCTTCCAACATGCAGAAGTTTGTTATAAAGAGAACAGTACTCTTCTTGTTCCTTCAGAAATCACCTTGCAGCAAAGACTGGGGTGAAGGCATTAGGAAAACATCTTTCCTACATGCAGGAGCAGGGAAATAAATCCTGGACAGGCAGTTCTGTCTGCACTGGGGGCTCTCAGAACAGTTTGTTGAGGCACATTCCTCCTGGACACTCAGCCCAGGCTGTGCCTTTGGGGATGTCACCGTGTGCAGGTGCCAAATTTTGGCAAATGCCTTCAGGTGCACATTCACCCAGAGCAATGGCAGTGTCCTGGTAAGGAGATGAGCCCTGGCCTGAAGTCAGAAGAGAACTGGCTTGCAGAAGTCAAGCCCCAGTCCTGCAAAGCTGGTAAATATTTCAGGAGGTTCACACAGCCTCAAACTCCACAGGCTTGGCAGAGCCTGCCCGGCCACTCTCCTCAGGAGCTGCAAGGAGTCTGGATCCAGCTCTGAGCTGGCAATGTGTTGAAGACACACGGGGAAGAAAAGAAACCAAACTTGCTCTGTTTAGACTGACATTGGCTCCCCACTGTTGACAGCAGTCCAGATTTGGGGTCTGGTCTTTCTTCCACTGAATTCTACAGGGAATTTTTCTGTTGGCATCAGTGGGGGCAGTAATAAGCCATTGTATCTGTCAGTGCAGATTGCCAATGGAAGACAAACTGGAACTGCTAAGTGCTGTCTGTAATGAGAGATCATTTTTCCCTCCCTCCTCCTCTCTCTCAAGTCCATTTTCAGACCATAACCACATTTTAATGAATAAAAAGTTGTTGTTTCAAATCCTTGCAGAACTGCAGTCTCTGCCAAGCCTGTTTTTCTTCTGGAAAGACAGATGCATGTGCTCACATTATGGTAGTAGTTTTTTGTATGTCATATATTTTCAGTGATGTTCATGAAACTAGAATTAGTGACACTAATAATGACAAATCAGAGGGCTAATATTGTTTAACCCTGTTAAAGAGTGTTATTACATTTACATGTTCCCACAGAGTAAATGCTGTTCAACTCAGACATATGTCTTGCTATCTGTTTATTTTTATGAATCAGAAATGAATCAGCAGTCAAAGAGTGTCCTGTAGATTTACTTGTCTCATATACCATTTTAGAAGGGAAAAATCTCCCCTCTACTAGGGCTCACAGAATTGTTTTGTATTCAGTAGGGGCATAATAGTACTATGAAATTAATTCTAATCAATCAGAGAGAACATTGCAGGTCTGCACAGACTAACCCCAAAATGCTGGGCCATTGAGGGGCCAGCCCGTGCTCCTGCTGGTGTAACACTCATTCCTATTCTGAGGGTGAAGGCAAAACTACACCTTCAGATCTGATCTCCTGTGTGCAGCTGTCTGCTTTTCACTCTTTGTGAGCAGATACAGAACTGCCTTTTCCTCAAGCCAAACAGCCTTTCAGGATGCAAAAAGCAAAGGCACAGTGTAGTCTGCACACTTAGGTTCTACTTGTGGACAAGACCTACAGTCATTTCAGAGCTGAAAATGATTCTCTCTCTGCACTGCACCCAGCAGATAAATAAAATAAAATGATAGTCACTAATATGGTGTTTCTATCCTTATCTTTCTTCTACACTCAGGGACTTTTGGAGAAAGGTTTAGGATCGTTGGATAAGACTTTGAGAAGAATCCCCTGGTCTTTGAATTGTTAGTTCTCTAACATGTCCAGCCCTTATTTGTAAGAAACTGATAACAGGCTTGATAATCTCTGCTTTAAAAAAAAAATAAAATCGATACACTGCTTCAGAAATTTGACCAAAAAAAGTTATGTAAGAGGTAAGAAAAACATCACACTTTCTTAAAGCATTAGATATTCCAAGAATTACAGAAGGTAATTTAAATTCAACTCAGTCACTACTGTTGCAATATTGAGGTTTTAAAGTCAGTTTATTTATATTTTAACTTTGCAGTTTCCCATAAGGCATGGTCAAAGTCTTTAACAGAATCACTGACATTAGGAATTCTCATCCTCCTTTTCCCTTGCTCCTTATCAAGTGTACTTTGTTTCCTGTAATGGTTTATTGGGACCATCTGCATCTCCTCCTGTTTTCTCTCAGGCATGGAGATAAGATTTCACCTTTGGATGTCTGGTTGAAGTCCAGCTGGCACTGGGGATGTGTTTGGTGGCGGTGGCTCCGTGCCTGTTGCATGCACGCGCCAGTCTCACATGGTGGCAGAAAATCCCACGTGAGAACCACCCTCCATGTTCAGCACCAGCTTCATTTCCCTCCTCAAGGCCAGGGCCAAGAGCTTTGAATCCAACTACCTGAAAAATAAACTGCCCCAAGTCCTTATCCCAGTGATTAAACAAATGGCTGGGTTTATAGAGCCTGAGCCCTTGAGAATGTGATGGTCAGGCCTGGTGGGATGACCAGGGCACCCTTTGCCAAATCAACACCCAAACTGCTCTCCACACTTTTTAAACAGCTTTTGGGACAAATTATGTCCTTGCAGCTGCCTCCCAGTCCTGTCATTGCTTTCCTCCTTTGCGATCCCACTGCCCGATTGTCGCTGCATCCCTTCAGGACTCCCAGAGCACAAACCCACAGCAGCCGTCACCAGGTAACAGCAAAAGCAACAGGGCACTTCCACCCAAAGCTGCCCAAGAAGAGGAAATTGCCACAGGAAGAGGTTCCATCCATCCCACACAGCTCAGAGAGCTTTTGGATGTCTGGCCATCCTACCGTTCTCCCCTGTCATTGCTTTCTGCCCTATTCTGTACTTGAACAAGACGACAAAAACCTTGATTTCAGCCTTTGGCAGGGGTGATTCTCTTGCCAAGGCCAGCCCAGTTGGGAAATCTGGTTTCTTTGCAGCCAAGGCCTGGAAAAACACGCCACAGAAAATGGTTGGAAAGTGAAATCAGCCTCCAGCAGAAGGGGTGGAGGACAGCATGTCCTGGAGCAGGGGAAGGATGGGAGAGCTCTCCTTCGCCATTTATCTAGAAACCCTGCAGAACTGCTGCAGTTCTTTGAAGATAATAGAAGCAAGGACAGTTCCTTTCTTCTCCCTTGCCTCCTCCTTTCCTCTCTTCATTTTGGAGACACATTATCCACACAGAGGGTCAAGTACCCAGCAAATGAAATATTTTTCAAAAGCTCATTGTGAGCGTTTGCAATGCAGACAAACAATCTCGAGCCTCACTGCACATTCTCCCAAGAAACCAAAGGAACACCTTGTGCACTGTATCTTTTGTTTCTTTCTTTTGTTATTCTATAAATATTTTTATTCTTTTTTATTCAGTATTTCACAAAGTAGAAGAAACTCCTAATCTTTGTTCTGTCTATTTGATGTTTAGAAAAGCCAAGGAGACAAATCTGTAAACAAGCTTTCTCTGTTCGTTAGATATTTTTTTCCTTCTTAAATACAGGCTGCAAGTCTCAGAAAAAGTCAAGGACTGGAGTTTCTCTTTGTTTTGAGTGTCTGGCTGCATCTACTGTGCTAAAGTGTCAGCTCCAGATAAATAAGGGAATGAAAACAGAGAAGGTCTATTTAAGAAAAAACGTCTGTCCTTCAAAGTCTGGAGAGATAGAAGTGGATTTATTGTCCCCTGGGCAACATCCAGGGAATGTTTTGGAACCTTGAGGCAAATTGTGGACACTGCAGCCACAGTCTTTAGTGGTTTTGTGTGTCTTTAATATTGCACTGAGTTCTGAACTGCTTCAGATCCAGAAAAGTGAAGTAGTGGATTAAAAGCATAAAGGAAGGGGGTATAAGGAGGTCCTTGCACTGTAGCACACCCCACCCCTTTTCTGGGATATATTGAGGAATGGATGTACAATTTCTGGATCTTGGGCAAAAGTGAGCTTTTCTAAAGCATCTCTGCAGAAATACCATAGCTTATATAATCATTTCAATTAGGGCAGTGCAGTCTTGGTTATTTGGACTCATGTGATTACCTGAGAACCAAGGCTCTATTAATTTAAAAGGAAAAAAAAAAAGAAAAGTAGGTGTCTGTCTTAGAGCTGTGGAGAAAAGTTCAAGGGAAATGTGGACTTCTCCACTGATTTCCCACAGAAATAGTTCTGATGTGTCCTTTTCCTTACCAGCTCTTTATTTTAACAACGTATGGCGAAGCAGCTCTGCCTCAGTGGGGATGTGCAGGTCCCACTGAGCTGTGCTGGCTCCCTGGGCTGGAGACAGCTCAGAGTATTTTAAAACAACAACATTCATAATTGCACTACACGAGGAATCAAGACTAATACAGAAGAGTTACCATAACAACAACACCTCCACGTGGTGCAAGCACAAATACCTTACACATCCCAGGAATGATTCAGTACCATGTTGGGTGAAAAACATTCATCCTTTGAAGAACAGACCACTGAAAATGGTGGTGCCTGAGTCATAATTTTGTAGCAGGAAATCTATCTATGAGAAAAGGCTTCAGCACATGAATTATTAGAATTTTATTGCTATTTTACCTACCAGTGGCTTGTTAGCTACTGAAGAAACTGTCATTCACTTGCTGGCTGATAAGTCCTACAACTCAGCACATGCAGAAGTGTTTCATCATACAATGTATGGTAAAAGAACTGAGCTTTGAGGGGCTCAGCACTGCACAAGCAGGAAAAGCAGCAGGTAAATTTTAAAAACCCCATCTTCTTGAGCTAAAGCTAAAGATGACCCTAACACACGATAGCAAGGCAAAGAAAACACAAGTCATAGTGGCAAATTACAGATTATTTTCATGAATACATGTTTCCTTTGAGAGAAAAGTGTAGCTCTCAAAAATGATCCAACTGGAGAGAGATGTAGTGGGAACAAAGATAAGGGGAGGATAGGGCAGGGAGGAGAGGGCAGCAGGGATTTATGGAAAATGATGAGGGTGGGCAAAGGGAGGTGATGATCTGACTCCACCAGATGATCTAAGACAGACCTGTTCTTCCATTCTCACACCCAGCAGTGGCAGCTGCCTTCACAAACCCCTTCCTGACTTCCCTGCTCCAGCGTCGTTGCAGTGCTCAGATAAAATACCACATTTCAAAAGACCATTTGGCCTTTTGAGGTGTTTGGGGGGCAGGAGTTCTTCCTTTTTTTATGTGAGACCTTTTGTTGGTGTTCAACATTTTGCTGTCTTTAGAAAGCAGGTAGTCAAACACCACAAAGTTCCTTCCCCTTTCAAGTTTATCCTTCCACCTCCTGGGCTGTAACAAGGTGTGCTGCTCATCACACTGAGCTGCACCAAATACTGGCTTCCACTAAAGAATGACCCAGTAGGGCAAACTCTCTTCTCCAACCTCTGCATCTTCATCATTCCCCTTCACTTTTATCAGGCCTTAAGTTTTCTCGAAGTTTCCATAAGTGTTGTTTAAATGCAGATCCTGCTTTTTTATTTATCCCCAGAACAGTGCTTCATTTTGCTTACAGTCCTTCACTGCTATCACAAAAAAGAGCTCAAGTGATTTCTGCTGTGCTTGCTTTGATAGTGATATTCAGCAACGAGATTCTTTGTGTGAAAGAAACCCAGGAAAAGCAGTTTTTCCTAGCATTATAATTTGTTATAGTTAGGTGTTAAAGTTTTCAGCTGAGCTGCTGGTGATAAACAGTGCATATGCTCCGGGCTGCGTAGGTTCCCACCAGATTTTCTTTGTCCAGGTTAGAAACACAGCAGTTTTAGGTTCCCATTGTAGCTAATGGGGATAAAAAGGGTTTTTGGGAGCTGTTATTTATCTCACTTAAGCTCCCAACCACTGTGAGGTGTCTCTCCTCAGCACCCAGTGCCAAGGGTTCACAGGCAGGGGCTTTGCCAGCTGACACAGGCACATTTTAGGTGGGGCGGTGTCTGCCCTAAGCTGCTCAACGCCTCAACAGAGGAGAAAATAAGTAAACAGGAAAGGAGAGCAAGAGCAGGCAAAGAGGCTTGGAGAGATGAGGCAGTGCCTGGAAATCACACAGGGCACTGGGATGGAAAGAGAACCCAGGTCTCTCCATGAAACCCCCTTTTTGTGCACTCTGCACCAGGGGACAAAAAGAACGCGACCCTGTATTTCCTTTTTCTCTTCCCTTGCAGTAGTTGCATGTTAATTAAGCACTTACATTTTTCCAGAGCAACTGTAAGACCAGAAACCTCTTAAGTCAGATGGAAAGAACTAAACATTTCAGCCACTGTGAAGCAGCCAGAAAAACAAGCATGTGGGAGAAAAAAAAACATTGTGCAAATAAAATTGCTGAGGGGAATACAAAAAGCACATGAGAAGGGCAGATAGGGGCATTGTGTGAAGGATAAGGAAGGGGAGTTAGGAACAACGGAAGGCTTCTAATTTTGCTTTGTAAGCACAGTTGGTGACCCATTATCATTGCCACTCCTGCCCAAGGTTTGTGACACAAACGCTTCGTGTCGCACTCTGTGTGAGGGTCCCACGACCTCGGGCAGCCAGGCAGGGGGACAGGGGGCAAGATGGGGCTCAGGGCTGGGAGCCTTGCCAAATGGATCCACCACAGACAAAGAAGTGAGCTCTCCTGCCCACGGCTGACCTACCTCAAGAGTTTCTTGCCTCTCTGTTCCTTTTGCTCTGGAGCTGGAAATTTCTGCCTAATTCATTGTGCCAAAGACCAGATTAGCTCTTTGTGTGGCTCTGGAGGCAGAAATCTCTAAAAATTATAATTAAGGGCTAAACTGATTATATCACCTGATCTGATTTTGAAAATAGCCCTTCCTCAGCAGACAGTCAGACTAGATGACCCCCACATGTCCCTTCCAGTCTAGTAAAAGCTGCAAAGATTCAGGAAAGCAACTCTTTTATCCTGTGGACTACAAAAATTGCACTTCCAACAGTTTTTCTTTCATTATGAGAAAAAGACCTAGACAACTCTCAGGGGCCCAACAACCCTGAAACAAAGAGAGGGTCTCTACAGACACCACCAAGCTCTTCAGAGCCAGCTCAGCTTTTCATTCTCTGCCCTTGCTGTGGGATGGCATCCCAGCTTCTCCTCTGAAGAAGAAAGCCAAAGCCAAGTGAAAGATGAGCTGTGAAGGTGCAGATCTTGCTCGTGTTGCTCTCCCACAGCAGTCAAGGAGTGCTGATTGCAACACCAGACCAGTAGGGTTTCTTCACTTGTTTTGAAACTGTCTCAGCTGGGAACACACCCCAGCCTGCTGTGTCACTCCTTGGCTGGGTTTACAAACTGCTCTGTTGGGACCTACAGGTGCTCAACACCTCCACAAACTGAGCTGGAGCACAGCAGATCTGTGCCAGCTTCTGCACTTGAGGTTGTTTTCCCTTCCAGCTGCTTTGTTTTAAACCCCACCAAGATGGCAATCCTGCAACCCAGCCACAGTGGGGTGACATGAAGGGTCCCCCTTAAATGCTGTCTCGTGTGTTAAGTCTTTAAGAACACCTGGAAAAGGATCTCTGCAGCACAGAAGAACAAACTTTGCTCCAAAGAGGTTATCAACGGGACCCCAGGAGACCAGTCACTGTGAAGCTTTACTTCATTCCAGAAATGTTTTGGAAGCAATTACTTCGTCTTGTTCTTTATTCACGGGATTCACTTAACTGATGACATTATAGCTCAGTCCATTAAGTAAATGGGTTATATATTTTCTCCAGGTTTTGAGGAAGTAATGTTGCAGTGTGTGTCACTATCATTGTCAGCAGTCAACAGGGACAGGGACTCTTCATTTGTTCCGTGAGGTTTACCTCCGCTGAGATCTTAAATATGAAATATCTGGCTCAGAGTCTTTCGTAACGTTTGAGCAGGATTTTAAAAACATAAAAATAAAAACATAAGAAAGCAAGTGTTATTTTCACAAAAATTCCTGGCAGCTGTACCGTTTATTATGAGAGGAAAACGGAGCAAGAAAAATTGGCATGTCATTTCTTAAATGAATTTATATCCTCATTTCCTTTAGAAAATGAATCCCTGCTCCATCTAGCCATTTTCCATCCATCTGCCGGGGCAAAGTTTGCAGAGCACAATTGAAATGCTCTGTCCTAGCACAGGCCAGGGTGCCATACATGCCTTTGGTAATCAGATCCTTCCCCACCGCTGCTGCCGGTAGCACTCACAAAGGTTTTATTTTCCATTGCAATGGGTCTTAAAGTCAGCAGCAGCTCAGAAAATAATCAAGGACACATGACCAAAATTCTGGTCACTGGAGCCAAAATGTCCTTCTAGGAGGGCTGCAGGAGCTCATCTGCTGAGAACTGACTCGAGCTGCATTTGTGTCCCTGTGCCACGGGGAGAACATGCCAGGTGTTCCCTTTTCCTTTTGTTGGTTTTTCACCAATATCCCAAGGAGGAGAGGCAGCAGGATGGGGAGGAGATTTGCCAAAAGATAAGAGAATTTGGGAGCCAGTAAAAAGCACTGCTTTCAGGAACTGTCACAGAATGCTGTCACTCAAAAGAAGTTTCACACAAAATCTCCAAAACAACCTCTTCCTCCTCCACACTCATCCGCCTCCTCTGAGGGGTGGTGGTTAATACACTAAATACAACATAACCACTTGGAAAGCACTTTTCTTTTTGAATCATCACCTTGCTATTTTTGCAGCCGAAAATACAGACTGGTGGAGCTGATGTCATTAATCTGGTACGCACAGGAAAAACTTGGGGAGCCGGGGTTGGAATTCTGAGGAAAAGGAGGCTCCTGGGAAGTGTCTTCTGGGGAAGTCAGGATTGCAAGCAGTGCAAATGCATCACAGCCAAGGAAAGGAAGGAAAAAGAGAGTAATAGCACTGTCGGTGCTATTGGTTGTCTCCAGTTTGTGTTTTAAACCAATATCAAATTAGGAAAAAGGAAAGGGGAGGAGGAAAAAAGGGGAAACATTTCATTTGCCCCCAACATAAGAGGTTTTATTTTGGATACAGACTTTTTATTCTCTTTGTCTGAAACCTTAAAAAATACCCAGGAAAGAAATTTAAACCCCTGGAGTTCATTCAAAATGAAAAATCAAAGGCTCCTGTTTCAGCAAAAAGCTCACTGGGACTGGGTGGCAGACAGGGTGGGAACGCCAGACATCAGTGCCTGGAAGCCTGACAAACACAAGGGAGGGCCTGAATGCAACAAAGCTGGGCCACGAAACCCACAGAATCTCCTGATGATTTGGGTCAACATATGGCTCAACACAACATCTTTGGCCAACCTCGATGTGTTTCAGTCTCCAGGGGAGCGCTGCGATTTTCTCACATGGGAGAGGAGAGCACTGATGGCACTGGGGAAGGAAAGGCTGCTGTCATGTACCCAGTACTGCTCTGTATAAATGGGGTGCTGAAGTGCTGCTCACCCGAGCAACACCTGACCCACGGCTCCCCTGGATCTGCTTAGAGCTCACAGAGAGTGTCCCAATGGGTGTTTCAGATGCTGCAGGAGAAAGCAGCATCACTGGTGGGTGTCAGGGGGTCCCCCCCTCAGGACAGTGCGGGTGACACATTTCCCCTGCCAGGCTGCTGGGTCTGCACAGTGGCTGAGTGCAGGCTGGTGTCAATGGGACTATTATGATTTCACCCAGCCTCGCTGCTCTGGCTGCATTCTGGCTGATTCCCTGAACAGCAGGGAAGGTCTAGACTGGAGCTGCAAAGATTTCCACATACACAACACACAGACAAACACTTTTTTTCCCCCCCCGTCCTGCCAGTTTCACCAACCATGAGAGCAATCCGCAAAGCACATGAAGGCTCTTTTCCCTGACCTGCTTGGCTGGCTTTTCTTAGCTGGTCTGAATGGCTCTGCAAACCTAACCATGAACATACAGAAAACACTTTTGACACTCTTGTAGAAGAGTTAAACTCTGTGAGAGAAGAAATGTTGGTATCAAAGGAGCGGAGAAAAACAAATATGTCTGTGCTAAGGGAGAGAGTAACTGTGGGATGGAGAGGGACAGTTCAAGGATGGGACTAGATATGCAAGAAGAGAAACTTGCCCAAACACCAGTTGTTTTTTCTAAACAGGAGACAAATATCTGCACTTGTATCTGAGCTCCCCTCCTGTCCCTCTCACGAGACAAGAGGCAGACAAACATACCAGGGCCAAAGCCTCCAAACACAGGGCACTGCCAGGGCACATAACCCCACACAGGTCCCAGAGCTCTCTGCTGCTGCTCCCCTGCCATCCCTGGAGCACAGGATGGGAAGGAGCTGCAGTCAGGGGCAATGTATTCAGCCAGAACAGATTGCAGCATCGACTCTGCTCTGTGCTGGGTTGGGATCCATCCATTTTTCACCACAGGAGCAGACAAAAATTATTCAAGCATTACAAGCCCTGCACAGTACTCCCTGTAGGCAGATGTTCTCCTGCTGTGTACTTTGTGTCTGCACTGGTGAACCAGAAGCATTTGAGAGCTCTCAGTCGTGCTCTCAGTTCCCTCCTCACCCAGGGTCAGGACAAGCTCTGAGTCTGCACAGCAGCTGCTTCCCCCAGGGAGGGAACCACGGGGAAGACAAGCCACAGGGGAGAGGTGGGCCAGGTGGGAGCAGAGCTACTGCATTCGGGTCCTTGAGCACAGCATCTCAGTCTGGTGAGCTTTAGCTGGGCTCTCACACAGAGTGCCCCCATGCACGGAATAAACACAGACAGATGTGATAACCTAAGCCCTGGCACTGCTCTGGACGTTCAGGCTGAGCCATCAGTGACCTGCTGAGGCTGCTCCAGCTCCAGAGGGCTCACAGCATCCCAGCGAGAGCCCTCGGAGCTGCTCCGCCAGAAGGAACGAGGATCCCAGGGCTATGAACCCTGCTGCAGCCCCGGCACTGCACCCTCTGTGCTCAAGGTGTGGGACTGGGCACCCAGGTTGTGCTGCTGCTGTGTGACTGCTCCAGGGACCTGCTTCAAAACCCCAAAGGACAAACAGAACAAGCAGCAAGGGCAGAGGCAGCCGAAGAATCCTGCAATGGTTCCTGTACCCACAACCAATATATGAAACACAGCCATGACCAGAGGCATTTTCAACAGACAGTACCATGTCAGCAGACTTGGCTGCTTTTAAGATAATTTCCTTAGAAAGGATGATTTTGGTGTAGGCAACAACATAAACAATTTGAAGATAATCTGACTTTTATCAACCTCAAGGTTTAAAAAGAAAATAAAACAAGGGAAAGGAACAAACACTCCGTGCACAGACGAGAGGACCTTCAGGAAGAACACAAACAACAGCTGCATTTGTTTGTGTTTGATTTTCAATTTTTCCTAAGAAAAAGTAGGCATGTAAGAGTGAATCTTATTAATGAAATATTGATTCAAAATACTAATACACTGTAATAGGAATAAACCATTTGATCTCCTGCTGCTGCTGCTTTTAATGAAGCACTTTTCTGTTTTCAGACTCTGAAGCACAAAAGCAGAAATCAAAGATTTCTTCTCCCTTCCCTACTTGGTGTGCCATTCCAGTCCAGTGCAGTTGTTCCAGTTATTCTTAAAATACCCTAAACAAATCAAAATCCCTTCAGGAAATGAAAGTTAAAAGAATACTTGTTTCTTTTAATGATCCCTCCTCTCTGATAGGTTCAACATATTTATGTCAGGTGTTAGAGTTGGCATCAGATGCTGTTGTATTGGTGAGTATTTGCTTTTCTATTTCAGTTTGCACAATCCCCATCTCACAATGGGCCATGCCAACAATTTCCATGCTGGAAAACACAGAAATAAACACAGGAACAACTGTTCTGCATTACTGCATAGCGACCAGAGAAAATTATTTTTCCCCCCTCTTCTTTCCTAATGACTCACACCTTCCAAAATCACATAATCTAAATTCCATGTAACCTGCTTTTTCTCTTGAAGTAACTTCTCTCTTTTTCCCTCTCCAACTAACCAATGTAATAAGAAAAAATTTGCATCTTGGTCCTTTTTATTCTCTTTGATAAAAATGATCTGATCTCCATGAGGTGCGATGGAGAAAACCTCCAAAGGTTCAAATTCATTTATTTGAAGCTTAGCTGAACCTTTAAACATCCCACCCTTCTGCCTAATCCCTCAACAAGCTCACATTTCCCCTTTGCCCTCCATGGGCTTGCCTGCAGGGAAATACCTTCCCAGAACAGCTGTACTAGAATAATGAATCCACTCCTGATAGGCCAGTAAAATATCCTGCCTGGATCTTACTCTGGAATAAAGCTGATCTTCTGGAAGCATGTCTTTGTGCAGAGCCATTTTATTCCAGAACCCGGGGAGGGGTTTGTCCAGGTGCAGGTGGCACAGGACAGGTACTGTGCCACAATTAAGCAGGGACATTTCCCTGCACGCTGGGAAGGACAATCCACCCAGAGAGGGTTTGAGAGAGAGTGAACTGCAAGAACATTCTGGGATTAGAACTGGGGGTGTCCTTCTCCTGCCTGGATACTGGGATTAGAACTGGAGCCATTCTCTTCCTCTATCACCTCTGCCTTTTGGCAGGTTCTTCTCACCCTCTTGCTTTGGGTTCTTTTTTTTTTTTAAGTAGAAATCTAATACTGCTTTGGGGATTAATTAATTGATGAATATAGAGAGCCTGAAAAGTGTAAAGCACTACACAGGAGTTAAGTGTTATAATTAGGAGCAATTCTGATCTTGATTACAATGAGGTAAAGCTGGAAGTCCTATACCACAGAAAGATTTAAACTGATAAAAAATAAAAAGATCAGAATCAGGGTCTTATGATTTTAAATGTAAACTTGGGCAGATTCCCTGCTGAGTTACATCTGCAACTGTAATAAGATCAAGGAACATGACAACTTGTCATTTCAGTAACAGATATAGGGAGAATGCCCTTTAAAAAAATTAAACAGGAAGGAAATTTTTAAAGTGTTTTCTTTGGCTCTGAAACATATGCCCAGGGAGAAACTGTTCTCAGCAATGCAGTGGATCTTGAAATATTTACTGGGTCTGGCATTTAACATAATCTTTCTTGTAGAAACGATATAGAAAAAACACATATTATCTTAGACTGCAATCTAGTGTGAAGATGAGATGATATTTTAATAGAGCTGCATTCATCAACTGTAACAAGAGAGGAAATGTGCTCCAATCCAACATGCCCTGTGGGCAATGTAAATAAGAGTAAGTGACTTCGACCATCAGATAAGTGCAGCAAGGGGAGGCAAACAGAGGGACAGAGGCCTGCCAGGGAGGGAAGGCAGAGTGGGCAGGGGGATCTTCATCTGGCCAGGGAGGAAGGCAAAGTGGGCAGGGGGATCTTCATCTGGCCAGGGAGGGAAGGCAGGGTGGGCAGGGGGATCCTCATCTGGCCAGGGAGGAAGGCAGAGTGGGCAGGGGGATCTTCATCTGGCCAGGGAGGAAGGCAGAGTGGGCAGGGGGATCTTCATCTGGCCAGGGAGGGAAGGCAGGGTGGGCAGGGGGATCCTCATCTGGCCAGGGAGGAAGGCAGGGAGGGAAGGCAGGGTGGGCAGGGGGATCTTCATCTGGCCAGGGAGGAAGGCAGAGTGGGCAGGGGGATCTTCATCTGGCCAGGGAGGAAGGCAGAGTGGGCAGGGGGATCCTCATCTGGCCAGGTGTGGCAGCCACTGCCCCTCACACCAGGATCCCAGCCACTCACTCCACTCATCCCAAGGGTCCTCCCAGAAACCTGAATTTCTCACTTGGCTTGCAGTGGGATTTGCATGTCTAGCCAGTGACACCACTATTTTCAGAAGTAATTAAACTTTTAATTACGCTTCTTAATAGGCTGTAGCTACTGCTTTGCAGTTCTGTTTCTGTCCCTGTTGGATGCCCATGGAGCAGTGCCATGAAGCTCCAACTGCTCTTCCAAGGGGGTCAGGATGTGCCCAGCTGAGTTTACAGCCACTGGAATCACACTGGGCAGTACCTTTCAGAGCCACAGGAACATCCCTTCAAGATTTTTCCAACACAAGTTTGGAGAAAGAATAGTGAAGACTGAAAGGCTCAGATACTCAACCATTTTCAAACTTGCAGACAGATTTATTCCTGGGAAAAATATCCCAACTTTCCTTCAAACCAAGTCTTCAGGTACACTGGTAATTGTCAGAAAAAAGGGAAAGTCATCATATACAGGCAGTAAAACTGCAATATACACTCTCCAGAGAGGACTTGTGCTGGAGCACATGCTGTATTGAAAATCATCAGGGAAAGACAGTGAATTATTTGTGACCCTGGGCAAGATGTTTAATGTCTTACTAGTTCAGACAGGCAGAGTCACACTCACACCAAAACCACATCAGCCTCCCCATTCTCCCTCTGTGCAGAAGGGGACAGGGCTGTGAAAGAATGACTGAATGTACATGTTTCAAACAGATTCTAAGGAAGAAGGGGCCTAAATAAAACATCAAGAAGTTAAAAGGCAGCTCGTTGTTTGACTTGTCTTCAGACAGGACATCTGAGCAAGATGCAGCTGGGTCCCTCAAGCTCTTGGCATTCAAAGGACCCCTGACCTTCCCAAAGCAGTCCCAAGACTCCCTTGCACCCATCTGCAGACAAAACAAAAGACCCTGAATGCTGACTGCTCATTGATTTGCATTTCTTTTCCTGGAGCTTGCCAGCTTGTCTTCCCCTCTAATGGGAAGACAGGCAAGGTTTTTATTATTTTCCAGTCATTGCTTGATGCACCTGCTGTAGGGGCCATGGGCAGATGATGGAGCACAAGGTGAACACCACTGAGCTCTGATGCCCATCAGCACAGTGTCAGGATCTGTGTCTGTTCCCCGTGCCCTTAATGTCATTCTCTCAGAGACAGCCTTCCCTCAGCACATTTCAGATGTACAACAAACCCTGAACACCTACAGCAGGGCTGATACTGCCCTCCTGAACCCTTCAGCAACCTAAACCTCCAGCAGGTATCAAAAACCTGCCATGAGAGGCTGCCCCTGAGGCTGTGCTGATCTGACCCAGTTCACAAGGGCTGAATGGGCTCAAAGGCATCTTCCCTTTTCCCTGCCCGGGGACAGTCAGCAGCCAGACCACTGCCAAGCATGGTTTAGCCTTACCTTGAATATTAATCATCCACTTGGGACTGTCCTTCCCACCTGGCACAGCAAAGCTCTGCCATGTGCCCTGCCACCCTGTCCCCAGGCACTGCCACCCCTCAGCAGCTGGCACTGGTGCAGTTCCACCTCTCCAGCCCCAACCCAGGACCTCTCCCTTGACCTGGACCACCAGCCAGATACCAAAATGCAGCACTGAGGGGCTGTGATTGGTCTTCCAATGACCACCAGGACTTCAGCAATCCAGGTACCCATTTTCAGACTGCTGCTAATGCGTGGACACTGCAGCCCAGCTGGATCCACAGCCAGGGGACAGAGGGCAAAGCCTCCATTCCACGTCCTAAATTTATCTCGCTTTTTAAAGCAAGGTCTGAACCTCCAAGGTTTTGACTTCTTCAGATTCCCTTGTTATGAAGTTATGAGAAAACATTTGTGGTCGGGTGATTTCCTTTTGCCCTAGACAGCTGTCAAGAGCAGCAGAATGGCCCAAGGCAAAATGTGATGTGGGTGTAAGAAGTGTCTTAAGCCAATAAGTTAAAGCGATGGGTTAGAAAGCCCGGGGAAAAAATGAGCCAATAATTGCTGAAAATCTCCCTATTCTGCTATGTTTATTTAGTCAAATTCAGTGGCCCCTCTCCAGGCCTTCAGCCTTCTCCACGCCTTAGAAAAAGAACCTTATTAATCATGTTGCTTCTATTGTTTAATTATCCTGAGCATCAGCAGATCAGATCAACGCTTGGCTCTTGCACACAAATCCCAGCCCTCTCAGACTGCAGCATCCCAGCAGCTCCCACTCCATGGACAGCAGAGGCCAAAGTACTGAAAGTATTTGCTGCCCTTATGCTGTTTGGAGTAAAGAGGGATTAAAAATTACACCCTGCCAGGGCTGCTGGAAGACTCATTTGATGAGTAGTCTCCATCGAGAATGGATGAAAACTCTCCACCAAATGTTAAAGGAAAAGGAGGTGGAAAAATGGATTAGCAACTCAGAGACAATCACCACAGATCGTGTTTGTTCTTTCTGAAAAAAAATTCAGTTTTAATGAACACATGCACATCTCATCTCCTAAAAAATATTACCAACTGAAGGAAAATCTGTTTGAACAGTCACTACTTTTAGTGGTACTGGGGGGTGGAGAGGAGTGTTGGCTGCCAAATTGAAAAGTTGGGGGGCAACAGGACAGGAGGGAAGGGGCATTCAGAGTTAATCCAACATTTTTGCCAGCAGCAGTGCCAGTGAAGAGTCCCTGGCTCTGGGCAGAGCTCCATCCCTTGCTGTGCACAAACGTGAACCCACACAGTGTCCAAGTGGTTGGGTTTGGATTGACAGTGGCTGCCCTGGGGGCCTGGGCAGTGCCTGCCCACACGAGATGGGCTTCCAGTTTATTATTATTGGTTAGAACAAGAGCAGATTTATTTTTTGTATATCAACATAAAGACTCTTAAAATTCAGCTTTTGCTTCCCCTGCTAAATGACTGCACTGGCCTGTCTCTCTTTGGGGGCCTCAGTCTGAGTCTTTCATGAGGCACTCACTGAATAAGGCTGCTTGGTTATCAGCTAATATTTTATACCAAGACTGAATCCTTATTTAATAGACAGAGTCTTGTATTGATTCATGCAGCCAGCAATGGTGACTAAGAGAGCTGTGAATCATTGACACCTGTTGAGTTTGAGGTTTCTTACACTCTCTACAACCTCTTCCTTCTGCTTCCTTTAAACACGCTTTTTTCTATTTTTTTAATACAAAGGAATACAACAAGAAGGCTACTTTTTGGCAGTATCTCTACAATTGTAGTAAAATTGATATCTTAATACGTGCCATACGTGCAGCTATTTTGGACTCATCTGCAAATCCCTAAAGCCATCCTATTTACCTTTATTTTTTTTTTAATCAGAGAGGATATATGAGGTGAAGTCAAGCATATGGGCTACAAGAAAACAGTATATGACTCATGACAGCCACTCAAAATTTAGCTATTCCTTGGCCACCTTACACACGTATATATACAATACCCTGCCTAGGAAAGATTCATATCTACCTTTAGCAGGGGTCTCACCCTTTGATGACCCTTCAGGAGCTGTGTATGGCAGGCAATGAAACCCCAGACCTCCCTCCCCCTGGGGAGCCTCCCTGGCCCTTCAAACCAGCTTTGTTGCTCTCACCTTCCCTAATCACCCTCCTGCCCAAGGAGATTATGAGCATCAGGCATGAAGCCATGGCCTCGTTAAATCAAACCTGACTTTTACTGTTGGTGTCAGTGGGGCCAGGGGTTCATTACAGGCCCTGTTTCCCAGGCCTGACTAACGACACACAGCTTCACCTGGGATAAAGCTGGGTGATTCCAGCATTTCATTCATTAGTGGCTCATGACTCCACACTACTGATTGCTTCTGTGGAACTGTAAGACAAATAAAAGCTAAATATTTGAAATTCAAGCTCTAAGGCCACTCGGACCAAAATCACTATTTCTTTTATTTCTTTTTTTTTTTTCTTTATCCTTTCCTTCACAATCCACCTTTAAAATTTTTTTCCCCTTGGAGCCTGTCAAAGCTGCCTCCCCAGGGCTCTCCTCTATTGTGTCTGTCCTCATGCAGTCCCTTTGTAATAGCCAAGCTGTGCAGTTGATGCTCAGGCTGAATTAGAAAGCAGGTCTGTGTCTGATCTGCAAACATACCTCCAGCCTTATTTCCACTAATGTATTCCAGTCTATGCCTCATAGTTAAAATCTTCGATTCTACCACTCTCTCCTTATTACATGCCTGTTTTATTTGCACAGTCATTTCACAGTCCAGTTGTTCTTTCTGGTCAGGTGGCCTATAAAATATTTCTATTACCAGTTTACTCTCTGAAACATCTCCAACTGCAGCCCATAATGACACAGCAGCCCCATTCCAGTCTCTCTCAGATCCCCACTTTCAAAGGCTAATAAATCCTTTTCCTTTCAAACAGCTCTCTCTCCTCTCATTCTTTTCTCTTGCTCCCCAAACAATCTAAACAATCTCTACTCTTTAATGTTAATACCTCTGTTATATTCTATGGAAACTGCAGCTCCATCCATACCTACTTCACAATGGGCAATGCCCACGTGCACAGCCCAGCTCCTGGTATCCTATGATTGTCCTCCTCCTCCTCCTCCCATTCCCTGCACAAATAAAACCTTTTCCTGACCCCATCTGGGAGTGACACCTTGCTGTTGCTGAGCTGGGCAAGCAGGGCTGGTTCTTATTTCTGTCCATCACCATGCAAGTCTCCCTTCACCAACTGCTTCCAATTTGTCTGGAAGGGATCATCTGGTGAGAGGCAGGGATTTCTAGTTTTTAATGCATTTCTTCTACTGTATCCCATACATACATTTAACTGACTTCCCCACTCCTATTGCATAAGTTACCCTTCCATCTTCATTGTGCTGGGTAGATGAACCCAGTGCTCGGGGTTGAAACTGTCCTTGAGGTTTTCACTCTGCACCTTGACCTCCAAAGCCTGAAATTCCTCCAGCACTTCCTTAGCACACATTTCTGCCTCCTCCTCCTCCTCCTGTGCAAAACCTGTGCAAGGACACTGCAGCACTGACCCTGAGCTGTGCACTGCCCTCCTGTCTGGCCTGCCAGGAGCTCCACATGGGGTGTCCTCAGCAAGGTTTTCTGAGGCAGCCAAATGAGGCACAGAGCTTCCCAAATGGAGCTCGGAATGTCCCTGGAAGCTGGGATATCCATGTTCTTTTGTCATCACTGATATGTGAAACCCTGGGAAACAGCAAATCCCCTCACACTGGGGAAAAAGAGGAGCCAGGAGTGGCTTAGGGTTTGCTCTCATGTGCCAAGGTGTTTTTAAGCATCAAGCCAAAATTTGAGGAAATTTACTCTACACTAAACTTAACTACGTTAAAAAGGAAATTTGGCCTCAAAATTACTTGGTCCTAAGGTGACTGTAAAATGAGATTTAAATGTTTTTAAATGATCTCAAGAAGAGCTTGGGAGAGATGCAGAGAGATAGAGCCAGCACAGTTCACAGCACCCAGCAATCCACCCTGCTCCCTGCTCCAACTTCTCATTTGGCAAAAAGGAAGAGAAAAGCAATTTCCTTTTTTTTTCTCTTCTGCAGCCCTGTGACTAGAATCTCCAAAGAGCCCTGTGGGGCTCCCTGCAATCCAGGGAGTCAGCTGCATTCAGCACCACAGGAAAGCTCTGTTAATGCAATGGTTGGTACTGATACAGGCACCCACACCCATAACTACCACTGTCCTACCACACACATCCAATCAAGCAGCCAAATGTCCCCAGTGAGCCTGTGATACTTCTAGAAAGCACAAAACCCAGGTGATACTCCAGGATCTCGAGGAGCATGGCCCTGCAGGAGATCTCTGAGACACTCTTGGCTGGAGCAGCTGTTCTCCAGTGCTGTGACTGGAGGGAGGACTGGAATTACCAGCCTCTCGGCCCACTTGTGAGCAGTTGGGAACATCCAGAGCACATCTCTTCCTGTAAATGTTAGAAAAACTCCCGTTGTGGTTTCCCCATCCCTGGTGTTGACACACGTCCTTGGGCCTTAGAGCAGTTGGACTTGGTCTTAACTGGGTCAGACGGATCCCACTTTTGCCCTAAGTCCATTAGTGTAACACTTTAGTCTCTCCTCTTGCAACTTCCAGTTGACATTCCTGAAGTTCTGGGAATCTGTTTTCCTTGTAAGCCCAAAAAAAGGCTTGGAAGAAATTTAGAAGTTTCAGTAGAAGTTGTCTTAGGTAAGGACTGATTTGTGCCTCCCACGAGTACATATCTTGCATTAGGGGTCAAATACAAGACTGGGAGTTAAGAACTGTTAAGGGTTGGATCCTGACACTGATTTTATATGTGACCAAAACCAATTAATTTTACCTCTTTAGCTACAGCTTTTGTCATCTGGAAAATTGACTACTAAAGACAATCCAAACGCACACATTTTCTGATATCGAATTTGCTGACAATCCTGCAGTACTCTCAGGTAGAAGGGTGAGTTTACTAGCAGCTATCTTGTCACCCAATAAGGTAAAATTATTAAAATGCGTTTCTTCTGTCCCAAACAGAAGTTTCGGCTGTCCTTTACAAGAACAGAGGCAATACACCAGGAGAGGTCACGGAGCTCCAGTGCCCTACAGTGTCCCCACAGCTTTGTGTGACACGAGGAGGTGAACTCGGGCTGTTCCCAGACACCCCATCTCTTGTCCCAGCTCACTGCACAGCCTGTCTCCATGCCAGAGCACTGAACCACCTGCTGGAGAAGTGGCCCAGGACAGTGCCAGGAGGAGGTGCAGGGCTGAGCATCTCTGCCTGCTCTGAGCCCTGCTCTTTGCCCTTCTCTTGTGCAAGGGGTCCAGTTTGCTGAAAAGCACAGCATGGTCCTGCTGGGCACTAATGCTGTGCAGGGACCCCAGCATTTGTGGAACACATGATACAGACACAGCTTTACTAGGTAAATGATCCAGTTAAACAAGGTAAATCAACAATGAGGGAGAGGATGAGAAAATTATATTGACTGTAATGTTTACAAACACTCGTCACCTTCCAACTCAGTGATGAATTGGTAATAGTTTCGCTGGAAGAAAGGATCCCTCTTGCTTTAAAGACAGCTATTTGATGAGACACAAGGGAGACAATTAAACATTTAATTCAGTTTGACCTGCTCTGTCATTACAGCTCTTTGTTTCCCATCTCTTTCTTTTCCTCTGACCTTTAGGACGTGATACTTGGTGGGTTGCTTTTATTTTTTTAAATTTTATTTTATTTTTGACCAGGTCAAATCAAACAGATCCTGTTTCCCAAAGATAACATGAACGCTGAATATTAATGCAGCCTCCCCCTATTGTGTCCCTGTGCCTCCCTTCCCCCCGTGCCCCCAGCCCACACCCCACACACCCCCTGCCTCACGCTCATTTGCACAACAGCACACCGAGTCCCCTCTCAGCAGCCCACCTTGAACAAAACACTCCAGGACTCTCGAAACAGCAGAAGTGCTAATCAAGCAGGGCCCTGTGCTCTGTGCTTCTGCAGTGGTTGCCTGGCATAGAAATGGGCTGTCTGGCCGCAGCTATGAGGTAACGTCTGGCTTTTTTGCCAAGCTGCAGAACTAGTCAGACACTCCCTGGAACAACATTTCTTCAGGAAAAAAAAAAAAAAAAAGTTAGGCAAGAAATGATCTTCCAGAAACTTCCTTGCATCTTTCTGTGTGCAGGGTTTTTTTTTTTTTCTTTTTGGAAAAGTTATGTAACCAAATTACTTAGAATGCAATGAGTTTCATCAGCTGATTTTTGGGCAGTAATCTTATGAAACTGATTTCTCACACTTACTAGGCAAACTGGAAATTTGGAAAGGGGAAAGAACACACATACTCAAAATATATACACACACAGATGTACCCCACTCTTTTTCCTGCAACACTGTCTAGATCTACCAGCTATTTTTGGATGCAACCTGAAATAGAGCAATACACATTCAAGCAAGTCAGTGCTAACCTGCATCTGCAGCATCTTTTTTGCAGCAACACTGATTAATCTAATTAACCACTTAGAGGAATTTTTTCACACTGCAGCAGCAGCAGCCCTTCTCTTTCCTGGATAAATTCCTTATTTACTGATGCTGCATAGTACTCCTGATTCAGTGTATTCTCCTTTTTATAACAGCACTGACAATTTGATTTTTTTGGTTTTTTTTTTCCTGAAGGACAGAAAATACACAGTTCATTTTTCTGCAGTGAAGGTTGAGAAAATCTGAACTGAAGAGACACGGCTGCTGCTCTGGAGGTTCAAGCTAATGACACCTCTTGTATTAAACACTGTCTACCTATATCAGTCAGAAATGTAGACTTGTCCCAAGGTGACGCACTTGGAAGAGTTAATTCCTGAGAAGCAGCAGCTTTGGAAAGGTGCAGGAAGGAATGTCTTGTCCTCAGGGTAGGAGCAGCCAATGGAGCAGGGTGCTGGTGATGTAATGCCTCAAACCTGGTGCATCATTGGTTCTGCAGATATTAGACTTGATATGATTTTGGAGAGTTTGGTGAGAGGAATTTTTGCAGAGGAACCTGTAAATTTCCCTGCACCAAGGACATTTCGATTCAATCCTTCAGTGTTCCTGGGCTGGAGAGAAGTTTGCTCTAACAACACTTCTGTCCTGTGTCTTCCTGGTGCTGTTTAGCTGTTCTGTATCCTGCTATCTGGGAGGCATTTCTCTGAAGTCAGACTCTGCTGGAATTACTTCTCCAGCCAGCCCATGAAATTGAAATGAATTTTTAATAAAAAGCAGTTGTTTTTTCTCTGACTCACCTCTGAACTCTTAATTGTTTCAGGCACCAACTTCCATTCCCCCAGCTTCTATTACCTTCCTGGGGTTTTCATCTGCCCAGTCTTATTTCTGTAGCTGATTGCTGCATGAGGAGATGGCTGATGATGTTTTAAATGAGCCTCGCCAGTCTGGGCTTGCTCTGGAGGAATCTGCTCAAAGCATCTTGGTGTCAGTGAGCTCAGAACACGCCAGGCTCCTGCTGCAGGACTCGCTGCAGCTGCAGCCCTCGAAGCTGCCGGACCACTCCAGCAGTTTGTTTGAACTTCAGCCATGATTCAGCCACAGAACCCTCTGAGATTCTCATCCTTTTTCCTCATCCTCCCCTAAATGAAATAAAGATTCTCACAAAACCTACAGGGGCGATTAAAGCCTCTGTCCAGGCAGGGAAGAGGAAGCAGGAGCTGCAGGAGACGCTCGCAGGCTGGAGATGCAGGAACTGGCGATGCTGAGGCCAAGGCAGCAGCGCTGGAAGCCCAATCCAGCCCCCAGAGCTCTGGAATCTCCGAGCAGAGCAGCCTCCCGCCCTTCCCCTGGGCACCCCGAGGAGCCCTGCCAGTTGCCAGAGGCCAAAGATCACACAAGAGCTGTGGAGAGCAGAGTTGTTCCAAGATACAAACGACTTAGCACTTCTGAGGTTTGCTCCTCTTCCAAACAAGAACAAAACCCTTAAAATCCTGAAATTCCCTGAAAACTATGGATCATTTTTTGGTCAGGTTTTAACATTTATTTCAGTAAACTGAAAATGTATATTTTGATGCAGACTTTAGAAAACATGTAGAAAAAATATGTGATTTACTCTGGAGAAAATTAAAAGGGAAATAATTAATTCCAGAAATGAAACTTTTCCTATTCCTCCTATTTCTGCCTGAAATAAAATAAAAATTTCAATGAAACTGGGTCAGGTTAGTGGCTTGTTTAAATACATACCTTCCCTAGGCCAAATACCTCAATTTTTTGGATAAGAAGAGCACAAAGATGAACTGAAACAAACTTTGCATGTCCTCTCCTTGTGCTGTGCACTCTCAGTTACTTCTACACAGGGATTATCCCTGGTGTACCACTGTATTCTGTGTCTGTGTAACAGCCTTAGAAACCTCTCAGAGAATGAGATCTAAAGCTAACCTAGAGAGTCTGTTCCACCACCTAACTCTCCTAATAAGCAGAAAACTTTTCCTAATATCCAATAGAATTTTTTTCCCCAGCAAATTAAGCTGATTTCTTCCTAGGCGGATGTCCCAGCTCCAGTGGGGAAGGGAAATAACTAACCATCATCCTCCTTAAATCAACCTTCTCCACAGCATTAGGCAGCACATGGCCTCCCTTAATCTTTTGTCCCACACAAAACCAATCTTTTTTCCAAGCTTTTCTTCTTACTCGTGGTATTTAATTTCATCTAATTCCCGTTGTGTCTTCCTTGGGCTACCTAGTCATTTGTGCTGGCTCTCCAGTATGGTGCAAAGTCTCTTGAATGTTGATAAGATTGCTATCATTGCATGGTGAAGAAGGGAGAGATTTCGTAGCAACCCAAGGAAGCACGAGGAATGAAGAGCAGAGCTGAGCACTGTTCCAGGGCATTGCACACTGTGGCTGGGTGAAGTGCTACCAGGTCATTGCATTGTTCTGCATGCATGGGATGCAGTCTGTCCCTGCTCATCTCAATCATCCTTCCCAGCTGAAGCCTCTGTTTGCATCTGTACCAAGTTGGGAGGAATTTGCTGCCACTGGAGAACAACAATTTGTGATTACTTTCTTTGCTCTGCTGAGGAAAAGGAGGTTTTGTTTTGCTACCTCGATGGAAACAGAGCTGCTTCATTTCACTGCTGCCTCAGCACAGGTGTAAGTGTGAAGCTACTGTACAATCAGACAAGTTTGAATCTAAAAATGCCCTTAAAAAGCCCCACAGAGCAATTTGGTCTAACACTGTGTTCACGCACTTTGACAAGGGAGGTGGGAATGCACTGGCAGTGACATCTCTGTTCTGTGAGCCACAGTCACCTCTCTCAGCAGTAGCAATGCCTTTTCCCTTCCAGACCTTTCCAGCTCCCAAAGAGACATTTTGTGCTGGCTTTGGAAAACCACTGTTGCCACGAAGACTGGGCTGTGCTGGAGCTCCTGCTCTCCCTGCACAGAGAGCTCAGGGGTGGCTGTGCAGGGTGTTTGCTGAGTGGTTTGCAGAAATGCATCTCACTTCTGACAGCTTCCCAAACCTCTGAAACAACAATGACAGCTCTGTTTGGAGGGGTCTTGTGCTGCTTTGCTGAAGAGACTCCTTCCATTTACTTGAGAAAGTTTGAGAGGGAGTTTTTGGTCTAGAAGATATCTTCTGTAGCAGCCAGCAAAACACAGGGAATATACATGGACATGGGCAATCAAAGTGAATTGGCAATTTGAAAATGTGACTATTTCCAAATCCCCTTCCGATGTGGCTCTGGAGGACAACTGATGGGCAACTCAAAATGCCCTGCCAAGGACTTGTTCTTCCTCAGTGTATTTGGACAGCCACACCAAGTAACCACGCAGAGCTTTCAGCCTGTTCCCAACCCTCTCCAGCCTCGTCCCAAAGGTGCCTGAAGATATCTGCAGCTGCCTTAGGGTGACACACAAACCCTTGCTGTAGCAGCCCCTGGAGCTGGCCAGCCCCATGCTGAAATCCATTCTGCACTTCTAGGTGTTGGCAGATCCAATCAGCCATCAGTGCCAGCAGCACCTCCAGGAGGACTCCCCAATTTCAGATGTTGACGTGTTTCACTGCCACCATCTTTCTTTACAAATTGCTCGCATTTGCGAACAGAAAAATTCCACTCCACAGGACATAAAGTGTCAATTTAAGTGTTAATTATATTTGCATATCAGAACACAAGCTCCAGTTTGTAAGAACATGGGTGTCCTTAAAGTATGTTGTAATAAAAAATTGAAAACAGCTAGTGTTCTTGAATCAATTTTCACATTTATAACTTTAAAGAATAGTTCCCTCTTCTATCTCATTTTGTCAGCTCTGTATGGCTTTGTGCTTGCCTTGTCATTTCATCAAAAATATGTCAGTCTGTAATTTGCAATGTTTCTTTCAATTAAAACCAAAACACCCCAAAATAATAACAATGAAAAAAACAACAAACCAGAAGCAAAGTCTCAATGATGTATTAAACTATGTGGGATTAGCAATTTGAAAAAATACATATAATTTCTTTTATCAACTATAAAGAAAACTGTAAAGATTCAAACTATAATTGTGAAGATAATATCCTACTGCTATTAATGGCTGCTGGTGGTGGCATATACATTACTTCTAATTTTCACAGCCCATTTGCATCATAAATGAAACACAGAGAATCCTGTGGAAGATACTGTAGATAGCACATTTATCATAATATCTGAGGAGTTTCTCTGGAATCACAGAAATTGAACTTACATATATATGATTTACTTGATTGGACTGCAAAATTTCAAATCTTTCCAAGGTCATTACGCTAATGGGAAGCACAAGGTTAAAAGATGCTGACTACAGACTTTGCAGAACCTTTCCAATACCTTCTAAGCACTCATTTCTAATTCCTAAAATTACTGACTTCTTATTTTTAAGCTTCTCCAAACTCCCACAAATCCCAGGAGTCTGTAGCCGTCTTCCAAACCTCTAGCAGTACATTTACTTTCTTCTGAGTTAACTACTAGACCTAATTAAACAACCCTGTCTCATCTGAGTGGATGATATTCTTACAGTCTGAATACAAATTAAAATTCCAGTTCTGTTAACATTCAGGTCAGTTAATCAGAATAAACCTCTTTAAAAACTGGAAGACTAAAGTGGTTTCAAAGTCAATCAGGCTCTTGAATAATTTTTAAGGAAGTCTTTTGTAATATTCTCTATTGGTTTCCTTTAAATCATAATAATAATAAAATAAAAGAGATCCCAGTACTCAGGTCAGCTTAATTCAATGAAAGAAAAATAGAGAATTTTACATGAAGGGCTGCTAAAGAGCTTTGGTTTCCAAAGGGCAGGCACGCAGTCCTGCATGTTCAAAATTGCACAGACAGTTGCCAAAACAGCATGTGCAAATTAGACATCGTTCACATAATGAACTTGTTAGAAGACTAATTCAAGATTTGCATGTGGAAATCCAAATGTGGGGCTACAATATTCCTGGTGAATGCAGATGTATCTATTAGCCTGTGTATTTTAGCAGATGTTATTTTGAAAGCAAGATCCCAGGTCCTCACAGTTCACAGAAATTAATAACCAGAGACTGCAATTTTGTGGAGGGCTTTTCTCTTACACAGGACATGATACCAGAGAACCAGAAATGTTGAATGCTCCTCTCACCCTCATAACAGATTTCCTGTGTGAGCTCAGGGAAATTATATTCCTTTTACCTACCCTTGTTTACCTATCAGTGAAATGGCTTTAATATTCTTTATCTGCCATCGCAGGCACACTGTCAGACTCAATTAGTGTTTGTAATTCTCTTTAAGCTCTGCAAATGATCGTGTGTTTTGGAACAGAATTCAAACCTGAATTGTTTAACCCAATCATTTTCTTATGGCAAATGCAAATCACTTGGCAACATTATCCCAGTGTTAAAGAGGGGGGAAAGAGTGAGAAGGAAGCAGCCAGAGATCCAGGTATCCTGGAAGGCTCAGAGGTAGGCTGGGCCTCCACAGCTGGAGTTGACATTTGGTGAGTAAGGAGGCTTTAGGTGAGGGTGTGCAGGAGAATGCAGAAAGCAGAAGCTGCCCTTTCATCCACTAAGCAAGAAAACACATTTGGTTTGGTGTGGTTGGGATCATTTCCCTCCCACTAATCCTTAAAATGGTGAGTTTCAAAGTGGGCATGCCATGGGTGCTGGGTTTTGGCAATGCAGGGATGACAAATGCAAGCAAGGCTCTGCTCAGCATTCCCTTTGCATATTACTAAAATCCATATACCTGGCTGCCCAGGGTTTAGGCCCTGTAATCACTCCTTTGAAAGTGCAGTGCTATTATCAGTTTTATCTTCATTTTATTCTCACCAAAAATAATTGCTGTGATTTAGAGACTATCTAATGCCCTGTCGTTATCTCCAAATCTCTAGTAGTATGCTGGCATCCAGGAGTGAACCTAAAAGCTGCAGATTTTCAAGTTGCAGCATGTTAATCTCTCTGAGTATGTAGAACGATCTCTCTAATTGAAAAGATTACAGCAGCCAGGTTTTATGTGTATGTTTGCATCTGAAATCCAGTAAATGCTGGGAAAGGCAAAAAAAACCCCACAACACCAAAATAACCTTGATGCAAGTACTGGTTTTGAACCCAACAACCACATTGGATTTGGCCTGCCCCAATGTGCTCTCTCCATAAAAACTGAAGGTGAACATTATTCAAATCACCTTGTAGGGAAAGAAATTTGCTTTAGGGAGACTGGACTGTAAGGCCAGTGAAATCTTATTTTGTCTACGACATTAGCAAGCATTTTGTTGACTCCATTAAGAATAAGACATCACTGCTGGGTGGTTTGTGCCTTAACTTGCTACACTGACACAGGAAATGTAAAGCAAGATGCTAAGCCTGACTCAACTTTGACTGAAAATGAACGCAGACCTTAATTTCTGATGGGGCAGGCAGCAAGAAAAGCAAGAGGAAAGTGTATTTTACAATGAACACCAGAGGATGTCTTTGTGCCCATCAATAATTTATTTATTTGTTGCACCTGTTTAGTCAGCCCTTCCTACACTTTTTGTACTCTCCCCTTCCCAGAAGATGTCTCCTGCAGAAAGTACAGCCTAACCCTTCCTGAGAGAAGCAGCCCAGGGTCTTGCACAAGTAACCTGGCACAATGCAGCCATTGGCAATAACTCCAGAGAATGCTGAGCCTGCTTGGTGGAACACCTGGAGATGTCTCTGTGCATCCCACTGACTTCTGCTTCTCACATCCAGCCAGGGAGGAACACATCCTCCCATCTCCCATCCTTGGGAGATTCCCAAGGAATCTCGTATAAGCAGTAAAAGAGAAAGGCTGTAATATGGGTTTGGAATGGGGCTACACATCACACATTCATGTGTTTTCACTTACTCTGCTTTCAGCTGGTTGGCAATACCCAAGGGTGTGGTTTGCGTGTGAGATTAGACAGGTTGAGAGGCAGGCTTTTATCATTGTTCCTGCAGTGCATATGATTTTTTTTTTTAATGTGTTCCTACTTGTAATTTTATCACTTGGTTATTATTTCACAGTGGTTTTTATAGCACGTTTTACTACAGCAGTCTTGTGGGTATTGGTGCTAGCAATCGGAGAGCAGGATCCTGCCACTGCAGCCTGCCTGTGATAAACAGGTACGTAGGTGGCCAGTGGAAATGGGTATTTTCCATCTGTGGTGGTGAAATCTCAAAAGGTGCCTGGTGTCATTTACTCAAGAGCCACCTGCATGATTGGTTCATGCATGTCCTGAAGAAGTCTCTAACACCAGCCCAGGCAGATGGCGAGTGCTGGAAAGAGCTTCCAGGCAGGTTAGCTCTATTATCCGAATTGGGTCACTCATTCCTAATTATTTATAACCTCTATCTGCAGTGTATTGCACAGCATGAGGAGTGCTTTGAAACAGGAAACTTCTTGGACACCAAACTTGTGCTGTTTTGTCTCAGGAGGAGTCCCTACGCAGAGTCCCCCTCGGGCACGCAGCAACCGCCGCTGGTCCGCTGGGCCTCGGGGCAAGTCAGCATTGTGGCTGTGCTCCCTCCTGACCTCCAGCAGCCCCAAGAATAACATTGGCAGGCTCCTTGTATAGCCCCCGATAATGAGGGCTCCCTCATTACCAAGTCTAATTATCAGAGAGTGATTGTAGAGGACACAACCTTAACATCCAGGCTTTCCTGACCCTTTTCTTTCCCTGGTTTCTCTGGATGTCTCACCAAGTTGAACTGGCAGCGTGCAGTTAAACATCCTCACTGAGCATTTCCCTTCAGTCTCACACCAGCAGTCAGTTGAAATCAGTTTGATGAACCAGTGGGCCAGCAGGAGAGGAGCACAGCATATTAGTCCTAAAGCTTTCCTGGATAAAACATCCCAGCAAACTCCGGCAAAAAGAAGAATCTGAGTGGGACCCTGACGTTAAGGGAGGGGAATTAATGAACATTTGCTGGGTTTATTGTAAGGAAATCAATGGACTTGCTGGAGACTGGGTGATGGAACACACAGCTGGTGGAATGGACAGCCAAAGATCACTATTTTTCTTTTAAGCAAATCAATGTGTTAATTGGGATTCTGGTGGGATTCTGAAGCTGCTAATGGAGGTGGGGGCCAGTGGAGGATCATTAGTCTTTATTGTAAGCAGTACAGTTACTTAATTGGGGTGTGACTGTGGTGCTGAAAGAGAGAACAGGCGAAGAATGAAAAGTGATTTTTAAAAGCTGTCACTTTAAACTTTGCCTAATTAAATGAGTTTATTTAAAAAGCTAAAGGGAGATACAAATTGTTACTCCTTCAAGTCTTTGAACTTGGGGAGATCTTCACTTTGATGAGACCATTTTTCATAAGGCAGGTTTTTCCAGCTTTCCAACCCATCTTAGGGAGAAATTAAGTCATGCTTGGAAAGTTACTATTTATCAGAGCCTGCTGACGCTGATGGCAAGATGAGCTTAGGTCTTCTCCAAACACCCATACGGACACAGACACAGCTCCATCCTTTATTCCAACTTGAAATTTTTTATGGTTGCAGAGTTTCATAGGGCTATCAGGGCTGTGCCTCACGCCTAGATTTCCTGCCTAATTGACAGATATCCCTTTGTCCCACACTATGGAAACCTTCAGAATAGATTGGACAGTAAAATGCAGAGTGTGCAGAAAATCAGGACAGCATATCTGTGCCCCAGTGTGGACCAAAAGAGCTAGGCCCAAACCTTTATGAAACTTTCATACTAATTATAATTTCATGTCAACCTTTCTGAAATATTACTTTGCAAACAGAGACTTTATTTGTCTCATTTCTAAAAATCCAGCCCCAGTTTAAGGACAGCACAAACTTTTGCTTGTCACTTCTCCCCTGGCTTATCTGACTGTGAGGAGCTCCGAGCCTGTCCATGCTCAGGAAGTCACTCAGGGAACTGAACAGCACAAAGAGGAGCAGGTTCATGCCAGCCCTCAGTCTGGCCTCACAATTCCAGCAGCTGGGAGTGGGAAAGAGCTGGTTTACTCTCACTGAAAGAGAGAAATTTTCCTTGGAGAGCAGGTGGAGGAATGGCTGTTTCTGTGAATGCATTAAAGGATTTCTCATGAAGGAGGCGTTATTTGCAAAATTGTACTGAAAAATTGTGGAAGAAAACATTCTAGGGTGGATTCAAAATTGAATCCCGCCCCTCTCCATTTTCATGAAATGAAGAGAATCATTTAGGCTGAGTAAAATCTGTCACTTAGTTTCAAGTAAAAAATGTCGTTTCACTTGTAAGCATTTAAAAACTAAACCCAGGTACATTTCTGAAAGGTGTACTGTTTCATGTTAAAATGTTGAAAGGGAACATTTTGACTTGCTTAAATTTTAAGAATGAAACAACTTGTTAAGCTGAACATGAATTCACAAAATGTTTCAGTTGACCCAAATCTGTTTTCTTTAGAGTGGGATGTTCTATCAGAATGTATCTCCCAATGCTTGCAATAAATCCCAGCAGTGCCCTGTTCACCACACGGAATTAGACACAAGTTTTTCTCCAGCCACCTCCCTGATCCCTGCTCAGAGGGTCTTTGCTTTATGTTACTGTGCAAACCATCACTGGACTTCTCATGGATTCCCAATTTTTAGGGCAGCTTTTTCTTTTTCCACTGAAGCATGTAGTATCCACGTTTACCATGATGTGATTCCCTAATCGTCTTGTTGAATGTTGAAAGGAAAGCCGGCAGACTTTCTGGTGTTGCTAAAAGCCCTCAGGCCAGGCTGGCAGATAACAGCTCTCTTATTTATTTGTCTAAATAAGCATACAGCATGATGGATAAGCTGTCAAGGAAAAATCAAATCAGTGGGGACATAGCTTCAAGGGAATTACTCACTATCTCTGCCAGTTCTGCTGCACTTCTCTTAAAAAATACAAAAATTAGCATAGTCGGTGGTAAGCGCCAGAAATTACATTTCAAGAATAACAGTGATATTTTCTATGGAACATTTCAGCTGGAAGGGTCCTGAACTACAGCACACAATATTCACACAGATAATTTTAGAGAGTTATTTAGCCCAGAAGTGAAAGCAGAGTATGTGTGTGAAACTGCAGATAACTCCAAGTAGGTGAGTGACAGGAGGTGAAAGCAAAAGCAATTTAATTGTTCCAGATTATTATATACTCTTTATATATATTTGTGTGTGTGTGTTTGAGAAGAAAGTACGGGGGTTCCTGAGAACCTGAAAGCTTTTCACAAACTCATAAAACCAGACATTGTAGGAAATGAACTTGATCCAAAAAAGAAAAGCTACTTTTAGAAATATAGCTCCATGTCTGGCCACAAAGTAATTAAGTTTCTTACAGCTTTCCTGTCCAGATGAGTGGCTGGCACAAAAATAATAATAACTATACAGTAATAACAGCAGTGACTTGACACTGAAGGGAACAGGCAGGAGTAAACAACTTCCAGTAGAAGGGTCACAGAAAGGAGTGGTGGGAGTGTGTGGTAGGGTAAGGGGTAGGAAGTGCATGTGCCTCTGAGGGGGTGGGTGTTGGAGGAAATGTAAGGGAGCAGAACAGAGACTTCTCAACAAAACAATGCAAAACATCTTGTCTTAGAGTTCAATTCATAAAAAGAATATAACTGAGTCATATTCTTTCCACTACTCAGTGTGTGCATGTGACATAAGATGCAAATTCCCTGTGTGATTCACAGAGTTAAATGTCAGTTTTACAAAAGTCTACATGAGCCTAAGAGCTGGTTCAGGTCAGGACTCAGCCACTGCAGGGAGGTGACTCTTCTCTTCTATCTTGTCCCTCCAAAGGCAGAACTCGGGGGCCTAGCACAGACCAGGTCACCCACCCACCTCCTGCAGTTTGTTTAGCACTTTCCATTCTTTCTGGCATGAAGGGAAGAAACTCGTCACATTACAGAACCGGATCTGCAAAACTCATCCAGCTCAACTGGAGTTTTCCATGAACACTGATGGGCATTGCACCAAGCCACAGAGGACAAAAAATGGTTCAAATATGAGCAAAACTGCAGAACATCTTTTCCCAAACATCTGCCAAAATTCTGATGCCTCTGTTTAGTGAGTACGTGTGCCATGACTAAAACTCAGAGGAACTGCAAGTTCAAGTAAGGTGGCATCTCCCAACATCCGACGTGTGAGACTGGAAGTCCCTCAGTATAAATTATTTCTGGGCTGACATTCACCTCAAATTGGGTTGCAGTGCAGTTACACCTTGAGTGAAAACACACAGGCGATGCCTGCTGCCCTTGGATGGAGCATTTAGTGGCATTTTTCATAAATTTTAAGTTATTTCTAACTCTGATACTGATTAGAAAATACTCTTTTTTTCTCAAGAAAATTGAAATAATTTTTCTTATAGTCATATTTTCTATTCAAATATTCATCTTTAAACACATTCACATGTATGTATGTTTGTTGATTGAACAGGCATTCTGTCTTCCCCTCATCATATTCCATATACTCCAGCCCTATCCTGGTGGCATGGGGAACTACTTTATCAAAATAACCAGTGAACAGCTACAAATGATGTTAATGAGGAAATGATAAAGTCACACAACCTCCCTGCTTTGGCAGTTTTGCCTTTGGAAGATCCTTTTTAGGGAAGCTGCTGCTAAGGCCATATACATCCATTCAGTGCAGAAGCTGATTCTGAATGGGGAGATTCAGTAACCCACGAACATCACAGTTCCCAGCCAGGGGCTCAGGTTCTGCTGCGTGTTTGGATCTCTCTGAATGGTTGGAGGACATGGAGAGAGGCTTGGAAGGGCCTCTGAAGCCATGGACAAAGGCTTGGAAGGGCCTGCGAAGTCCTCGAGCCCATCCACTGCTGCTGGAGGTGAGGACAAAAGGAACATTCAAGCAGCAGCCAGGGCAGTGCTGGGAGGCTGTTCTGCTTGGAAACCTCGAGTTCACCTGCCTGGAATCACCCAGCAAACCTTCAAGGGTCACTTTATTTCAGCCATTGAGAAGGAAACTATTTCAGGTTCAGCTCATGGGCTGCATTAGTAAAGGGCACCCTGAGGAACTCACACTGCCTGGAGAAGCTGATCCACAGCCTTATTTCTCTCTCCTTTTGTTTTTGTTCCTGCAGCCCTTGCTTGGCTATGATTCATCCTCAGAGGAGGAAATGAAAGTGCAGTAACTGTTGACTTTTCAGCCAGGGAGGCATACAGTTTATGGAGCAAAAACTCCAGGAGGAACAGAAGTGGGCTGAACTATAAACTGACTTCAGATGGAATAAACAAAGGAACAAAAACCTCAGCAGCAAAGAGCAACAGCAAGGTTGAGCTCCAGTTTGGTGTTTGGCCATCAGAGGGTTACAAGCCAAACGAGTGTTTGTGTGAGGCTGCAGCAGGGACTGCAGTACAAGTACATCTAGGAAAATACCCTGATCTCCTTCATTTGTCTCTCACTTTGAGTCTGGGCATAATGAGGATGCTCCATCTCAAAAAGTGAAAAAGGAAGTAAAACCTGCAAAAGGGAGGCCTGCTGCAATCTGTGAAAGATCAGTAGACTACCAGAAGGGAAGAGGGCAAACTTTCAGTGGGTGCAATGTTTTACCAGCACCCTGAAATATTTGCATGCCTGCACAGGCTTTTTTGTTCTATCAGCTTCAAATGGTGGCTAGAGAATCAAACACTTCTTATGGTGTATTTCCACTTTCCCAAACTTCTACCAGGTTCTGACAGAATCGTTAACTCACTCTGTCCTCTCAGTTGTAAAGGGGAGCACAGCACTATCACTGGTTTGAGATGCTGAGGGACAAGAGGGCTGGCAGGGCAGCTCTCTTCACGTGAGGGCTACCAGCTCCAAATGAGCCCAGCAGAGATGGAAGGTATTTCCTCCATGAGGGCAGTTTGGCATCAAGTGTCCCTTCCCCAGGTACAGTGAGGAAGCTGTCTGTGTGCTAGACAGCAAGGCAGGCACCTGAGCAGACAAAACAGGACAGGATGAATCAAACAAAATCACCTGCTGAGCTGAGATCAGCAGCTCTCAAACCAACTGCCTCTGAGCCTTGGGGTAAGGGGGAAAATAATTTCTTGGGTGCCATCAATAGATATTTTATTTTTTAAAAGGAATGTAATGTACCTACCAAACTGAAAAACTGCCCCACAGAATGATTGGGAATATCCTGTACATGTTTAAATGCACCTAAAGCAAGAAGCAATGAGTCCACATCTAATGCTGTCCACCATTAACACTGCCATCCAAGTGACATCCACCTTGTGGTGCTGAACCAAGGACTGTCTGTCCACATTCCTGGGCTGCCCAAGGAATCACAGCAGAGGAACAGGAATCACTTGCTGTTATGCTTGAGAAGCACAACCTTGTGCTCTGTAATATGTGACCCAATGCAGCTACAGGCCCCAAGCACATCCCATCTCCAGAGCCCCCCACGGTCACAAAAACATTACTGGTCTCAGATCTGCAGGCACTGAAGGCAGTATCTGCTCTTACAGCTGCTGGGTCTGTGTACAAACCAACCCATTCATCTCTCTCACAGAATTTAGGGGATATTACGGTTCCTTGTGGCACCACAGAGAAGTATGAAATCACTGTTTGCCCTGGCTTAGAGACAGAGAACTGAAACACAAGAGGATAAAGCGTCTGGATGACAGTCAGGCGGGAAGTCCCTGGCAGGCCAAGGGACTGAGCCCACTTCTTCCATCTCCTCCTCTGCTGCCTGACTTCTGGCTGCCTTCCCCATGCACAGGGAGACTGTCCCAAACCCACCACAGATCCCTGGCAGAACTGGGGATGAGCTCAGGGGGCCAGTGTTCAGTTGGATGCCCCCAAAAGCAAACAGGGCTGAACCTCCCAGTCTCTGCCAAGGCAACAGGAAAACACTGCCTGCCTTCGGTTTGCTGCTGGCTAATTACAAATGGGAGAAGTGAAATACACTCCTTTGCCCTTAGCATCTGATTTACAGAGAGGAAGGTCATTAAAATCATGACTGCAGTAGATCAGCCCTGAGCACAGCAAGAGATCTCTGACATGAAACTAAGCCAGCAGTGCCTGCCCAGGTGGCTGCCCCAGTAATGCTGAGCTGGGAGTCCTCTGCAGGCTCAGACAATGCCAGAGGCACATCTCGGCCTGGGGAGCGAAGGGGAAGAGAAGGATGAGATTTTTAATGCATCAGGAATAAGATTCTGGAAGATGCCTCAAGCAAGAGACAGGTAAATGATATGGCAGAAGGTCAGAGATGTAGGTGGGTTGAAAAGATAATGGGACCCTTAATTTTTCTGAGCATCCCTCCCACACCCACGATTTCCTCTCCTTAAACCTCACTTCATTCCCTGCCTCATTGGGAGACACCACTCAGTTACAGAGCTTTGAAATCCTGGGAGTAATAATCTTATACCATCACCTGGAAGACTAGGGAAGCTTTCTTTCTTGAGCCCACTCATTTAGAGTAAATAGGATGGTGGGAAAATCCTTTAGTTGTAGATATACAGGTAAATCAGAGAAAATACCTCTCTACCTAGTTTGTATTTTGGAAGGTGCTCCCATTTAAATTACCACAATGATTGCAGCAATTGCAGAAAACCTATGCAAATTCTATAAAAAAATATAGACTTAGTCATGGAAAAAAAGAAAGAAACTCTTTCTGGTCTAACTTAGCCTACAATTTCAGCTTTGTAGTCATCAGTTTTAACAAAACTTGTATTTCCATGATGTTTTGTTGTAAATTCCAATGGGGAGGGAGGAGAAAATTTAGAACAAAGATTCTCTGTAGTCCTTTCTTTGTGAGAAGAGATGTGAAGCCTGAGAATCTCGCAGTGAAAGTGACTTAAAGCCAGCCAGGGTGGAAGTTGTCAGGAATTTCTGCTCCTCCAAAGGGATGCTGCTCCCATTGTTGCCTCCAGCACCTTCCTAGCAAAAGGCACTGATCACTGCCAGCAAGTAGAGGATAAAAGCCTGGAGCAACGATTTCTCAGAGCTGGGTTCAAAGAGTTAATTGCTGGAGCCTGGGCACACTTGCCTGCACTCTGGTCAGCCCAGGGCCTGGGGCTGGGTGCTCTCCAAGTGGCCAAGAGCCAGGGCTCCAGCAGGACCTTGCTGAGGTCAGTCCAGCCTCGACTGGGAGCCTGTCCCAGGGTCATGAGCTCTCATCCAGTAAGAGAATGGCCAGAAAAGAATTGCTCACAGTGCTCTGCAGCAAAGAGCTGGGGGGACTTCACAGATGGGAGGAAACTGAGACCTGTCCCCAAAAATCAGCTGAAAATCCTGAGGGGTTCCTCTTCAGCAACAACACCCCTCTCCCTCTATGTAACCTATGGCAGAATTATGGACCTCTGGCAGAGTTAGGGACCTCTGGCAGAATTTTTCCAGCTCAGAAGAGATCTCCAGGCATAAAGAAAGCAGGCATAGCTCATGTGCTCACCTGTAAACCAGGAAAGAGGGTGGGAGGACTTTTTTCCAGTGAGGGTAGATTTCTTTTCCTCAAATTTTTTTCATATATCAGAAGTATTTATGCATAAATGTGAATTTATGGCATCAAAAGAGAAGAAAAATTCTAACTATTTCTGCTGAACACACAGCAGCATACACACATAAAAGAATGGACCCTAACACAGATGCCTATCCCATCTTTCCCTACAGACCCCCTAGCTGGGTGACCTTTCCTATGCTCTGTGTTGGAGCAATAACAAGTGGTGAGTTCCACGTGGTGTGAGGAAACCATAATTCTTGGAAGATAAAGTCAGGCTGACTGATGCAATGAAATGGAAACAGGAAACATGGGACCTAAAGCTCCCACCACACAGTTCACATTGTGTACCTTGGTTTGGGAGACTTCTTCAAAGATCAAGAAAATATTCTCATAGTCCTTGCAATCCCTCAAAAATATTTCAAATATTCCAAACCCCATTTTTCTGTCCCAAAAAAAGAGATTTTTCATTAAGTCCTAGATAGGACGATATTGTGACACTAGGAAATCAATGTTGATATTAAATACAGAATGCAATACAACACTATTTTATAGTGAACAGGATTCTTGCCTTTACAAAACTTCTGGTTATCTCCTACTGAATCAGACTGAGAACCTCATGGCTACAGTTTGGGTAAGAGAGCTAGAAGATTTTTTTCCACATAAAAAATATCCTTGCAGTTAAGTTCCCCAAAAGACAACATCTCTGAAAGTGTTTCCAAGAAATACATGGACACTGAGGTATTCAGCAGTAGCTTTGCTTAACTTGAAGTATGATTTTAAAAGTATTTTTTAATACTTATTTGGCAGCAAAGCAAGGGGCTCTGATAAGCACCGTGTCAGAACCACCCCAGCAAAGGCACAGCATGGGCCCCACATTGGCATTTAGTTTAGTCTGGGGTTGGACCATCCAAACCTGTCTGAACCTCTTAAGAGAACATTTCAAGGACACTTTTAGGCAGATTTTTAATCACAAGGGGGGAAAAAAACCCAAAGTATTTGAATTATTTATCCCTGCCAGTGTATTTTTAGAGAGAAGAAGTTAAAATAAACTTTATCTGTAGGAAGCCTTAGCCTGATTGAAACCCTCTCCATCCATTTGGAGTCCTGTTAATAAGCCATCCAGACAGAGGGAGCATTCTTCTGGAAAGCCCGTTTGGCACAGCAGCCTGCAGCAAGAGCTGAGCAGGCAAATCCCACGGCAGGGGAGAGACAGCACTTTTTGACCCAAACAATGTCTAGACAGCCTGAAAACAGATAAATTAACAGGCAAGCAGCAGCAGCATCACCCAGCAGCAAAGCAGTGGATATTTGTCACCTCAGTGATGGGTTAAATGAAGACTCAAGGTCCCGGTATAGTCTTTATGAAACACAATGTGCTCCAGCTGTCTCCCTCCCTCCTCCTGAGCTATTTACTGTGTTAACAGCTCCATGCAGAAAGTTCACTGCCATAGGACACACTTCCCATCTTTTACAGACTGCCCTAATGAGGCAGCAGGATCAGAACAAATTAGTGGCAGAATTCCCCCGGTCCCCTGGCTCGCAGTGAAGGGACAAACATCCTTCCCTGCTGCACATGCTGGGGAATCTGAACCCGGAGCAGGACACGGAGATTCAGGGCAGATGAGAGGAGCCTGCCCAGCCTAATGGTGTAACAATATTTTTAAATGCAGCTCCTGCTCGAGGATGCTGCGTTTGCTTTGCAGCCCAGCTCTCCTGTTGGAGAAAGCACATGGTTTGCTATATATAGTGAGACTTGAAAAATCACTTCCGTTACTAAACCAAGCACAAATAGTTTCAGATGACACTTTTGGTAGAGAAGATCCATGATTTCATGCACTGTGTTTACTGAAAATTATGCACACACAAATTACCTTAATGAGATGCAAACCTTGTCATCTGCATTTAGTGCACCAGGAAAAAAAATCTCATAGATTCAATGATAGTATATTTAACATACAGAAAATAAATAGTTCGTTACTTCAATGCTGTCAAAATGAAACAAGCCAAACTGTGATTAAAGCAGTTATCATTAAACCAGAGGCTGACTTCCAGAGCTGTTGTGAAAACAGCAAAAGAGCAATTTTCCTAAGTGCATTTCAAGTGATTGAGTAAAAATTGAACTTATGGTAGACTATGTTATAGAATACTACTTAAAGTGTTTGGATGATGATACTTCATAACACAGAAGCCTTCATGTAGTACAGTTCTAATGCTATTTTGTTGCTGAGCTTGAAAGCATATTAAAGATTGTGAGACTTTCTGTCAGTGAGACTCAGCCCCACCATTCTCAAATATGACAGCAAGGAAGTTTTGTCCCTGTAAGGTTCCTCGTGTATATAAAGGGATGGAAGGGAGAGGCAGAACTTCTTATATCATACAAGATGCATGTCTTGGCTCCTGCCAAGCAATATTCTGTGCATCTTCAGTATGGCAGGAGCTGTAAACATGTTGTATAATCACATAACTGGGCTGTGACCCATTTGTTAGCAGCACAGGAAAAATACATCAAAGTCACAGAGAGTCTCTTCAGACAGGCCTCGACAGATACCCATCTGGTAATAACCCCAGACTGTGAAGGATGGATGATTTATAGAGGTGTTAAGGAATCCTTCTTTTTATGTATATATAAATCCCTGTTAAAACTCTGTACTGATTAACTATGAAGTGCAAGGAAAATATAAGGAAAAACAATTCATTGTTTTAGAAACAGTAGGGACTTGAGCGATGTGTAAGAAAAGATTGTGACCAAATTAGAGCCACACGTAGTGCTGAGTATTCCTGAAGATCACAGAACCCTAGAGTGGCCTGGATTGGAAGGGACCTTAAAAATCTTTTTTTCCACTCCCTGCCATGGGCAGGGACACCTTCCACTCTCCCAGGTTGCTCCAAGCCCTGTCCAGCCTGGCCTTGGACACTTCCAGCAGCCACAGCATCTCTGGGCACCCCATGTCAGTGCTCTCCACACTCACAGTGGGTTATTCACTACAGAATGTGCCATTATCAGCAAAGAAGCCCATTTCATGCTGGACTATCCCATTTTTGTGCCAGGCACATACAAACACAGGATAGTAGCCCCTTTCTTAAAAAGTCTGCAATCTCAGTATCTTCTCAGTAATTTAAACAAGGGTGAATACAGAAAGCTGAGTGCATGTAGATATCTTTTCTTGCCCTGAGTCCAAACCCACAGCATGGATTTTCTTCATAGCACTATATTCTGTTTATAATAATTGCTTTGCTTGGGGCCTTTCCCAAAGCTTTTTTGGATTTGGAGAGGATACATTAGTGTTGGTATCTTCTGTAGTCTAGACTTTTAAGTTCCTACTCTACTGTTACATTGCTCCAGTGCAAGGTTTGTAAGTCACACTACTTGTCAAAGTTATGAGGATGCTGAATCATTTTTATTAAGCATCAAAGTCTCCCCCCACCTTTCATTTCTTTAACTGAAAGCTTCATTAGATTGCAAAATGGCACCTCTGTGCTCAGACAGGGCTGTGGGCAAATCAGATTCTTTCCTTTGTTAAATCTGATTGATTTATTGCACATATAAAACGAGCAGTAAATGTTGAAGTTCTAAAAAGTTATTTAACAAGTGTCTGAGTGGAATGAAAATAGCTTTCTAAAATAGTGCAAATACTTATCATAAGCATATTAAAGAGACTTTTCATTTTCAGACGTTACCAAATGCCCATAAATTCTTAGATACTCAAGCAGTCAGGCACCTGAGGAAGCTTAGGATAACAATTAATTATGAGACATGCTGCTCAAGAAGCTCTTTGCAACCCTGAGCTCTGCAGCACTTTGGGAAGAAGGAAGGCACCATTCTGCTTATTTAGTAGCAGGAAACAAGAGGCAGACAAGGTTTGACTGTGTGAGATGGAACATTAGCTCAAGTCTCCCTCCAGCCAAGTCAGAAGGCACGTACTGGACAGCCCTGGACCTCCAGATGACTCCAGAAGGACTCTGGACCCTTACTCAGGCAATTGTCAGTGACCTCACTGGTCCAGGATTGTGCTCTCTCATTAAACCACTTGGCCCTCAGTGCTTCCATCAGCTTGCTGAGCTCTTTGGGAAGAGAGGGCACTTTAGAGAGAATCCCATTCCCTATCTGCCCTCTGCAGGGTGCTGCCTCTGCTGGGACAAGCTCTGGGAGATCAGAGACTCTGCCCTTTACCTGGACAGACCCTGGAGCAGGGAACCTTCCCACAGGCAGGAAGATGGGTGTGCACCTGGGGCTCAGCTGAGACCTGGAGGGAGGAGAGGAGAAGAGTCATGGAGCCACAGCTTGTAAATGAGCAGAATGTGCCTAACAGAGACCTGGGGAGAAAAGCAAACATGAAGGTGCAGCTGAGCAAAGCTTAGTTCCTATTTCACATTAGTTTTGCTACTGATACCTTGTCCAACTTCAGAGTTACTGTGCTCACAACCAGTTTCTTTTCTAATTTCCACTGACTACATAATAGAAAAAGAGAAGCAAAACAAAAAGGAGAGAAATGTGTCAGATATGAGAAAGGATTGAAGAAAAGAGAAAAATTCAGTTGAGAGGTGGCAGAGGACATCTAGGGTTTATGCTCTGGAAAAAAAGGCAAAAAAAGCTAAGAGCAGAGACTTTCATAGCAACTGAAGAGGAAAATAATAATAAAAAAGGCACAACAAAAAACCCTGTCTCCTGTGGTGAAACTTCAGTGAAATGCTATTAAGGATAAATCTTTTATTGTATTGTCCTGCAGGCAGTCTGGTAAAAACTGTATTCTCAGCAGAAATGAACTCTCCCATTATAAAAAAGGAAAAACTGTCTGCTTTCAGGACTGGCTCCATGTAATGGCTGCTGAGGTACCCACAAGGGGATATCTGGGAGCTGTAGCAAGGAGAAGTAGGTCCAGATATTTCCTGCTGAAATAAGGTCTTCTGACTGAGAAGAGACATCAGATGTGTTTGCCACCAGCTTCCCATGGGCTGTCAAAAGACTGCAGCTCACATAAAAGATTTAGCCCATGGAGAGCATTTGAAGAGGAAATAACTCCCTTTGCAGTGATTTGTCAGAACCCCTTTTAATTGGGTCTTTGGCTGAGAGAGGGAAAAACACTGGCCAAATTAGCCTTGGTGGAGTTACAGAAAGGAGAGATTTGACCCCCAAGCTGTGAAAGGGGGAGAGAAGGTTTTCCAAAGGAAAAGGAAACACAAAGCTTTTTAAAATGTTGGTCCAGAACAAGAGGTCTCCGTTCCAAGGACAGATGATGCAGTGGGCTCCTGATTTAGCCCATCCTCCCCAGCAGTGGTACCCAGAATAGCCAGGAGCCACCCAGCCACCCTCTCCCAGCAGGCAGCACATAGGCACAGGGATGGAGGCTCAGACAAGCAGCACATGCAGCCAAAGAGAGAACCACAAAGTGGTAAAATGCCAGAGGAAGATCCAGGAGGGGCTCTCTGGAGGCCATTTGCTCCACTCGGGTTCCAGGCCAGCTCAGGGCTCTCTTCAGCTGAGTTTAGACAAACCTGAAGGCTGGAGATTTCCCTGCCCCTCTGGGAAGCCTGTCTGGGTGCTGCCCCACTCTCAGCGTGTGCCATCCCCATCCTCCAGATTGTTGGTGAAGATACCCAACAGCACAGACCCACAACAGACAACTAGATCAGAAAATCCCTTTTCCAGCTCAACAAGTTAGACTTTTAACCCTCACTGTTCCCACTGAAAAGCACATCTTACTGCCTTGTGGTCAAACACTTTTAATCACTTCATTCTAATTTCAAGCCCTCAAGACTTCATGACAAATATACACCTGTTTGTACCAATTTATGCCTGTGTCCTATAACAATCCTTATTTTCCCTGGACAATGTGAATTCCAGGCCTACTGCTATCAGAAAGTGGCACTTTCAGACTTCAAATAGCCCCTCTTAATCACCCATTCCAGGCCTTTTAAATACATTCTTCAAATTATAGGTTTTGCACTCTCAGACTTCGAACATGTGAGGAATTTACCTGAATCAGTTTTTATCCATCACTTCATAGCTCCAAACCTTTCCATTATTTAGGTCAATGTAGCCTCACTCCCTCCTTCCACTTAGATAAAAGATCCATTTTCTCACTGTATTTTTTTTTAACATCTCATACCTGAGACACTTTTGCTGTTGCTATACTGAGCAAAGAATTGCTTTATCTTTACAAGGGAATAAAGACCACTTTTAAAATCTTGTGTTCATTTGAAATTGCAGACCTGCTTTGTGTTTGTGTGCATTATTATTGCATTATAGAACAGGCTCAGATCATGGCTGCAATCCCCCTGTAGCTGGAAGTGTTCAATCTCAAGTTTCCACAATTCTGTGAACTTACACATTTCTTTACATAAGACATGGTCCTAAAACTTCCTTTGCTGATTATAAAATGCTATTCCGATTGAATCTTTCCATGTAGGTCTTGGGTTGGTCTTTTTTTTTTTTTTTTTTTTTGCTTTTCTCTCACCTTGGACAATAACAGTCATTGTTACTTTTATAGCCTGTTTCATTTTTAGGGATGCAGCAAGGATTGCAAAGCAGGACATTGGGTAAACTAGAATTCATAGTTTATCCCAAAGCAGGTTCCCTGCTGGAGCTGGGTTTAAATGTATTTTTCTGTATTCAGTATGATTAATTCTGATGCCAGGGGATTCTTGGTACACTTCCTAAGGATAAATCCATGGGAATTGCAGTCACTTGCTTAAAGATGATTGTTCAAAGGGCAAAGCACTGGGAAAGAGGCCTAAAAGTAAAACATGAATAAAATTCTGCTGTAGTTGTAGCCTGCAGAGATTTAGGGGTCCTGGATGTTTTGGAAGCAGAGTTTTACAATAAAATGAAACCTGCCTCCTAACCCAAAATAAACTGGGACTGAGTAACACACAGTGGCAGGCACAGACTGGCAGTAATGTGCTATAATTATATACAATTTCCTGCACAGAGAGGGATATTTCCAGGTAATTTCTGACTAGCCTTTAAAAACTATATTTTGGGCATTAAAAAACCCTCAAATTTTATTTTAATGAACTTTAAAACTATGTGACACACTAAAGGCAAACTAAGTCCCACTTGGCACGGCCTGTCAGGTGGAATGGAGGAGAACACGTGGCTGCAGAGCCATGGTGCTGCTCCCAACCTGAGCCTGGGAGCAGGGAATGGAAGGAATCTTGGCAAAAACAAAGCTCCTGCTCCCACGGGCTGCAAGGAGCCCCTGATCAGCAGCACCCACGGCGTGTCAGCGTCCTGATGCTCCACAAGGATACAGATAAGATGCCACTCAGGCAGAGGCAGCTGCTGCTCCCAGCCCTTTGGAACAGCTGGCTGCACAGCAGACGCCGAATTCCCCGCTAAGGAAGAGCCTGTTAAAAGCCTGCAGAGGGGAGACAGCAGCAAGGAATAACGCTGGCTGTGTCTGTGTTAGCATTTTAGGCTGGGGCAGGAATGTGCTTTCAAAGCAAATCAAAGAGGAGGAAGGAATTGAAACCAAGGAACTCTTCCCAATCCTCTGCTGGAACAGCTCTGTTCAGTGGATGTGCACAGTGGGGCCTGAGAGGCTGCTCCTATGTTTTCTCACTCTCTCAGCACAGCATTCCAATTCCTAGCACTTGAATTCTCTCTTCAAGGTATTCTGGAAGAGCCAGGTTAAGCCAAAGAAACTTTTAACTAAATGCTGGAGCAAGACAATAACATTGTTCAACCATTTCCTGAACATTTGCAGAATGACCTGCGTGCACAAAATTAGAAAGGGCTCCTCCTCTTACTCGAAGGCTAATTTAGTCCCTTGTAAGCAGTATTTATATTTTTTGTATGAGGCTTTAATAACAACCTAGACTTACTAATGTGTAAGTATGAGATGTAAAACTCTGTAGAGCATTTTTTAAACCCTGAGAGAATTCTAGACAAATGCATTGGTCTAAAAATGAAATTGTCTAAAGCCCAGGCACTATAGGAAGCTTCAATGTAGCCTGACAGAACTGCAGATTGCCCAGCTGAATTCTTCATCAGCATGGGGTGCACAGACACTGGAAGATGTGCGGCACCAAGCACTAAGGGACCGTTTATTCCAAGCTAGAGCTATGCTGCAGTTAGTGAAGTTTGATATCAGAGTTTTACTGGTCATACAGGTGGGAGAAGTTAAGCCCCATGGTGATGGAATTATGATTGAGAAATCACAGTAAAGTAAATTTCACATCTGAAAGAACTTAAGGCACAGGAACCAAACTGGCAACTTTCCTCTTACTTGAAATGTTCTCAGAAAAAACTTTTAGATGCTTTCAAAGACACATTTGGTCCCTTCATGCTTAAGTGGTGCCAGAGCACACATTACAGTCTTGGATTTACCCATAGCAACTGATGCATTCCCTATTAGGAAAAGAATCTTTTCAGTTCCATCAGAATTAATACATTGAAAAAAATCTGGGTTTAAATGGAGAACACAGGCTCAGCGAGGTGGAATATCCTCTGAAAGTTAAGCAAGGATATTTTTTTTCTTTACTTACAGCTAAGGTGGATTAACAGAGGCATATGGAGAAGATCAAATATACCTTGAAATAATGGATGTATAAATCTGCAGACTAAATCTCTCTTGAGTACTGGACAAGAGAGAATATAAAAATGTGGAGATCATTTACTGAGGGGATATAACACTGCAAAGCCAGAGGGGTTCTAGGATCTTCAATATTTTATAAGAGGAAGCTTAAAGCTATTTTAATAAACCATTGAGGCCAGTTTTTTAAAAATGTAAATGTACAACTGTGCACACAATCTGCATATGCAAATCATCACAATTGGACAAGCAAATCAGATAATTGCATGCAAATATGCCTACTCACTCCATGCCTGTGTCTACAATGGTAGTAACTGTGCATGCAAATTAGGTACACATTTTGTACACACAAAGGTGCAGCTTAAGTGGCATATGGCATGGAAATATGGCATCCAATATAACAAAAGAGGGAGAAGGAAATAGTAGGGGATAGAGTTAGCTGTAAATAATAACATGGAATGAACACAAACACACACACATGGATCTATAAACACAACATTATCAAAAAGAAAATACATGGGTCTTTTAGTGCTTGAGGAACTGAAATGACACACGTTGTGTGGAGAAGGCGTCTGTGCAATCTAAAACAGTTTCCCAAGGGACCCTGTGCCCATTCACAGCACAGCCTAGGATGGCTTTATGGCTTTTCAAAGCCACACCAGCCTCTCCCTGGTTTGACCCAACGACCCTCTCCTTGAGGAGAAGATGGAGTTCAGTGTCTCTTAGACTGACACAGACTGAAGACTCAGCTGCAAATGCTGCCAAATGAATATCAAAGGTGGTGGTGGTTTCTTGTGACACATGGACAGATGTATTCAAGGAAAAAGGCTTTGTAACTTTTTGTCTTTCAAAAGTATTGATTTTGCTTCAACTACTTTCCTTTCTGCTTTGAAGCTAACCCAGTGTACCATCCTGGCCCTTCTGCATCAGGCTCATTTGGATGCAAACTGCACAAGAGAGAGAGATGACTGGCAGACAGGATGGATGGATGGAGCAGAGGAAAGGATTCTAACCTTAACTGTATCCTTGAACTTAAAACCTATGTTACATTTTTAAATACACTTAGACCTTTAACTTAGTAGTTAGCAGATTAATGAGATGCACAGACTGACATTTTATTTGAAATTTTCCAGGCAGAGAAACACAAAGTGCTCAGCATGAAGAGCAGGCTGAGTTGCGATGACAGCAAGCCCCCTCAATCACTCCAGGCTTCAGCATGTTCAGATATAAAACAATGAGCACAAGCTGGATAACAGAATAAAAGTGTTGATTAAATTTTGATTCAGTCCCATTTATGTGTGTGATTCCACACTTGTGCCACACTCACACAGCCAGAACAGCAAAGGTCACTGCCCAGTCAGTCCTTCAGCCCTGGGCTCATGACACTCATGGCTTTGAAGAGCTCTTTGGAGGCTCAACCGCAAAAGGTCTTCATGTCTCAGAGACAAGCTGGACTCACAAGCCTGGCCCATGAACATCTGAAACACATTGCTGCATAGGGAACTTAGAGGGAAGGTGGACAGCTGTGCAAAACCTCCCATCTCCAGCTTTTCCTGTGCTTTTGTTGTCTGGCTGTCCTTCGCACCTCAGAAACTCAGGTGAGCTTTTGTCCTTGCCCACACAGCTCTGCAAATCCACTACTCAGTCCCACCACGTGGATTCTTCTGGCCACGCTGTTTCCCTCATGAACTCAACTGCCTGAGTAAGGTTCCAGAAAAGGGACCTTCTGGGGGAAACACAGGTACTGAAAACAAGAGAATGGCTTTGAGAACCCACTGGGCATCTTCCATTCTCCTAAACTAAGAAAGAATTTTCCCCCCCAGATCTCATCCTTGTTTACCTTTCTTTCATTGTTCAATGCCCTAGTCTTCTAAAAGCCTGAGGCAGAAACTGTGGAGGTGTTTGTGTCATGTGCACCACTTGGCTCAGTCCATCTTGTGACACACTGGAACAGGCAGCCCTGTCTCCATATGACTAATGTCCCAATTGTTTTATTTCAGAGCAACTCAGAGTTTTGAAGTCTTTAAGTCAGCTTTGGCCCAGGTTCAGAGAACATATTTTCCCTCCCAGTTCTGCATAGCCTTACAAGCCACAGCAACAGAAAGTTGGAGCTGCTTCTCACCCACTGAGCCTGGGTGCCCATGCACACATTAAGAGACCGTTCACCTTTCAGTACATATCTAGGCTAAACTGATTTCACTTTCAAGAAAGAGGAAAACTTAGTGCTTAATGGATTTTTACTAAACTCCAAGGCAGTTTGGAAGTACATTCTGACATGCAGCATTAAACACTACTGCAGCTGCACTCAGAGGAATGGGCAAATGCGTGCGAGCTCACAGAGCAGAGCTTTTACCTCACCTCAAATTGCTGCCTGAGCCTTTGGGGGCTTATCCCAGCACCCAGTGGAGTTAATGAGAGAATAACCAAAGGATTTGGGAAGACTTGAGTGAATTTGTACTATAAATTTGCTTATGGAAGCAGCTATGTTGGTAAAGATAGATATTCCCAAACTAGAACTGGTTAATTTTACACCACTCACCACACCCCCCAAAAAATGTAGCAAAACTTGGTGAACAAATGGTTTCATTCTGATCAGATTTTGTGTCTCTTAGTGATATCACAAATTTATACAAGGCATGCTGGGTGACTGATAGCCAGGTGGGACTTGGAAATACATCTTAACAAATACGTTGGGCATCTTTGTCACAGACTTGTGTGTGTAGGAGCTTTGTCTTAACTGGCAAAATACACTTCTTATTCCCTGTCAAATCTAACAGTCAGGTATTCAACACATTTGAGCAACTGCAGGTAGTAAGAACTGCACTTCAAAAAAAAAAAAATCACATAAACCAAAAGCTATATCCAGCTTGTCCATTTCACCCTGTCCATGCATGTTATATTATTTTTCCTCTCTTGTCTTTATACATCCAAATGCTTCAGAGCAACTATTGTCTCTTTATGTATTCATAATCTCTAAAATAAAGGCATCCTGGTGCTTGTAGGCATAATCTTAAGGGAAATAATAGTAAAACTCTGTGTTATAGGCACACAGAGGGACAGCCAGCACAGTGACACCCACCTCAACCTGTTCTGGAGTTGGGCAGACAGTCCAGGCGCCAGCACTGTCACAGCTGCCACATGTGGCAATGGAGGACAAGTTCTGATTAGGAAGTCTTATTTTATTTTATTTTTTTTTTTTTTACAGGCTTTTCCACTTAGCTGGCTTTGACACCATTTACCCTCAGGTACTTTGGAAACAATCTCGGGAGTTAGCAGTTTTTTTGAGGATTCCTAAGGGACAGGGAAGGTCCAGAGTTCTGGCAGAAGACCAGCACAGCACCCACCGGAAAGCAGGAGATGAAGAACTGGGAAATTACTGTCTGGCAAATAAATTTCAGCTTCTGCACAGACACAGAAAGAAAAGAATGAAACCACTTGTAAACCCACAGAAGATAACAAGAAAATCAGCAAGCACAAACATACAGCTACTGGGAACAGATGATGTCAAACCAAGCTCTATTCTTTCCATGACAGGATTACAGGCTCAGGGATAGAGGAGAAACAACAGTTGTCACGGCTTGTTTTAAGCAAGTCTTTTGACTCTGACTCATGAGACATTCTTATAGGCAAGCTCAGAAATTTGATCTTCAAGTAACTCAGCAGTGGATGTAAGAGGCTGAAAAACTATGCAACAGAATATTTAATAGGAAATCATTGTCAAATTGGAAGCATGTTTTGAGTGGATATCCTGAAGAGCTGTTCTAAGTCTAGTTCCATTATTTCTGTTAATATCTCCGAGTGTGGAATAGGAAAATTTGCAGAAGACAATGGAAATACTTAAGCAAGGTTGGGCAAAGATCTATCAAGAGTGATGTGAGTAAAGCTGATCTTGCCACAGGGTTCAGTTGGACTTTAGTCAACTTCTTAAGCCCCTGCTCTTACGCTGTTAGTGCATGTGGGTAAAAATCTTTGGTCTCAAGAGCAAGAGGTGGGAAGTTAGTAGTTAACAACTTGCTTTTTGAATAGGGCAGCCACAGAAACTCTGAAAAATATTGTCAGCTACCCCTTCCCAAAGTCTTGTAACCTTATGAGATAATTAATAATAGCAGAAGGTTGCCCTAAAGCCAAGGACCAGGGGGCAGGTGTGATGATCTCAGTGCATTTCCTGCACAGGACTGCTGCCCAGAGCCAGCAGAGGTTGAGGTCAACTAACTTGGATTATGCACCAGTGCCTCTTAATTTTGTCTGCAATGAAATATGGACGTGCACAGACTCCAGAAGTGCCTGGCATGTGACACTCAGTTATCAGGGGCTTCATAAAGCCTAGGTTAAATGCTCTAAGAGATCAGAGAAGAATGCCTTGTCATCACAAATCTTGAGCCTGCCAGCACAGAGCAAACGATGAAGTTCTCCAATGCTTTACAGCCCAAGTCCCTGTAGGATTCCTTAATTATCCTTTGCAATAATTAAGGCACAAACAATTGATATAAGAATCTCCATTTGTTTAGAGTGTGCAGATTCCCTTCCCCCAAGGCTTGAGAAAGCTGAAATACAGTAATACTCCAAAGCTGCTCTTCTCCAAAGGGGGATTGTTCTGCTTGGCTGGGAATGAAAGCCATCTCGGCACGGTGGCAGGTAGGGCTGTATTAAGGCAGCAGTTGGGAGCCCACAGGAGCTACTTGATTACATGTTGGAACAGCTTCATTCTTCAAGGACTGGCACCATGCCAATTAGTCCTATAGGAAGACTGATGTTTTAACTAAGACACATCCATCTACACTGCAGCTTTATAAACACACTGTTTGCTGAGTAGGAACTGCCTGTGCAGTTCTATTTCTGATTTTCTAGAAAGGTCAAAGGACATCAGGCAGATGTACTGGAAACCTGAAAAGCACATCAGTGAAATTCAGACAAGTAAGATCTAAAATTATTCAGTACGGCCTTCACTTGAAAATCTGCCATAGATTTAAACGCTAGGAGCAAAACAGTTGCATTTTGTAAGTAACTTTTAAGGTCCTCTCTACCTAGAAAATCCAGCCAAAAAGAAAGCAGCCCGTCAGGAGCCTGCAGACAGTCAGCAAGGAGGGAATAAATGTACAGGAGTCAAAGCAACAAACCCAACTAGCTCAAAGAGAACCACAGCCCTGAACGCATGACCCTGGACAATTTCAGATTCACAGTGGAGAGGGGAAGTCACACAACTGGCTCTGGTGGCAGCTGGTGGTTACAAATACACATCCCTCCCTCCAGCCCCTGCCAAGGCCTCTACCATGGTCCCACGTTGGCAGTCAGAGCAGCAGGGAGAGGCTGCGGGTGGATGCTGCCTCCAAGGCTGCTGTCAGTGCCACCAGGCTGGAACTGCCACTCCTGCTGGTGGCTCCCCAGAGCTCCCAGGTCTGCTGACCCTTCCCTTTCACCTTCCCACCCTTTCTGTGACCTGATATGAGACTTGTGCACTGGGAAAGAAGGAACCTGAGAGGCTTTTTTCCAGTTGTTGACTTGACTCACAGGGTGTGTTCCAGCATGAAAGCCAGAGGCCACTCCAGGTTCACTGGGAATGGGAGGTGCAGACTCTCAGTAGAACTTTGGCAAGAAAGCTGCTTTTGTCAGTCTGCCTTGCAGCCAGCAAATGGGAGGGAACTGTCCTGAGATTCCAGATTCTTCCTGACACACACAATTGTAAATGAGAGCCTCCGTAGCTTCCAACATTATGCAATCAGTTACATTAGAAAAAATAAATTAATCATCACCAGTTTTAAGATCTACAGTAAATATAAAGAAGATAATTTTAAATACCCTAATTATATTACAAAATGTAGTCCTCTTAATACCAAGCTATAAAACTTGGTTGCAGATTGTAACTGGGCTTCAGTTTTGTAAGTATGACTATAAGCTACAAACTTTGCGTCTTCAGAGAAGCATGAGGACAGGATGGGGAAGAAGCTCTTGCTCCTGCAATGCACCAAAGCTGATCTGTAGCCAGGAGAAGGTTTGGACGTTATGTATTTACAGCACCAGCACGTAAACCAGGAGTCAGCCAGGGCAGCCCTGCCAGGCTCTGCAGAACAACTCTGCTATTCTTCCCCCCAGGGATAAGCTCAACACTCAGATTCTATGAGGGAAAATACTCCTGAAACTCACACTAGGCAGCTTTGAAGGTGCCAAACCCAGGTCTGCCACAATGCAGCATCTGGGCCACTGCACCTCTGAGTATCACCCACTCAAATGAGCAATGCTGAATGTGACAGGTCCTGCATGCACAGGCATCTGAGGAGGGTTAAAAAGTCCCTAATTTCATGTATATCCATCTAAATTCATTGGCTGGACTTCCTTTATAGTCCATGGGCAATCACACTTGCAGTGTGATTCATCCAACCTCTTTTAGTAGCCAGCTGCAAGTGCAGGTATCACCTTTAAAGTGTTTCTTTCTCTTCACTGAGTACAAAAGAAGTAGAGAGACTGTTTCATACAGGGGTGCCACATTGTGGACATCTTCCAGTAGGTGAGATGAATGCAGCCAGGCTGTGTAAGAGCAAGGGGAAAATTGCAAAGCTGAAAAACTGCTGCAAAGCATTTAGTTTTGCACAAAGTCCTCAAAGATCCTGAAGTCAGGCCTGATTTTTAAATTACTCAAATTTTCTCCCTCTGTTGGCAGCACTCTGTTAGAAGAATTGCAGAACCACAGTGCTTGTTCTCTGGACAGAATTTTAAAAAAACTACTCCCTAAGTGGAGTTCTCCATCATCTGCTTGGTAATTAATTTCCTCATTAAATGTTGACCATGAGTTTACAATAAAAAGTAATTAAGAGAGGCCACAAACTGCAAAGGTTGGATGAGCTTTTGAGCACTTCCTAATTGAGGACCTTGCTATGTGCCAAAGGCTAGTTGGAGCATCTTTCCAAAGGTGAGATCAACAACTTCCAGGGAAATGACAGCTGTCAGGACAACAGCCTCATTAACCTCAGCCCACCCAGGCCTGCCTGAGCTGTCCCAGCACTGCCAACCCATTTCCTGCTTGTCACATTTCAAATGGCTCAAGTCCCTTGGTAGTCCCATCTTCTAATTAGACACTAGTTACACTGTCAGGTATTTTATTCCCACAACTGTGTGAGGAAATGAGGATTACTCTTGAATTCTGCAAAAAGGAATGGTTATCATTGATTCTGTGCCTCCTTTACTACCCGCAGCACTCCCTGTTCCAGCAGCATGAAAGCATTCTAGAAACCACCTGAGTACCTTCCTGCATGTTTTTGGCAAAAAACTTCACCTCTGTAGGGAAATGTGACTCAATTCCAGACTGTTCTCACACACATCCCCAATTATTTTCACTTTCTTTTAATGCACCAACCTCTTGTTTACTCACTGATGTATCTCAACATGAGAATATCTTGAGTTTAAAGCTTATCTATTTTTTTTTGCTGATACAAGTATTCCTTCCAGTGTTTACTCAGCTCATGCAAGCCCCTATAATTTTGTCAGTGTTATCTTTTCAAAGGTATTTTGTCTGTTCAAATACACTACACGTAAAACAAAACCAAAGGCTGCATACAGTTTGAAAAGAAGAATGCAAAAGGCAGTAAAGCAAGAACTGCCCTGCCAGGGCCTTTCCAAGAGGGATCCAGGATAGCTGGGGCTTAATTCTAACAAAGGCAACACTGCAACCACTGGAACTAAAAACACTCCAGTGGGAAATATGTGTAAACTGGTTTTAAACTGCAGTACAAAACACCACCTTTGATCTGAGGGCTTAGTTCAGGCAGAACAAGACTGACAGATAAAACAATATTCCTCCAAATATGTAAATGGCTGCTGCAAAGGGTAAAGGAATTATCCATCTTCTGGTGGGAAGGATTGGAAGACTGGGCTACTACTTAACAGGTGAGGTATGAGGGAAAACCTTCTGCTAGAAATATGGGGAGTTTGTAGAATTTGAGTAGCGGGAAAGGGTCAGAGAGACAGCGTTGGAATAGTTTGGAGTGTCTTGGGACAGCTGATGGACAAGATGATAGTGTGATGTGCAAAATATTTTCTAATCACCATCTCTTCAGAAAGTCAGAGTTTGACACATTCAAAATGTGGAACCAGCATTAATATCCAAAGCAACTCAAACCCTACTCTGAACTGCAAGTCTCACGATAGTTCATGGGTTTGCTTTTTTAAAGCCCCAGCTGCCAGATTCATGCATTGCAAAGCGATCTCATCTTTCATTTTAAAAAGTTATATTTCCACTTCTCAAAGCTGTGGAGAAAAGCCTGAAAAGATGAAGTGCCAGTATCCTTAACAGCTCCAAAGAGAGAAGGCAAATAAAAGGAATTCAAAGTACATTGGTTTAAGCCAAACTCATAATTTCTTTTTCCCAGGCCTGGCTCATGAGTTTTGAGAACTGGTATTTGGAAATGCTGGAAACACAAAACTCTTAATAAGGAACAGGGGGGAGTTACTAAGAAGCTTGAAGAAAGCTGTAAGATTTGTTCACTACAGTAAAAACGTGAGCATTAAAGAGTTGAAGAGGGAGATTTGTTAAAGGCTACCAAAATTCCGGTACTTTCTCACACAACAATCAGCTCCACAGTCCCTGGTGACTGAGCTGTGCCTCTCTTTGTTACAGTTGTGCCTTTAATTGTACGTCAGCCTGCTGGCTGGAACGTGACAAACTCATTTTGTTTCCTGGGGAAAGAGAGGGGCCTTTTGGGGCTATAGAGAGCCTGATACCTGTGACCAAAACAGTCGAACAAATACAGACAGAGAACAAACCCAGCTTTTGTATTCAGTGCTCATGGCCTGGTTTATTTTGCTCTTACCCAGCATCTTTGTGGTGAATGTTGCTATCAGAAAGCCTTTTTTCCTGACTTTAGGAAGTATGTTTTTATGATAAAGGAACAATTATGGAATTAATTTGTTTTTTAAACAAGCTTTTCTTACAGGATTTTTTCTTTTTTAATGAGCTTGACTAGCAAAAACATTTCATCAAGCTTCTGTTGATGTACTTAAATATGTCCAAATAAATAGCATATTTTCAAGTCAAGTAAATACCCACATATCAAATCTGGATCCTATTTAAGCCCCAAGAAAAATAATTATATTGTCTATCCACACTGATGAATGTGCTATGATGTATTATATATGCTTTGAGATTGTTAGACAAAAACCTACATATGTAACAGAATATGACTGAAATTCAGTCAGACATGTTTTCCATTCCTCAGAAACTGAAAATCCACAGCAGATCTTCAATTCTCCCACTAGAACAAAAATATTTCTTTATTGCCTCTTGCCCATCCACCAGCTGAAGGGAGCTAACTCCACATGCACACTCTTATCTCCACACAAGCTGTACACTTTGGGGAGCATATGCTGGATAGATTAAACGAGAAAACAAGTTGTTGCAAATATTTTTTGCCTTAAAACATCCCAGGCAGTTTTTGATTTAAGATAACCTTGCATTTGAGTAAAGGAAGCATAATTAAAAATATTTATTAATTTTCATGAAAGAAATTTAGTATTTTGTGATCAATTTCAATTTTACTGTAGGTACAAAACTCAACTTCTCTAAAATTGCAAAATGTCTCATTGATAATACAGAGACCACAGATCAAGTGTTCCTTTACCCAAGGTCTTTCTGTGCAGTGGTGGGTATTCATATTCCTAAAATTCCCTGCCTAGCCTTTTCAAATAGACTATGGAAAGTAAAGGAATGTGTAAAATAAGGAGGACACTGCTCACACTGCTCATGCGATCACCCTGTGTGTGTATGCACAGCTGCCCCAGCACTGTCCCCTTCAGATGTGCTGCTGCATTAGTGCTGAAATACAACAAAATGCAAAACACTGAAATGCTTAAGAGGCTTTTAAAGAAAATGCTGTGACAACTTGGCCTGCACAGAGTGGTACCGTGTTTGATTTCCTGAATTAGATTTAATCTGACTCCCCCAGCAGTAATAATAATATAATACGCTGTAAAAAGGAGTCAAAAAATCTTAAATTGAATCTGTATGTTTGCTATGAAAGTGGCTTTGTCGGCTGTACATTACAAAATTTTAATATTTTCAGCCGGCAAGCAATACATCTTGTCTAGACACTGGTGAAATTTTCAGACATAAAATTATTTTAAATTCTAAAACAAATAATGCAGACTTCACCCCCCCATCCCTAACAGATTGTGGAATGTCATTTACTTTAAATTTGCAGCCAGACATCACATAGCCAGAGAAATTGCCTGTAAGAAAAACAGGCTGACACTTATCACTGCATTCCAGGGGGACCAGGGGGTGATGTCAGCTCTCTCTGTTTCTCCCAGACAATTGAGCGTCCTACAAATCAATAAAAACAAGGTTTATTGGTATGTTTGCTTTATCACACTTGAGCCACTTTCATTGTCCTAGTGACAAAGTCTTCACAAATTGAATCATTAAACACAGTAATTGTGTTTCAAATACATTTTAGAGAGGAGGAAGGGAAGAGAGGGTGTAAAAGATTATTTGCTGCAGTATTTATGGCTGTGGAATTTAGGTTTGTAACAGTTTGCCGTACCTATATTTTATTTTTCAATATGGAAAAAGGAGCAGGAGGAGGAGACAGAGGAGGGACCTCAGTAAGTGGAACAAACAGTCGCACTCAAATTTAGCCCGGCAAAGCTTTTAATATTTCGCTGAGCTAATGTTATATAAGGAATTTCTCAACAGCTCCTCGCACAAAATGTCAAACTTATTTTAAAATTATTTTTGTAAAAATAGATGGTCTTAGAAAAAAAAAAATTAAAAATTGCACCCTGGAGTCGGGATCTAAGGACTGTTACCATCCTGGTGGTTAAAATAATTCCTTCCCGGGTGTTGCTCAGTCCCTTACGCAAGCCTGTAAACTCATTTCGCCCCAGCAGTCTTTAAATCTTTGTCGCTCTTTGCATATGTGGTTGTGATTTACATGCCACCCACATTTAAAGAGGTATTGACATTTTCAAGGCGGCTATTTTAGCCGCTGGATTTTTAAATGGAATCAATCACACTTTATTTCTTCCCTCAGGAGCCCAGACCTGTGTTTGTGGCACGCCCACCTCTCTCTCTGCGAAGCCCTGTGTGAACATTCAGCGTCCCCTCAGCGATTCCGGCCTGGACCCTCGGACCCGGCAGGGCTGGGTGCCCTCACTGCCGGGATTTCGGCCTCCCTGCTCTCACAGTTGCTATGCAGGCCGAGCTCAGATGGCAGAGCAAAACAGAGGCACATTTCACAGGAGGATCCAGCATTATGCAGCAAAATGGGCTGTGACTGGCACTCGGGGGCCCAGGGAGCTCCGTGTCAATGGCTTTGTTGGGGCTCAATGGCGCTGACCTGAGCCGGGCAGGCCGAGGTCAGTGCTGGGCCAGGCCCGCGGAGCTCGCACAACTTCCACACGCTCCAGGCCTGCCTCGGGACTACAGCACGGATTGCTCTCAGCAATGCTTTTGGTTTTTTGTCTTAGCACCCCTCGGGAGCGGGGAGGGGAAGGGGATACAACAGAGTTGCTGGAAAATCCAGGCTTAGCTGCACCCACACAGCCACCATGCAGGTGACACGGTAACGCTGTCCTTCCTCTGCATGGATCAGGGAACGCTTCTCCCTCCCCTCCTTTGATCTTGTGGCATTTTTCTTACTCAATTAGCCTGAAATGGAACACGGTCATGCTTCTAGCAGCCGTTTCCTTCTAGCACAGTGGTACCAGACCTTTCTGCACATTATACAAATTGCACTTCATCGCTGAAAATCAAATCTAGGAGGCAATGATATCCACATAAAAATACTGTAAGGATGTACAAGTGCTTCCTACCCTACACGGTCTCCTAAAATGAATGGAGGAATGTCAGTCAGGAGCTCTGGCTCCTTTAGCAGCTCTCAGTTTTTTGGGGCCTTTTCCACATTCCACTGACGCTGTTGGGAGTGTCAGCAAGGCAGTGCTTTAGAGAAATCCAGCAAAGCACACAGTGCCCAGCACACATCACAGCACTGATCTCCACGCAGTGTCTGCAGACTCAATCCCATCTTGGCCAGCAGCAGAACTAGAGCTGTGTCCTGGTGCTTAGCAGGGATTAATTCAGGCTTCCTTCATCTCACACAGAAACAGCCTTGTATGGGCCCTGCCAGAGATTTGTTTTAAAGACAGTTAATGGTTTGTGATCCACTTTGATCCTGCCAAGTAAGAGTGGACAGGATCAGTGGACTTGCTCGGTGACTCTTCTCCCTTTGCTTTTCTAAGGTAGTTGTTGAGGCAGGAAAAAGCTCCTGCTGTGTGTAGAGAAAATATTCTCCAGGAGCTCCCTGGTACCACTTCAAGTACAAGTCAGAGCATCCTCCAGCCCACCCTGCTCCCACCCAAATCTGCTGCTGCAGCCACCAACTGCAACCCAGTGGTGACCCTGCAGTGACAGCGATTCTATTCCCCCGTGATATTCACAGCAATGCCACTCACGGACACTAACTATGATAAAAGCCTTCTTGAAACTTAGAGGGGAGGGATATACATGCATTGTTCATGTGTGTGAAAAAATGCACCTGCATCTGGGTCATTCCTTCCATCAAAGCAGGCAAACCAAACTCAGCAAGCCCACAACAGACACATGGGCTCACTGATGGCTGCACCTTACGTTTTAAAAAGATCCTTGTGCAAACTGACTCCCTTGGCTGTATTATGCACCATTTATCTTGGAGGAGGTCTGCTCCGAAAGGAGAGTCTGGGTTTGGTGAGTCTGTCAGTGACGGCTCTATTTCCCAGTATATATTTACACTACCATCAGACTTGGTGAGTGGGTTTGCTGTCAAACTCGAGAAGCACAAACCTGACAGTTTGGTTTGAAGTTCCCTTCCCCACACTTGGGTCGCACGAGAACACTGAATAGATGCATTTGCTATAGGTTATAGCAATCCTGACAGTAGTGAATGAATGATTGCTCCTAAAAAGTACAGCTTGTTCTGACATTATCGCTCCATTGCATTCTAAAAGTGGCTAAACCAGAGACATCCTTCCCCATCTCTCCCCATCCTGCTGCCATTCAGCAGCTCTTCTGGTTCAGCAACCTGCATTTCCTCACTGATGTGAAGGGGCTGTGGATTTACACCACTGGGACATGATGCCCAGTGGTAACATTTACAGCATAACAACCATTTATTTTTCCAGAGAAATGTTTAGCTTATTGATGAAAGAAAAAGTCTTCTACCCACTTGTGTGTCTAAGTAGTCAGCATCCCTAGTGAAATGAATAAAATTCTCATAATCTGTTCCACTGGAGCCTATTTCTGTTATAACTGAAAGCAGGAAATGTTGCTGCAGACTTCCATGGAGCAGCGTTTGCCTCATGAAGAAGAATTGGTTAAACATTGCATAATTTAGTAACTCCTGACTTAACAAAACTCCGAGACACGCTCCTCAAGAAAGCCACAGTGTTTGTAGCTGGGAACAGCCTGGCTGGATCAGCAGCACTGGCAGCAGTGAAAGGCTCTAAAACATAGATAAGAAAAATGATTAAGTGGCTTCATATGACTATTTGTGCTTAAAATTAGGGCAGCCACTTGAGAACTCTGCTGAATCAGGGCCTTGATTATTGGTACCAGTAATGAATGCAGACATTTGGGAAGGTATGTTTCATTGCTGCCATCATGTTTTATTTTTGGAAATGTTAAAGAAAGATATCAAGAAGATATAAAACAAGTAATTAAATTCCTGTTTTGTGTAATGCAGAGCAAATATTTGCTTCAAGTTTTATGGGCATCTTGCAAATCAAAATCATAAAGGCAGATGAGCTTTTGTTTAAAAAAGGCACACTGATGGCTCAGCAGAAAATAATAAGAGTTTGTTTTTGGAAGGAAAAAAAAACCCTGACATGAACCACAAATACATTTCATTAGGTGATACTAATAGGGGTTGTCAGGTGCCTTCAGTAGCAGCAAACATCCTCTCATGTCTCAAGTTTGTGTGGAAGTCAAGTACACAGACTTAGCTCAGATAAGAGATTTGATTTGTGTTTGCTCAGGAAAATGCTCTGACAGCTTAGCTAAAAGGAATTTGTATCGAATTGGAGTAAAACTTGGACTAGATAACAGCCAAGAGAATACCAGAGCTGGGCTGGACCCAGCATTAGACAATGGAAACAAGCTGGTGAACAAGTTACTGGGGAATAGTTACTGAAGCACATTCTTTCTTTCTTTCTCACATGGACCTTGCAGAAAGTGAAATTCAAAATGCCAAAATTGCCTGGTTTGGACACAGTAAAAAAATCAGTTTCCAAAAAGTACAATCCTACCATTTTCTTTCTTTCTCTTTTACTTGCATTAACACTTTCTTACCCCTCTAAAATCTGCCTTGAGTGTGACCTAGTCAGATATCAGAGCAATACAAAACATTATTATGGTATAGTTTCAATACTATTTTCATGTTTGGGGAGAGAGTAAGGACAAACAAATGGTTGGGTGCTGGAAGGGCAGAGTTTGAAGCTTTGTAGCTTTACCCTCCTCCCTCTCTGAGCTCCCTGTCCATATTATACCTCCATGCTTGGGCCCTTCTGGCAGGAGAAGGGAGGGCAGCCTGTGGTGGAGGTTCGTGGGTTTCCAGGTGTGTGGCAATCCAGCCACAGAGAATTCTGGAAGCACACATTTAGAGCTTTCAAATTCCCACCAGGCACTGCAGGCATTCCTGGATTTCAATATTTTCCCATTTGAGAGAAAATATTTCATTTAGGTTGATCGACTCCTATATCCATTAACTCCATAACATTTTATAAAATAAAGGAATTACTGCAAAAATTGTCCAAGATAGATTTTTTTTTTTTTACTTGCTCTATTTCAGATTATGCCAACATTAGATTTTCACCTCTCTGTTGACATCCCCAAAGCAGAAACCAAGGCTGGTATTGATGTAATTTTGATATTTAACATACAGTGAGGTGCACAAGAAAGATCCCATGAGCAACAAATTCTTTTCCTCAGATAAATTAACCCTGTGGTGGAGTACAACAACTCCCCTCTTTGCCTCTGAATTCTGCACTATAGATCACAAAGAGAAAAGGTGAGGTCTGTAAGAAGAGCCAGTGCTTTTATCAGGGCAGCTAATGCATATGAAAATAAGGAAATAAAACATACTAATATATTTTCTGCTGTTCTGTTCTCAGGCAGGGTTGAAACAATGAAGCAGCCTAAGTAATGCAGAGAGCAGACATGGATTTATAGCTAAAGCACCATCCTTTACCTGGCTGCATGGGCTGCACTGCAAACCCACCCTGCTGCAGATTTCCTCTCACACAGCACAGCACCACGGAGTAACAAATCTGGCCACTAAGCATCCTCCCACGAGCACAGGAAATACTCTGCTGTCCCCACGGAGTAGGTAAGACAGACTCTCTGTCATAATGTCTTTTAGCATATGGTCAATGGACAGAATTTGGGAGAGTTCCAGGGAAATTTGTACTTCCCCAGCTTTTGCCATTTGTAACACCGTGGTACTGTGCCCTGGGGGTAAATAATCAGCCCCATTTTCCTAATGAGGAAATTCATCCAAGGTCATATGCTAAGTCAGTGGCACTGCAAGCCATGAAATTCAGGTCATGGGCAGGAATTACCTTTGCTGTCTCTACAGCTTAATTGCATTTCTGAAACTACACTTATTTGGTATGATAATACACCAGCACCTGTTGTAACGAGACAGCACAAGAACAGCAGCCAAAAAGGGGCAGAAATACGTCAAAGAAATGTGGTAAACAGTAGTAACTAATAGGAACTATAATAAGCCTCAGGAATTAGTGGCTAAGAATATTTCTGGGAAAGAGTATTATGGCAAAATATTACTGATCAAAGCCTGTAGACTCTAATCCTGCCAGTGCTTTCTTATATGTAGAATCACCTTAGAGGAGTTTCAGCAAATTCAGTTTAGTCCCAAATTATAAGGTTATAAATAGTCTTTCAAAACTCTTTCTAAACTAGTCTAACTACACCAGTTCCAAATGTAAAGCTACCAGAGGGGCAAGTGATCCTAAGTCAAGAAAATAATTGGTCTTGTGTAAAACCAGCCATTCCTCCTTCTTATTTGGACCTTTTTTTTTTCCACTTGTCAATGATTCTAAAACTTTATTGTGAATGTTATCTGATTAATCTTAAACTATACAGAGCTTTTGCACTGTCTTTTCATTATGGATACCCAAATTCTGCCTTCCTCAGTGCTCACTTTGCCAAAGCATCAAAGACCAAGAATGAAATGTATTATAAATCCAGGAGCAAATGCACAGAAATGAGGTGGGAAATGGCACTATCAATAGCAGCAAATCTAGTGCACTCAAAAGGTGGAAGCTTTTTAAAGGAGGTATCTGGGTGGGGGTTTGCTCTTCAGATAAAAGGCACTATCATTTGAGCTATGTCACAAAGTCAACTAAATATATACCAGATTAATGATGCCTAAGTGAGTTATTGAAATATTTTGAAAAGCAAGTCCTGAAAGTTCTTTACCCTCCCAGATCAGGCATATTCAATATCAGAGCTACCAGTTTAAATGCATTTTGCTGCTCTCACAGAATCTACTTAACTTGCAGAATGCAGTTTAGCTGAAAGTTTGTCTGGGAGTTGAGTTTATTTTCTGGAATTACTATTTTTATATCCTAATGGGGAAACACCCCTCCTCAGTCAAAAAAAGAACCCAGCAACCCACATTTTTTTGTGTCTAGCTACAAGTAGGCCACGCTTCTGAGCTTCCCACCACGTCCTGGCTTTGGTGCCTGGAATGATCCTTTAGGCTGCAGGTACAGCTACATTTAGCTCCTGACCCCTCTGTACTCAGAGTCTTGGTTTATTAATACACCTATTCTTCTCTTTCCCACTGGCCTTATTGATTTCCCTTTACTGTGAAATACTGAGGTTATTTTCAAACCTGTCTTACACCAAAACACTTAACTTTTCCCACTTGCACTGTACCGTGACAGACCTGTGAGTGTGAGATATGAATTAAAAATCAAACCTGAAAGATGTACTGCCCTAAAAAACGAAGAAAAGTAAAACTCTCATTATACAATGTTTTTCTTGAAGAAAAGCTTTAGAGTAGGATGCATGCTAAGTTCATTTTCCAGCTTTTCCTCTCTCTTGCTTGTGACAACAGACTTTAGGTAGATGAATCCTAAGTTTGTTAGAAGCAGCACCCACAACCAGAATAGTTTGATGGGAATAAATGTTTGTTTGTTACTGGAAAGGGAAGGGATATGAGGCAAACCACAGGAATAAAACCAGGCATCAGATGTTTGAACCTGGAAGTTCAAGCTCATGGTAACACCCTGTCCAACTGCAAAACTGGCTTTGAACAGAATTAAATCCTGCTCAGTCCAAAATGAAGACAAAAGACAAAACCATGGATGCACAGTTCATGTACCCAGCTCAAAACTTTCGGGACTTCTACGTGGATTTGATAAATTCCAAGCTTCCCTGAAAGTGATTACACTACCAAGTGTAATCAGGTTTTACTGATGTCCTTGTGCTGGTGTTAGAGGGATTTTGAAAGTGACCTTTTTCTCAGGAAAGAACACTTGTCAGGCTTTTAGGACCAATGTGCACTTGGAAAATTGTTATCACAGTTGCAAAAATGTCATTGTTCTTGAAATAACAGGTATATTCCATGGAATTTCTCCTTGGTACTATAGATCACTGCTGCAGGAGGCCTCTAAGCTGAAATACCATTGCTAGTTTTATTGCGTGTTTTAAGTAGAATTTCACAGAACTCTCTGTTCTGGATATATCCCACCTGCTGGTATATTTTTGTTCCTAATGATGGGAAGGCTTGCAGCACATTAACCTTCCAGAAGAAAAGTATTTCATCTTTCTGTACCACATCAGCAACGAGACTTGTGACTTACATAATTTCTCTATCAAAAAGAAGTAAAAGCAGTGGTATGGATTTTAAATGGTGGAATAATTGCAATAGAGCCACTCCTGTTACCATCACAAGACATTTGTAGCAATAAACGCCACTTAAACAGGGAATGGTAATGGATTAACTGTGATTAAAGTTGTTCCGTTCCTTGGAATACTCGCAATATTGCACAGATTTTTCATCCACCTGCATTAAAACTGTGCTCAAACCCCTGTTCCCAGCTCACAGCTTGCTGCAGTCCCAGCCAGCAGTGGGATTTAGCCCTGGACATCAGGAAAACAGCTCGGACCTGCTCCCCAGGACCCAGTGATCCTGCAGCAGGATCCTCCCTCTGCAGGAGCCCGGGAGCGCTGGAGTGCCGTGACTTCATCGCGGGCAGAGGATACTGCAGCATCCTCAGAGCCCAGCAAACTGCAGAGCCACTCAGCAGCTTTAGTAAATGCAGCCATTTATTTTACTTATTTGCAGAGTTACCAGTTGCTTTTTTTCTTTTCTGTTGTCATGTTTGTGTCTGCAGTTCTTTACTGTGGTTGCAGAAAGAGGCTGGAAGCTCGGACTCCTGGGCTCTCCCTGCTGTGCCTCTGTCTGGCTGGCTATTTATAGCCTTTCTCTCACTAAATTGCAGAAGTGTTGAGAGTTTTGCAACTGCATTTTGGGGACAGAATCCTGAAATGTTTACTGACAGGCAAAATTTGAGTGAGTTAGAGATATTTTTTTGTCTCAATGGGAGTATATATGAAAATAAAATTTTAAAAAGCCTAAAATTGTTTTTATCAAGTTTTAAGGTGCCTTTCATTCTATTAAGCAGTAAATTTTCAGTAGAAAAAACTTGCTGTTTTCCTGCTCTGTAAGAACAGTCACTAAACCCATGTCTACCAGTCCAGAGCACATAACTCACAGGGCTTGCAACTACTTTCCATACTGCTGTGTAGGGAGAAAAGTTAAATATAACAGAAACTGAGGACACTCTGCAGTTAAAACTCTCTAATTCTGCTCCATCTCCACCACACCTCCCATTGTAACTGCTGTATCCATAATCAGGGAGTTTATTTTCCTTAGCTCTACTTTGATATTATTCAAATCTAAAGAAATCTGAAGTTTTAAATAACAGGGAGGACAAATTGTGCTTTCAGAGAAAGGGAGTTGGGACTCCTGCTTGAACAGATGTTAAGAATGTTTCTGAGTGTGCTAGACTCATTTACGAGTCTCTTTCACACATTTGAATCTTGGGGACATCAGCAGTTTGTTCAATATTTTCAGCCTCCATCCTAAATGCCACACTGGGAAATGAGAGGANACTATAAACCAGTAATCAATGCATTACAGAAAGAAAAAGGAAAAAAAAAAAAAAGAAAAAAGAAAAAGAAAAAACCACACACACACACACACAGAGCCAATCTTCCATCAGTGTGACAAACTGCAAGCAAGAATCACAGCAAAACAGTCAAGCCAGACAGTTGGTAAGATAGAATCAGGCTGGAAAAATAGTGCAAGATGATTTTAACAGAGAGATGAAGGTAGTCACCTTCTGGACTGTGCTCCTGGGGCGAGTTGGCAAACAGAAGGTTCTCCCTTCCCAGGGAGAGTGGAAGTGTCACTGGCTCAGCACTGCTGAGGCTGTCTGTGGGCTCTGCAGACATGACGTAAAGAGCAGCCTGAGCAGCACCTCGAGCTCTGATTCTCCTTTCTCCCAGCAGATTTCAGTCACCTTTAGCAATGCACTCAGGGTTCCCTGGCTGGAGATGCAGCAGGCAGAGAAAACATCCTTTTATACCAAGTCAATAGTGGGCACAGAAGAGAGGGGGCTCAGCTGTGTTCAGAACAGAGTGATACAAAACAATAACTAATGGCAGGGCACCAGTTGTGAATCAAAAGAATGATGGGCTTTGGCAGATGATAAAACTCAGCCACTTGAGTCTGTCCAAAGCCCAGTTATGGGCACAACTCTAGGAATGGACTAGCCAAGCAATAAGAAGGTTTTCCTCTTGTTAAAAATACCAAAAGGAAGGAAGAGAGGTCTCTATGGAGGCTTTGCAAGACTTAATTTCTTTCCTGTTCAGCTTTTCTTCTGTCCTTTATTGATGCAAGGAGACTTGTAAAATGTTTAATATTAGCAGTTATTGTGGAATTCCTCATCAGATTACTGTAGATCCCAAAAGACCAGCTGCACTTTGTTGTTTCCACTGAGCAGACCACAAGCCATCAGCACAGAGTCTCTTTATGCTTTGCAGAAAGAACAGAAAGATAATCAGAAAGCCCAAGTACCATGCTTGGTTCCAGGCAGCTACTGACCTACCCTTTTGAAAAAGTCACTTCCCTCATCCTTGCTTTGTTTCCCTTTTCATATTCAGTGTGTTTTGTTTCGAGAATAAAGTTTCCTGGGGTAGATATTTCTCCACCCATGTTCCTCTAGAAATGACAGTTTAACTTTGCTTCTGTACTGAGCTACTGAAGAATCATTTTTGTCAAGCATCCTTCTTTCCTCTCTTTCTGTTATAAAGCCTTCTATACTAGAACACTAATAAAATTCTCCTGCCACTGCTAATTTCAGAAGGCTGAAGCTGGTGCACAAAAGGGACACTATCAGATAATCTGCTCTCCCTCCTACATTGACAAAATATAACACCAGTTTTATTTGTGTGTGATTTCCTGTTTTCAGCTGGAAGCATTTCACTGAATTTAAAACACACACCAAAAGAACTTCAACAAATATTTTTGTTTGGGTAGAAGGTTTCTTGTCCCTGGTGATTTTCCATCCTACTTTGAGGGCCAGCCGTTGAGCAGTATATTATCAGTGACAAGGCACAGTGGTTGTGGATAATGGGGCCAATTTTGCTCTCAGGCAACCCCAGTGACTTCATTGTCTGGTCTATCTGATGAGAGGGTAGAGGCTGGTAGAATGACTCATCAAGAAAAAAAAGAAATGGGAAAAAAAGCAAAGGCAGCCAAGTAAAGACACGAGGCTGTCTCCTAAGGATAATTTAAATAGCAAGAGAGCTTCAAAATGCAGCAAGGAGCCAGAAATCTCTGCAGAATGGGTCTCAACAAAGAGCTGTGATGCTGTGATCCACAGTGTGGAGCCGAGGGTTATTTAGCTTTGGCTTGTTTGTTTGTTTTGGTGGGGGGATGTGTGCATCTCTCTTTGGCTTTTCTTTCAATAAAGGCAGTCTCTTCTTTCTTGTTCCCAAGAGCCAGTTTCTCCTCTTTCCTCTGAGCACCCAGGCCAAGAAAAGGGAGTTGCATTTAGCCCCTTTCTATGCATGTTAACTTGGGGCAATAGCAGCTCCTCACAGCCCCTGCCTTTGTTGGATACAAGCTTTTACATTTCTGCTTCATGACCAGCAGGGAGGGTGGGATTCTGCCCCTCTGCCCTGCTCAGGTGAGACCCCACCTGCAGAGCTGCCCCAGCCCTGGGGCCCAGCACAGGGAGGAGCTGGAGCTGCTGGAGAGAGTCCAGAGAAGGCACCAGGATGGGCAGAGGGATGGAGCAGCTCTGCTGGAAGGAAAGACTGGCAGAGCTGGGATTGCTCCCCTGGAGAGGAGAACATTTGGGATGAGCTCAGTGTGGCCTTCCAGTACCTGAAGGAGCCAACAGGAAAGATGGAGAGAGACAATTTTCAAGCGCCTGGAGTGACAGGACAGTGGGGAATAGCTTCAAATTGAAAGTGAGGAGGTTTAGGTTCAATACTAGGGAGAAATTCTTCCCTGTGGGGGTGCTGAGGCCTGGCACAGGGTGCCCAGGGAAGCTGCAGCTGCCCCAGCCCTAGAAGTGTCCAAGGCCAGGTTGGACAGGGCTTGGACAACCTGGGATAGTGGAAGGTGTCCCTGCCCAGGCAAGTGGAACAAGATGGGCTTTGAGGTCCTTTTCAACCCAAACCAATCCATGGTTCTATATAATGAATCTATTCTATTATTACTTCATTCTCAGGGAACAGAAGGCCCCAAACAAGGTCAGGATCCCTCCTGCAATGCACTCTGCAAACCCCTGCTGGGAGAGAGCCCCAGTTCTTAAAGCATTTAAATAGATGCATCACTGAACAGAGAGGAATAAAATGGCTCACAGCCAAATTAGATGAGCAAGACATTTAAATTTCCAGTGCTCGGAGTCTCTTGCCCAGGGGACTTGGTTCCAGCTCCTCCTTCAGAGGTACAAGGCAACCTGGTGGGAGAAGCAGCCCAGGATAAACTATTCTGCCTGTCTCTAAAAACATTTTAAAATGTCTTTAGCCAGAGCTGGCTGGGAGTTGTCTGGTCACTAGGATCAGCAAAAGACTTAAGGAGAAAAGCTGCATTATTTTTCCCCTGAGAGTGGGAAAAATTCTGCAAGTCTTTCGTTTTCTCAGCTCATCCCACTGCATCTATTTACTCAACTCAGGAAGATTTGAAGGAACATGAGTAAAGGACTGGAAAATTACACTGAAAAAGAATCAGAGTAATTAAGCATCAGGAGAGCCAACACCACAAGAAACAACAACTAAAAAGGAAAAATACTTGTGGGCACTTAGACTGATTCTAATTAATGTTTCAGTTGCTGAAATACATTCCCAAGCTAAAAGTTTGTAACATTACCTCAGGTCCACTTAAAATTTTCACAGTACCTTTATAAAATCCTGAAAATAAAGATTTTTAATGGGATTAGGAGTCAGAAGAGAGACAACACTGCTGAAAAGATTGACAACAGAACATTCATAGTCTCAAAGTGTCTGAGGAGTCGTGCTCTGATGTATGAGATGCTTGAGAACATACTGCTGGTATTCTGCAGTTATTTAGATAATGTTCTGATTGTGGCTTGAAATCAGTAATAACAAGCCATATGTTCACTTCTTCTGAAAAATTATTCTTTATTAGTTCTATCAATAGTTACTCCGTGAATTTTAAGGCGAAAAGCATCTAATTTGTGCCTATGGCATTTGAATAAATTCCAGTTTACTTTAAAGGTCAGATAATACTATAAGGTCTCTTCAGAAGATTTCTTACTATGAATCTATTGGACACATCTCCAAACTTTATTCCATTTATTATTTTATGTACGAGTAATTGATACATAAATCTGCTTTGATTTAACTTGAACAGAGATTTCCTTCTACAGAATCCTCTGCACAAAGGAGAGCAAATACTACATGAAACCCACAGCTCCTGCCAACTCAAACCCTTATCCATTGGTTTTAGATGGAATATCTCAATTTAAGAAGCTGGAAGTCCAGCTGTCCACTACCTTGGCTTTCATATGCAGATAAAATCATCCAAAAGGATGAAGAAAATCTATCCCAACACCTAGAACCCAAGCACCTGGACTAGGTTTGGCCATACTGCCAGTTTGGGGACCTAAAATCATGATAGAGGGATGCATCCCCTCCATGCAGGGGATTTTTTTACATCTCCTTCCACCCAATTTATATTGAGAGAGGACCAGGTTAAGTGGTTTGTCATATTTTATCTCATCCTCAAAACAGAATTCTACTACAGATAACTACATTCAGTTTGAAACTCAGTCCTTTCATTTAGAACAAAACCCAAGAACAACCAAAAAAACCCAAATAAAAATGCAGCACTTGGTGATAATCTCTCTCTAATCATCAAGGACACTTACTGTTTGAAAAATCTTGCATACCCAAAGTAATGATCCATGTAGGACAGAAACCCCAATGTTCTCAGCACAGTAAAAGATGATGCTTAACAAATAATAATAGTTATTACTAAGTCTTATGCACCACTGCACTTTCTAATACTGCCTTGAAGTGAAAAGGACACGATGATGTGATAAGAAAAGCTGTTCCCAGGCTATTTCCCTCTCTAATGGAATCCCCAAAATCCAGAAATATCAGACAAAACTTCATTTGGGGACATTTCCTATTTATTTCTCAATAAATTAATTTAAAATTTATTTCAGAGACATAACCCCTCGCATGAATCTGACTCACAGAGTGCACCGTGTGCCAAGCAGGACTGACACACTGGAGATTCCCCTTCATTCCAAATCTCCAAGGACAAGGCCAGTGAGGCAACATGGGGAAACCACAGCTTTGTTGATCGTTGTGGCAGCCAGGTACCAGCACACAAGCCTTCATTATTTACAGGACAGCAAAGAGATTTCACTCAGCAGGAAAATGAAAATCCTCCCAAAGCATTCAGGATGCAGGAAAACCAAGTGCATCTGTTCTACCAGCAGAGACATTTGGGTTTTGGACTATTGGGTGCCTTCTAATAGACCGGGGGGTGTTGCAGAATCTGTCTCAGCTGCCCGGGGAAGCAGCAGGTGTGCCCGCTGCTGTGGTCCCTGCCAGGGAATGCCCTGGGGCCACTCTGGGCTCGGCCGTGTCCCACATGGACACACAGACACGGCCGGACAGACAGCCGAGGGACAGCGAGTGCCGGGAGCGCGGCGACCCTGCACAGTCACAGGGCCAGGACACGGCACCCACCGGTGACAGTGACTGTGACTGTGACAGGGGCTGAGCACTGAGGATGGACATCCAAGGAGCCATGCACACGGGAGAGGGTGCAGATTAGCTGCAAGGTCAAATAAACATCATAAAACATTGCCTAAGCTGTCAATTAAAGAGCAAACAAGCTCATAATAATTATACAAGATAATTGTTATCTGCTGGGTGTTAATTAGATACATTTTATCAGAGCTGTTGTCACTGAATGGAGAGTAAAACTGGTCAAAGTCATTTTTTTAATTGAAATTATTTCCTAACTAGTTTTGTTCTTCCTTCAGATGAGACTAACATCTTGTTTTCTCCGGGTATGTATTCTTAATTGTACTCCTAAGAAGCTTTAAATTTTCAAAATAAGTTACATTACTGTGTAACTAAGCTTAGCAAAGAAAAGCATGTGCAAAGAAAGACATAAAAGTAAAAATTCTAAGCAGTATTCTCACTTTAAAATGGAAATAAAAATAATTTTTCCTGTACAGTTTCAAAAAATAAAATGTCCTATTTAATGAATTTTAATTTAAATGGAAATCACAACACACTCCAAATGATAAATAAGGACTAAAGTGCCTGGGAGATCAGTGTGCAGGTATTACAATGCAGGGGTAGATGAGGCCCAGTATCCAAGGCAAACACTTCCCTGAAGGGTTTCTCACTGCAGGAGACAGGTTTTGGAAAATGCAGGTGAGGCAGGACGGTCTGAGTCCTGCACACGAGGGCTGCAGCCTGCCAGCATCCACTCCTTCCCCTGAGAGCAAGGATGTGGAGCCACCTCAGGGTCACAAGGACAGGGCAAATGCTGGAAAACACACACGTGTGGAAGTTCTGACCAAAGCCTGATTAATAAAGTATCAGGATGAAATAAAAGCAAAGGGAGAAAGAGAGGAAGAGCCTTAGAGTGTCACACACTGGCTTCCCCCATTACAGCAAGCCTCCCTCCATGCCTAATTCCTTTCCCTCCTCAGAGTTCACTGTTTATCTCTCCAGGAAACAGTTGCCCTAATGTATCACTTTCTAGTGAGAAAAGACAAATGCCCCATATTTATTCAATCGATAGAAATATCTAAACTTTCAGCCATCAGGGCAGGGGCCTTTTGTTCTCTGTTTGTACATCACCAAATACAACAGGAACTTCCCGACACTATTGTGTGGAGAGCAGCAATAAAAAGGAGGGTCAGTAGGCCAGCAGAAATACCAACCTGCTTCGTTTCAGGATTGATTCATTATGGAGATAACCAACATTTATTTCATAAGATAAAGAGCTTGATATAATTTGTATCGGGTTTAGTAAGAAAATACCAGAATTTTTTGAGGAGAACAGTGGCACAAAGGTTTACCACACACAGCCCAAAATAGTGTGAGAAAGGAACTGACTTCAACTTGAATAATAGTCATTAACTCAAAACACTGGAAAATGCATTCCTTGTAAGAACAGAGCCACTGGAGCCTTGCCCAGTCCTAAACAAAGAGTAGCAGTTCACAGCTGTAGGGGACATACTGTGGGTATACACTAAGCTAAGGTTTAAAATGTACTTGTGGTCTGCAGCAAACCTGGGGATTCCAGGGACTCTCATGAAACGACATTTCAGGTTGTCTTCATTTCTCTCCTTGATAACAGCATTTCTCTGGAGTTCTTTTATTATCTCTGCTTAAATTACTGAGCATGGTTGCATGGTTCAGCTTTATACTGAACAAAATTAGGAATGAACATCTTCCAGAGCTATAGATGCATGGAAGAGTATGTGCACTCACAGACTACTTCAAGCAACAAGGAGCATTTTCATGGCAAAGGTGTTGTGGACAAATTCCAAAAAGTGCTCCTCCAATGCAGTAACAAAGTTCAACGTGACTCATGTGTGCAGGTAACTAACACTATTAACACAAACAGAAAATTTGAGGTCACTACTGGCAAGCAGTATAAAAATCAGGTTTGTTTTCTATGAACACTGAAAAGGAATTACAAGAAAGGAAAACTGAACAAAGATCAAGTTAAATATTTAATATATACATCTATATTTAATATTCATCTAACAATGCCTCATTCATAGCTTAAGCAACCCAAATGTATCACAGGTTGAAGACATTTCCTCTTGTTTCACAAGTTAAACATTATAATACAATGTCCTTTTTTCCTTCCTTCCTAAACTAAATGTCTGTGTTATTGGTAGCAGTAGATACAGCTCATATTCAAATGAAGACCTGAGACCTTTCGTATCTACAGAGTTAAATGAACTCAAAAAAACTGGATAAGAACTTGGAGTAGAGACTATAAATCCTTTGAACTGTGCAGAACCAGACCCAAAGCTTAAGTGAAGCTAATGGCATGATCCAAAGATTATTGAAAGCAATGAGAACCTTTCTCCTGCTGGATATTGAGAGATTTTGGATCAGAAAGATGAGAAGCAGCCAGACATTCAGATTAAAAAACTAATCTGGAGAGCAGACAGCAGAGGAGGGGACAGAAATAACAGCCAGCAGAGCCTGTTACCTTGCCCGATTCTTTACAAGTCTGGTCTAAAACAGAATTGCTCCTTCACACTTGGGCTTCTTGCCAAAGGAGATTTTCAAAACTATTTGAGATAAGAGGCAGCAGGCATCTATCACAGGGCACCTGGATGTGCCCTGGGATGAGTCACTGCTAAGGAGGCTGAGCACGGCCACTGAGGTGCCACAAGAATGGAGGAAGCCAAAGCCACCTCTGGTGACTCTGCCTCCCTTCCTCCCTTCCCTTCCTGCTGCTGGTGGTCCAGTCTTCCCAAAGAGCGATACTGGAAAATGCCCTTTCTCCAGAAATGGCCACGTTTGGTACCAGAAATATCTCAGGCACATCTCTCCCTGTCGGGCAACACTCTTCCCATGAAGGCCACTGAGCTCTGCAAAAGGCAGCTGAAGGGTTTCTGCCTTTTCCACAGAGAATGGCACATTCCAGGGAGATGGGTGCACTCGCTCAGGAGAGAATTCTGTGTGTGAAAAATGCCTTGAAAGCCAATCTGGAAGACACTCTGTAATTTTATATCACAGTTGGAATTCAGGCAACTGAATTAAATTCTTTATAGAGAGGGACCCTAAGGTGTTTTAACATCAACAGTTTCTTCCCTTTTTCTCCTCCTATTTTAAACCTCTGACTTAAATGCCATCTCTTGATCCAGTCAAGAAAAGATCAGTTGTTCTGCTGTCTTAAAAATACACCTATGTACCAGATTTCTGGAAATTCTGCAGCATTGTAATTTCAGACCAGAAACACAAGAACATGCAAAGACAGAAACAAACACTTGAGCTCCAGAGCTCACTTGGAGACCCTGACATTTACAGAAGAAGGAAGATGAGCTGTAACCACCAGTTTTGAAGGCAGCATCAGAGAAATCAATAGCAGACATAAGATACCACCTTAGCACTGCACATGCTGCAACGATGAAAAGTCACCTATTTAGTGCTGATGGAGACCTCTGCAACCTAAACAGTATAAATGTTGTTGGGTTTCTGCTAATTCAACAGCAGCAAATCTTTCACATGTCTGTGACACACGCAGGATATCAAACCCTTCCCCAGAGATGCTGTGAGTGGAAATCTTAGTTATCATTTCCCTGCACTGGGCTTGAAGCACCTCCAGTCTTGCTGCTCCAGTTGAAATTCTCCTTTCTCAGTAGCTGGTGAGCTCCTAGGAGTGCAGCTCCAGTGCCTGTCCTTAGGGGAGAGAAACCCAGTGTTCTGGTATCAAACCCAACCAGGCTGGACAGGTCCAGAGCGCCTCAAGGAGCGCAGAGAGGAGATCTGGAGAGCGTCACACCCAGCCCCTGCTTCCCTGGTTGGTGAATAAAACCCAGAACTGGGTTATTAACAGATGATGTAAGGGTTATTCTTGTCTCTGAAAGTGGGATTGTTGCAGGTTAAGTTTTACATGCAACATTTCAGTCCACCTGTGCAGCGCTGTTAATTTTTTTCCATTGGATGTTTAACATAACACCTACCTCATGCTCCACTAATTATGATTTCATTCACGCCACTGCCTTCCTATTCATCATCACTGGTGGCCATTAATGTAACCTTTAGCATGGCCATGCTGTAATTAGGCAATTGCTGTTATTTTGGAATGCTACTGGAAGCCTTCCCCACACAGAACCTATTTTTGCTGCAGGACTATGACAGTGACCTGCAGAGGAACTGGCTGATGATAAGGTGACTAAGCCTCTTTACAGTTTACAGACTAAGTTTACAGATTTAATTGAACTTTTGTACAAAATAGAAGAATTCAGTGCATTGTATAGTAGATATTGTTTAGTCTAGTGCACTGATTTATGCTCAAGTGGGATAAAAATCTACATTTCGTCTTCTGTATTAGAGCTTCCAAAATACTGCCAAGAACTACTTCTTGGAATAAAAATGAACATTTGTTCTCATGTTTGCAATTTTTTTATTCCTTTCACTAGCAAATCATCTGGCTATTTTATTTAATTCTTTGTTCTATTTTTAGGAACACTGACAGAAAATTCAAATCATGTAAATATTTCTCCAACTCTTCTCCTCATTATATTTGCTTTGGGAATGATTTGTCTTATTGTCTTTATGACTTTTTCTCCATTTCTTCATAAAAGCTACAATTAAGCAGGCACAGAATAATAAAAAAGGCAAGAAACCAAACCAAAAGGCCCATATGGCTAAAATTGAAAACTGAATGCCATAAACCAGGCAAAGAGCTCCCGACCAGACCAGTGATTTCAGTACATTTGCATGAAGAATTTGCCAAACAATCCAGTAGAGGAAAAACTAAGAAAATCCAGTCGTGGGAAATACAAAAGCAGAAAAGGGATAAAGCTTTTGAATAAAGAATTTAATACACCCAGTTCATCCAGTTCTGCTCCCTCTTCTCATCCAGAACCAAGGCCCATTCAGATATTCTGAATATGAAATGGGCTTTGCAGTTATTTTGAGCTAGAAAACTCTGCTTCTCCCCTATCAGAGCATAGTCTCATGAATATAAATGTTCAGCGAGAAGGAACTACAGAGAATATTTATATATTATTTATATATATTTATATTTTTTTAAAGTTGTAATATTTTTCTCTTCTCTCCAAATCATGAAGTATCTGTCTCAAAACATAATGCAGCATATACAGTTTAAATAAATATGTTTATAAGTATACATATTTCCTTTGCAATGAAAAGGAAGAAGTCACAACAAGGTTGTGTGTACTGCTACAAAAGAGAGATTTAAATTAATTCATTTTCTAAATCAGGAAAATATCTGAATAACCCAGAAAGAGCTTTCGGATGATCCATTGCTCAAGAGATGGATTGAAGATGCAAAATTGATTGGTATTTGAGTCATCAGGTCCGAAAGAAGCACATCTGAGGCATTTGGAGCTTTGAGCCTCATTTAGGGTCTCTCCGCTGGGGACAATCCCAAATTTCAGTCAGCTATTGCACTGGCCTATCCCCACCTCTGAGCTACCTTTATGGAGGCAGTTATTGTGTGTACAAGCATGTTCCTCATTGTAACTGAGCACTTTTGAGACATAAAGGCAGATTAAAACATTGTACAACTTCCTCACTTGAGTTTTGTCCTGAGTCAGTCGAAGTTTGCCCAAAAAAAAAATCAGTTTTTTTTTCTGAGTCATAGCCAAACATCCTTCCCACAGGAGAGGCAAAAAAAGGGGGTTCTCATCATTTGCTGGGGCAAGTGACAAGAATTACGTGACTAAATGGGGATTTGCTTTCTGAACAAGACCCATTTTGTCCATTCCTCCTTAAGGAACAAAGACATGCAAGAGCCTATTCCTTTGTGCTGTGGCCAAATAGTGGAAATTTATCATCACAATTAAAGAAACAAATTGGCATAAACAAATATTATTTTCAGATGGATTCCTCTCTCTTCTGTGAAAATCCTCTTTTTACATTTCAAATGAGTGGAAAAATCAGATTATACATTGAAAAAGCCCCAGGGCAACTATTAGGAGAGATAGTGAAGCTCTGAACTTTCTCCTGCAAAACGCACCTGAAAGACTTTCTAATTTCTCAGCATGTTGACTGTATTTAAATTCCTGTCTTACTGAAATATAGGCAAAAGCTGAAGTTCTAGCCTCCAGAAAATAAACTCTTGTTTAATAATGTTATGGGTAAATGTATCCAGGAAATGTCACAAAATAAATCTGAGATAAATTAAACAAAACTGACTTCCTTTCTATGTCAGATGCCTCTAATTTTGGCAGTTTGGGCTAACAAAGGAAAGCAAGCAAGTACTTAGAAATGAAAATGTCTGTTTAGAAACAGAACTACAAAAAACAAGTAGCACATTTCCAAATCTCTAACAGAACACAACAACACCCGACCTGAGCCCTCTGGCTGCACCCCACACAATATACATTGTTATTCCTCATTATTTACAGCATTCGTATTGCTCATGAACAGGGGGCAGGAGGGCTGCACAGAGAACACCAGAGGTTGTATCCACCCTTCCCTCCCATGCCAGATTCTTGCCACCCCCTGTATTTCAGAGGAGTTTCCTACAAACCATCTGCTGAAAGAACAGCACGTTGGGGTAGAAGATAAACTGTCACCAACACCAGATGTGTGGAGTTACAGATCACAGAGCCATTAAAATTGTGGTAGCCATGGTTCTTCATTAGCAGTGAATGCAGAGAATTGGCAATCAAGACTCACACAGGCTGCTGATAAACAGCCTTTTAAAACAAAACAGATTAATATAATATATGGGGAAACAGAAGCATTTAACAGGAAGGGTAATTTGGGGTCGGAGCAAAATATGGAAAATTGAGACTGCAGTCTTCATCTCTGTGATAACCAAACTTCTCCTGCTCCTTGTTTTCTCCTGAGGTGCCTGGCTCTGTCTCCTCAGCAGAGCTGCACTCCCTTTGCCCAGTGCTCTTCACTCTGGGTCACAGAGGCTTTGTCTGAGCAGGGCTGGAAGCCACCAGAGCTCCAGAGGTGGGACTTGCAGGCTGCTACCTGAGCCTGTCACCTTTTACAGATGAGCCTCCCAGATGGCTGAGCAGATGCTGCCTGAAATAAGGAAACAATTATCTTTGCACCTGGCTGAGTCCTTTAGATCTTGCTAAGAGACAGATGACCAAGCATGAAAATATGTCGAATAGTGGCCAAGAATATTTAAGGATTAAATATAAAATTTGCCTAAGTCCTGTGGGTAAAGATGATTTTTTAATTTTTTGCCATATTCTTTCTGGATATTTAGGGATGCCTGCTCATGTACCACTCTGACCTTACTCACTGCTCTGGACTGGGGTTTCATTTCTTTCCAGTGCCAGATGCTGCTCTCACCACAGTCACATGCCCTTTTGGATATGCCACACTCAGCAATACATTTTTGGTGAGGATGGGGGAAAAAATCTGTCAAATGAAAAGATAAGTGGGAATTAAGAGAAAATACTTATCCATTGAAACAATGCAGGGTAAAAAAAAGAACTCTCAGCCAAGCTCTGCCCCTCTAGAGGTTTGAAGAATGTGCTGTTTGTGTTTAGTTCACTGCAATTGCCCGTTTTCTAAAGAATAATGTGATTTCAAGCCTTTTTCCCACTCACTGCTTTCCTCTAACATTTTTTTGTGTCTCCACTCTTAGTGCTTCTTTAGGAGCATAGAGGTGATGCTGAATGCTAAAGAGACAATAAGTACTGCAGTCCTGGACCAACAGGATGCAATTCCATCCATTCAGCTGGCAGCTATCTCATCAGGCACTGGGTGATTCCAGCTGTCCAGCCCTCAGTGAGCCATTCCATGGGCAGTCTGGAGGCAATGTTCCCACAGCTCTTATTTTAACCTGTGGGGCTGCTTCATCAGGACCTTCAACACAGCCAGAAATGAGATGAGGAAGATACAGACGATAGAAAAACAACAGCAAATGAGAGCAGCCTTTCCAGCAGATTACTTGGAGAGGGAGAGTGAAAAAAGGATCTCTAAAGTAGCATCAGCTTTCCCTTATAAATAAATCAATTACAGCAGGATGCTTTGCTCCCCCATGGCACCCAACATCTGGTAGGGGATTAAAAAAAAACCCCTTCACAATCACCCTCGAGAAAGGAAATATCACCTTCTTCACATGGATGAAGAAATAAAGGGGGTAAAGAATGATGTCCTCAAGATCACAGAGAATAGAACAAAGGCTAAAGAAAAACACCCAGAGTGTGCTTGTTCAGCACTGGAGGAGTTCTTGGAAGCCTGAGATAGTTTCATGTGTTATGATCACAGAGCATCACATGGGGGAAAGGAGGGGATGGGAAAGTCTCAGTGCTTCCCACAAAAACCCCCACAGTAATAAGCCTGGGGAAGGAGTTTTCCCAGCAGACTTCTTCCCACATCACTTATTTGAGAGGGTGGGACATCAAACCTCAAAATATGCAGCTTGACCTGACATACTTGTTTTTGCACAGACAGACAAGGCAGCTGCCTGCTGAAGGCATCCTGTTACTGCCATGCAATTCCAGAAGTTTATTTGGAAGGTTTTCTTAGCCAGCTATCTCCATGCCAATCTCCCAGTGTCTTGTTACGGGAGGAGAACTAGGGCAAGGGAGCTTTCCAAAGGGAGGAAAACCCCTCAGGCCTGATCAGTGGGAGACATTGCATGCCCCATGTGGTTTCTTCCTCTGTGGGAAGGGAGGAATGCAGCTGCCTTATGCAGCAAAAGTAGAGTCCTGAGGGCCAGGTAATCTGTGTTTATCCTATATTTGACACTGACGCCTCTCCCAGGAAACAGATCCCTGAACCCCAGGGCAGGCTCTGTTAGAACAGAGGATCCTTAAGGTCCCTTCCAATCCAAACCATTCTCTGATCCTATGACTCTCAGTTTTCTCTTTGTCACCTCCATGAGCTGCTTCACTGCTATGAAGAAAGGTAAGAATAACAGTGGTAAAGCCCACTCAGCATGGGAAAGCATTAATCATTATTCTGAACTTTCTGTTCAGTTCTGCAGTTGCCCAAGGTAGGTCACAAAATGTGTGTTTCCCAAAGCAAATGAAATGAGGAAATTCCTCATCTCTTTCTTGAGTAATGATACCAATAAATGCTACACCATTATGTACTAAATCAGCATAAACCTTCACGGCTCATGTGTCTTGAAAGTGTTTATTGAACCTGTTTTGAACTGAAGAGGACTGCAGTAGCCTCGTGAAAAAGAAGGGAGGAAGGAGAGGTAGAAAGGCCAAACAAATCCAACTTATTTTAACAAATAACTGCTCACATCTCACAATGATGGAAAATTTCAGGAGAATCTCTTCTTGCTCCCTATTTTGGCTCCAAGTAAGAGCCAGAAACTTTGAGCGAGAAGGAGCTGTTTATTTGAATGCATGATTTTTAAAAGCCCAGCCAAGTGCGTAAGAGACGCAAGGCAACTTCAGCCTCCAGAGAAATAACCTTCAAATCGCAATTTGACAAACAATATCAAAAACTATCAGGGAAGCAAGAGATCTCGCTGACTGCAGTGTTTTCATTCCCTTCTCAGCAGTGTGACCTCATCACAGTCGCACTCACACAGAATCCTATTACTGCTGCCTCAGCTGCAGAGCTGCAAGACAAAGGAAGGTTACAGACATCACTCCCCTCTGTGCCTTGCTAATCAATAGTTTTTATCTAATTTCTTTGCTTCAAGATACAGGAAAACAAGGTGCTGCATTTGAAATGGAAGGCTGGGAATAACTGAGCTTTGTGGAAATCAATACAAAATAGAATAGCTGACAATGTCATCCTGCTGAAACACTATGAAGACAGATTTGAAGTTCCTCTAATTATCTAGATGTTTGTATTTTTAAACACTGACTTAATGTCTGCAGAAAAAAAAAATTGGCTTTATTTAATAACCGTTGTGGTTTCAGAACTTTTTGTGCTACTGGTAAGTCTGCTCGATTTCCTTGTATTTCCAATCTGGATGGAAGTTTCCCTTTTGGTGTCAATTTAGGACTCAGCATGGAGCAGCTCTGTTAGCCTGCTGCATTTAGGGAGGTAATTTACACATGGCAGCACAGTGGGCTGAACCCTGGCTGGCAGGGATCCACACAGCCCAGGTGATGGACAGGAGTTACTGCAGTGGACACACTTTTTTCCCATTCATCTAAATTCTGGGTAATTTTTAATAACCCCACATTACTCAATTTCCTCACATTAGCTAATAAGAAACATGAAAGCCTTGCACTATTTAAACTAGAGCCAGGAGGATTAAGAAATCCCCTAAAAGTCAAAGAAGAAGCCCACAGATACTTAACTCCAAAGAGGGCAAGAAGCCAGTTACGAGATGCAAAACCATCCCCATTGTGAAATGGAAGTGCCAATATTAAGCCTACCCTGCCTCTTCCTCAACACTGAAAGGCTTCCTTGAGTTACACACCAGAGAGAATAGAAATGAGAGCTGCTCAGCCCCCTCCCCTTGCTTCAGTGCTTCTCCAGAGTCTTCTCCCCATTGCCACCAGAGCCCCTCTCCTCTCCACTCAGGAGAGGCAGCACAAGGGATCCTGGAGTAGAACCCAGGCTGTTCTCAGCTCAACCTCTCCCAAAAATGCAGTGCAAGCACCAACTACTCCATGGCATTGCTTCACTGCAGATTCCCATCTTAGTTTGGAATGCTGGGGGTTTAGTCTGGAAGGTGTTGTTTTAATTTAAGAATTTAGCTATAGCAAACTCTAAAACTCATTCAGGGTTATGGACCTGCTTCTGTTTAATGGGTACACCATTTTTTCTGTAATGAACTTTCATAAATCCGCCACTAGACAGGTTTTTAAATAAAAATATCATTTTAATGCAATGGGAAACTGCTCACTTGTTAAACAGTAATAATTTCTCTCTCCCTTATTTCTTTGTGCACCATAGAACTGCTGAGCTGAAAGCTGGACATTGTACAGTGCAAAAGTGAAAATAGATAGATAGATGGATAGATAATCACTAAGAAGTCCAAATCTGAGCTGCAATAAGGCAAGAACTGCTTTACAACCTGCTTGTACAGTTCCTTGGCTGACGTTTCATCGCTAACCTGGCAGGAAGATTAGCTGCTTATCCAGGGAAAACTACCAACGCAAGCAATTCTTATTTTCTAGACAAACAGTAAATTCAATTTAAATTTGGTGAAGTTTCAGATTGAAAAAAGGGAGACATTTTTCAAAGTGTCAAAACATTTCATGTTGTCATTTTTTATCTAAAATGTTTGTTTCAGAAATGCCAAAAAGTTTTCATTTTGACATTTTCCCAATTGAACTTTTTTTCAAATTGGCATTTTTCATGTAAAAGTTCAGGTAATGTTTAAAAAATGAACCTCCTTTAAGACAAGCTTAAAAAGCTCAAAATTTCAGTTCAGGTTAAATAAAATATTTCCCATTGATCAAGTAGAACTTTAGGGTTTCACAGAAAAGATCACTTTTGTCTGAACTCACAACAGTTCTTCTCTGTTTTTTTGTTCATAAAAGAAAGAAGTTTTGCCTGAATTTATAAACATTATGTTGATTTTTAATAGATTCCTTTGGTTTTCATAAATGTTACGGTCAGGTCCACAAATGGGTACTTGCATCTTAATAAATCATTGTGAAGAGGAATTATTTTAGAGGTCCAGGTACACCTTTTAGCCCATCACAAGCATGAGATAAATCAGGTAATTTCAGCTTCTTAGTGAATGCTTAGGCAAATTTATTTTGTATTTGCAGTGGGCTAAAGTTTTTGCTAAAGATCATTCACCAGCAGAGGGTTCAATGCACACACACATCTGGGACTTGATCTTGGCTGGGGAACAGCCATGATTTTTTATTTATGAAGCTTTATTAAAACTTAGGAAAGGATCCTAAATATTTTTCCTGAAAGAACATCAGCCAAATAAAATTACGAGCTGGAGATTTGGAGATGGATTAGGCCAATTAGGAGATGAGCTGGGACAATGCACTGAATGTTGAGATTCTGCAGCTCCAGCAAGTTCAAGATCAGTCAAATATTTCCTATGCATTGTGTCTGATTTATTTTATATTAGGGTGTGTTATGAGCTGGCAAAAGCAATCAGAGAACTCTTCCTGGGGATCATGGACACATTGCCCTCTGTGGAGAGCAGATCAAGTTACAGATGTTTGGAAAAGGTCGATCCCAACATTTAGTCTTTAAATGGGGGGTGGGAAGGTGAGGAGAGCCAGAAAATAGGAGGTCAAACGTCTTGAATCACCAGACAAACATTACAATCAAGTACCAAATATGCTTTTATAGGCATCTAAATGAAAAAAAGAAGATGAGGGTGAAATTTAACATCATCCAGGGATTTGTCAGCATCAAAGGAGCTCCAACTATTTTCCTCCCTTCTCTGAATTCCTATTGCTCACTTTAGAGTTGGCCCATCTCTTATTGATAGACCAGCTCTGCTCCAGATAAGGAAAAAGGTGCCAATTCCATATTTATTTATATTAATAACTTCAATATTTCATATGGTATCTCAAAAATAAATGAGGAAAACATAGTCAAGATCTATAAAATTAATTTATAACTGGTCATAAAATCTTCTGTACATAGTGATGATCAGTGGAACAATAAGTGTGGTGCAGTTGTTCATCTGGCAGTAAGTCAATGTTTTCATCATTGATTTTGGTGATGAGAACACACCAAAAAATGCTGCAAAGAAATGAGAATGTAAAAGGATTTTGACAAACTGGTGAAGTGGAATGAACAAACATTCAATAAAGAGAGGTGGAAGGCTCTACAGGTGGGCACAAACACAGAAGACTCAATGGGAGCCAAACAAGGACCCAGGTGTTCCCAGAGAGCACCAGCTGAGCAAGATCCAACAACATAACATGAATTTTTGAGAAGTGGAATCATTCTGGGACATGGGAGGCAATCCCTCAGAGGTAGTGATTATTGGAAAGGCCTCCCCTGGAGCCCTGCAGTCAGAATGGCACCTCCAGCAGGCTGTGGACACTGGCAGAGAGCACGGAGAAGCCCATCAGAGAACCACAAGGTTCCTCTCACGAGGAAACCTAGATGGAATGTAGAGAGGGTGAGATGGAAGATGCAAAAGCAGTTTAAACAAAGGCAGATCACCAGAAGATAAACTGTTCCTCATGTCCCTGTTTAGCCAGATGAGAAGTAAATAGCAGCAAGGAATGTGCCACATGAATGCAAACTATTATTAATTAATTCTCATTACTAATTTACTAGTACTATACAGCGTGTCTGCCAACATTCCATTAAACACTGCCAGGCTGTGGGTACTTATGGTTAGTTACCACTCCTGAAGTCCTCCCCAGGGACCAATTCTGGCCATCAGCCAGCTGGTGTAGTCTTTCTTTAATTTACAAGTCGTCCCACTTGTCCAGGCCTATAAGGAAGGCATTCTACATGTTTAATGTTGGACTAGCAGTTTTATGTCCCTTTGGTTGGTTATTTACTGAAGGAGAAGAAGAGACATGACAGCTGTAAAATTCTTCAGGAGTTGGATGAAATTGTTTGGGTGCATCCTGGCCAAAGGAAGCAACACAAGTGGTTCAGGATTTGGGGTCTGCTGGAACAGAAGAGCAGTGGGAGCACTTTCAAACTGCAACTTGATTGATTGTAAGTAACTGATATTCATTTTAATTAATGGGCAATCTCGACAGAGTTAACTTTTGTTTTTCCAAAAAATGGCAGGTAAATGAACATTGGTTACAAATATTTGGCTCAGTGCCTCCTCTGGTAAATGTTTGAAGCAGAGAAAGAGAGAAGGAACAACTCTTTGGGCCTAAGCACAAAGCAAGTTTTGGGACACAGTGTGTCAGAAACCTACCTAAGTCACAGTCTGATTTTATTGGTAGTTCTGAGCCTCAGGAAGAAGAAAAGATAAAAGTCAAAAATCCAAATCCAGGAGTTGCATTAACACTCTGACATATTCTATAATTAACTTGTGGCATACTCTGACTCATGGAGTCAAGGGGTGAAGAGCTTGTGCAGTGCAACAGAGAACCAGTTCTATGGATAACACAAACATTAGTCAGGATCAACATCTGTAAGGAACATCTGTTCCAGACACTGATTACTTGCACCTTTCTCCCACACACCATCCTATCCAGAAACAAGATACTCGAAGTGGGAAAATTTTTCATGTCCAACCTCTTTTCTGTGAAGAGGAAGAATCTAGCAGGAATGACACATTAATTTTTAATGACTGTTTCGTCTGAATAAAACTTCAGAGTTCAAAAAGGATCATTACAAATCTCTACAGGAAACATTCCTCTTTTCTCTTTGAGATCAGTTTTTGCTTCTAAGGTTTTAAATACTGGTTTAAAATGCACTTTACAAAAAGCTCAAAGTAGAACATCAAAATTACACTCTCCAAAGAAATGAAAGCTTAAAAAATTTCGTGCCAGTGAAAATTTGAAAAAACAATTTCAAAATACCACAGAATTTAATTTCATTCATTTCCCATTCAAGTATTGCCAGGAAACCAAAACCATCAGATTTCTACCATCTCTAAAAATACTGGAGAATTCTCTGTGGTTGTGATTCATTAAGGCAATACCCACATAGCTGTGGGCAGGACTTGTCTCACCTAGTCTGAGACACTGACAGTGTTGAAATCCCTGTCTGAGCGAGTCATCACAACTTCCTTTAATATCAGGGGTAAGAACCTTGGGTGATGCAACTCTATTTGATGGTAGGCATCTAAAATAGGTCAGAGCATTCAATTTCTCTCCATTGACAATAAAAAGAATCTAGATCAGATGGAGAACTTCTGCTTGTTGATGTCTTACACTGAGCATTCACGTTTTATAAATGAAGCAGTTTTCAGATTGGGAATCAGACTCAAAAAGGATCACACAGCATCTGTTTAGACAAGCACAAGGAAGACAATGTCTACAAGAGACATTGCAGAATGGATTCTCTTCACCACCTACTGAGTGTGACCTGGAGGATCTTCTCCAGGGCACTTGCAAGGCCATCTGCTTTCTCTTCTGTTGTGTCTGCTTTTTATTTGTTGCTCAAGGCAAAGATGTGTAGGTGTCTTTGATAGTTTTGCTTTCTGTAGCCCCAAAGACTTCAGCACAGAAATAAGATTTCACTTAGACACTGAAAAGAGAAAATGTGTGAAAGAGATTGCAATGATGTTCTCAAGGTTGTTGGATTAACTTCCTGTTGCTATCACTGACAATGATTTATCCTGGTTGTTTAAATTCTGCTGGTAAACACGACGCACTGAGGTCGGCTGTGCCTCACTGTGCTGAGGCAGAACTTTCCAAAGCCAAGCACGAATCTCTTTCTTTCTCTCAGTGCTCTGTGGACCATGTTTTTAGTAACATGTCCAAGGAAAATAATCTTTGCTACTTGGACAAATATGTGTAGGTCACTTATTGTTCTGCCATATTTCTCTGGTGTAACTGTTTAAGTTCCTTAAACATCACAATTGGAAGAATTCAGCTTGTGCATAGGAAGCAGGATCTCCACTTAACAGATGGGAATTAGTAACATGGACTCTTCTACATCAGGGCCATTTACTTGGCAGAGTGTGCTAGGACTTCCCAAGAAACTAAGGATTCTTTCCTATGAATTTACAGCTGGTACCATGAAATAGGTGACATCATTACTTAGGATGTATGAACACAGCATTTCACAATTCTGTGAAGTTATTTCTTTTCATGTGATGGGTGTTACTGGCTAAAGCAAAAGGAAGGAAAAGCTGTAGTGAACTGTGCTACAAAAATACACCCTGAGGATGCAGCGAAGAAAAGAACCCAGTGAGTGATGGAGTGGTGAAAGGCAGGAGCTGGCAGGGGAGAGGACACTGGTTCCACAAAGCACAACACAGTAAAAATGTGGTTATCCTGCTGCAGACATGAGCTGGCTCAGATGGAGACAGGTTGGCCACAGCTCCTCCTGTGAAACAGTCAATCCACCACCGTAATCAAGATTTATTTATCTGATGCCCAAATCCTATCATCAACATAAGCAACAGCAACAGCAAGAAGTCAAAAAATCCCTCTAAAGCCTTTTGATGGTTTTATCATCCACAATATCAAAGGAGATATTGACAAGTAAAACCTTCAATTAAAGCATTGATGTGATACAGGGGCAAATTATTAAACTCATCAAAATAATTCAAAAAAAGGTATAAGTTTTTTTAAGTTTATGAAATGAAGTTTTTTTAAACCTCTCATTCTTCCTGTCATTGTAGTATTCTCTCATAAACTCAGGCAGAGGCAAATTGCCCTCTGCAGGAAACCAGAGCACGTTCTCCAATGATCAGTGCTCAAGAAACTCTGGCACTCAGTAGTGCCAAGAAACCTGAGGGGTGGATCAGAACTTGTGTCCTGTAAAGTCATACAGCAAAATGACAGAAGTGCTCCAAAAAATTCTTGTCCTGGAAAGATTCTCTGCTGAAGGATTCATACTCAATTCAAGTCAAATTGATTATCCAGGTTTCAGGGACTATTTCTTTGGAATGCACAAGTCCATTTCAGTCCAGTTGTGGTGATGAGACCTGGACCTGCAAGTCTTGGTGTGTCCAAGGTCACAAGAAAGGGAGAAGCTGCTTCTTAAACTTTTCCAGCCAGAATCCAGGAGGGATCATTCTGTCTTTGGTCAATTATAAATGGTGTTTGGCACCATTTTGAGCAGGACTGAGCCTAATACCCACTATCAGCCAAATCTGCCAGCAGACACATCACATGAATTTGCATTGAAGCTTAGTTGCCTGGGATTTTTTTAATGGAGAACATAATCAGCTCACTACATATTCTCCTTGTGTAACCATCTATCCATCATCTACAATATGCACAGCTATAAAAGCACAAACCAGATTGCCATTGTTATTTTTTGAGAAAACATTTCTTTGTTCAAGTGCAAAGCTTTGTCTCCTTCAGTTGTACTGGGTTTTAGTTATTCTAAAATCTGACTTTATAAAAACCTTCTGCAAAAGCAGATAAAATGAAGGCTCTCTCTGTGTAGGAGTGATTAGTATTCTGTAGTGTCGCAGTACATTTTCATACTGATTTTTTGCGTGTTTTTCCCCCATCAGAATAGTACAATTGTGGGCTCTACATATCTTAATATAGATTGAAGATAGCATTTTTTTAAATCTACACTTGGGCCCTTTAGTTACCCAACTTTTTTGCAACTTTTGAAGGAGGATTATTCATTTTAGGAAATAAAATATGAGTGACTACACAAAATCAAACAGTGTCTGAAAGGAAGGCTGAAAATATTTTGTTCATATGTACCTTCCTCATTACAGGTGGAGAAGTGCTTGGGAATGTAAACAGTTTAATATATGATTTGATTCTTTCTGTACATTAGTGGAAAATAGATATTTCTTAATTATCCAAAATTAACATACTGACAAGGACACAGCCCAGCAGCCACACCCAGTTTAGAAGTGCTGAGCACCCACTGTCCCTCTCCCTGCAGCCCCTGGGAGCTGGGGTTCCTCACTCCCTGGAGAGCTGGAATTTCCTTGCCTTGCAGTGCATAAAATGCCCCAGAGGATGTAAGAGGCTGTGCCAGAGCCTGGGCCTCACGTACATCAGGGGAGCATTCCAGTGAGCACAGCATCAAGACCTGAGCAAATATTTAAACCAGAAGCAACTTCAAGCAAGTACACAAAAGGATGTTCAAGTTGGCCTGGGCCAAATGTCAGGGAAACAAATTTGAAAAGGAGAAAAACCGACAAAGACAAAAAAAACATTTTAATTACTACCTTTCAAACCAGATGGCTCTAAAATCAGATCTTTTTCTCTTCCTTCCCTGTGTGTTTTACTGCACAACTGAAAAGATTTGTATTTTAATTCTTGTTGCCCTTGATCAGTGACTTCCTTTCTTATTTTCTTTATGGATATTATATACATAAGCATCTGTGTTTCACCATTCCATTGACTCCACTAGTATTACTAATATCCTTAGTGATAGGCACATGCTTAATTACCAAGGAGAAAAGAGACCTTAAATAGTTCCCTGATATGGGAAAGCTGGTTTAGGTTAACTACAAATGTGATTTGCCTTTTGGGAACCTTGGTCTCACTTCCATGATTGAGGGCAAACCGTAATGGAGTAATGGACAGATAATGCACTTAACTCCATTTTTTAAAACAATATTTTATTGATTTACCTGAAAATCTCACAGCTGTGGATTTGCTCTCTAAAATGCCAGCCAATAACTGTGAAAAAGGAGAAAGTGGGGGGAATACAACACTAACATTTCACTCTGAAATTTTAACCCTTTCCATTTTTTTTCCTTTCTAAACATCCTTTGTCTCGGAAGATGGCACAAAACAAAGCCAGAAGCATTCCCTTGGCAGACCAATGGGAAACATGGAGAGAGAAGAAAGGCAAAACAGGGACAGCCCAATTTGTGTCACAGCTCACTACATTAGAGCATGTCTGAGCCCTGGATTTTCTCTCTGTTCATGCCAGTACTCCTTTGATGATTACTTTATCTGAAAAAGATAAGACATTATGAATTTGATTATGGCATCACTCCACGTGGTTTGACAGGGCCTCAAGCACATTGGTAAATTGCTGTCTGAGCAGTTCCATTATTATTACATGGCATGGCTTGCAGTTAAGGACTAAGCTGGAATAAATATAGAATTTAAAAAAATTATAACAGTCACTCTTAGCCTTTAAAATTACTCCTTTAGAGTTACAGTGTCTTCTCATTACTTTCAATGTCATTCAGTTAAACATTAATAATTGCTGGCCTGTGCATAACCTGCAAGCTCAAAGCACTCCCAAAGCCCAGCCAGCTCTACAATGTTGAAATGTCATTTTTGACCATCTTTGTAGAGTTTAATCAGTACTTAAACTGTACAGGACTGACAAGGAAGACTGTTGATGGCATTTGAGTTTGAGACTGCTCATATAATTTTCAATCTGAATTTTATGACTGCAGTATTTTAAGCAGAACAGTACAGTAACTGTAATTTTAACAAGAGAAGAATTTTACTGGGTTTTTTTCCTATGCATTAGTCTGGAATTCTACACTTAATAGTCTCTTAGTTTAAAGACCTCAGTCTTGGTACAAAGAAAAGTAATGCATGCTACAGTTCAGAGTAGATCATCTGAAGAGCAAGCAAATACATCACTTCATTGTCACCACAAGTTCAGAAAACCCATTATTATTATTATTATCATTATGCCTTAAAAACACAGGATTTTAGTCACAGGGGAGACTAGAGAATTCTGAGGTGGGACCATCACATTTCCTCCTGACTGCTCAGAGACACTAGAGCTGCAGGTGGGGGAGAAGGTTTGTGGCAGACCTTACAGGATAAATGGGTGGTGTCCCACTGGAAGAGGGAAAACTTTGGAAACACGGTTGGAGTGAGTCAGAGGTGTTGCAGCAGCCTCTATGTAGGGTCCAGCTGGGCACAGCTCCCTCCCAGAAGTATTTCCAACCCAGGCAAGATTCCTGGGACTGCGTTTGTGTCTCAGGTTCACCGAGCTCAGGGCTGGGCTCGTTTCCTCCTCAGCTGACATGGTGTGCACTGAGCCAAAGCAAAGAGGGGCCCCTGCTTTGATCTGCCTCCCCAGAATCCAAGAGGAGTGTATAGAGAGTCTTTTAATAATTAAGAGTTATGGATTTGAAAGCAAAGCTTACCACCATTGCCAAGTTCGACCAAAGTCTTTGAAAAGAGCTCTGTCAAAATGCATTTCTAAGAAGAAATTATGTTATAAATTATTTTTATGGAATGTTCCAGTGCTAAATGAATATTTAGGTTGCAGTTCATGAAAACCTCCCTCTTCTGAAAAAAATGTTTTCATTTTTTAGATTTCTCTTTGTCAGCATTTCTAACAGTAAAAATGACAAACTTTCATGGGTAGGTGCCAATGGAGACAGCTGTATTTTATTATTGAATACTTCTGGTGCTTAGTTTGGCACCAGTCCTGTTTATATTGCTAGTAAGATTTCATGCAAGCCTTTGCAAGGTCTTGTGTTTAAACTTAAATGTCTGATATGGTTTGTAATTGATTCCACCCAGTTCCCTCCCTCCTGCTTCTCAGTCCAGTTTGTAAAAGGGAATTTATCACTGTGTGGGGAACACAAAACTTCCAGTGCTGCAGATTCAAAGACAAAAATTCCATAGCAAGACCCTAGAAACCTCTGGTTCTATTATGATTCTCTTCAACTGCTAGGAAAATGTATTAATCCCTGCTGTTCTTGCCCTTGGATTCTTTTTGTGTGTGTGTGTGTGTGTGTGTTTTGATTAATTGACTTTGCTCAGAGTTGAATCAAACCAATCCATGTGCTTCCCATCTTGGAGCAAAAATGTATTTATTACCAGAACATCCCGGTTATTTAGTTATTACCAGTGTATCCTTAATTTCCCTGTTTGTCTGTGCCCTTGCCTGGGTATACCAGGCAGTTTGCTGAATGCTTGTATGAGAGTGAATATCAAAAAGCAGCTTCAGAACAAAATCCCTAAACCAGGAAGGTGGATTTGCTTTGGTGCCTTTCTACAAAACACTAAATGGGTGAACTGCACTCCTGTCAGGGCTCAAATTACACCAACATGAAGTCACTAAGATCAGAGGATTTGTTTTATATGAGTGATCTTCAGAAGGCAGCAGAGGAAGAGAGGTTTTTAAAACCTTTCCAGTGGAGCTCCATAATAACAAACAAGGCAGGTTCGTCTGCCTTGGTATGGTCTATGCAGAGCTAAATATAAACCAAGAACAAAATACCCACTGGCCGATTTAGCATGTAACAAGCTGCTCCTAATGGAAATCAGTGAACTGCAGTTGGCCTTGAGAATCACTTGTCATTGCCAAGACCTCTGCGATAGCCAGTCTGCTCACACCTCTTTTATCACTGCCATGTCTTGTAGCAGATCCTGCTGGGCCTGAGACGCTCTTTCTGGCGTTGGCCAGTATGGTCAGAATTACAACATCCGTGTCTTTGGCTGGGGTCTTCAGGGTTATTGCAGTACAAGAACTCACTGTGTGCTCCATTTTGCAGCATTCTGATCATGCCCTTATCAGATCACGCACAGACTTTCACAATATTTGAAATTCGGCCCTGCTTTTGCATTGTTTTATATCAGAACAGCTTTCACGCCTTCAAAACTCGTTCTCTATGTGCTGCTGATAAACGTTATGCAGATAGATAAAATGGGTTATTCACAATCCACTCAGGTTCCCATGTTACTCTGTATTCTGTGGTGGGCCCCTGTTAAAACTGTAAATATACTCCCTTACCTCATTACTTTAAATTTTGTTACAGTGAACTGAATGTGCAGCTTATCTCAGCATAACAAATTTCTCTATAGCCATGGCTGGAAAGACAATGTGTTTCTGTAGAGGAAGAAAAACTATACAGAGCTTTAAAAGTCAATGTTTCTCTACCACCCACCGTTAAAAAAAAAAAAAAAAGGTCTAGAAACTTCCTGTAGCCATAAAACTATGAAAAGAGTTGCACAGGGTATGATTGTCCTTCAAGGGAAATGAAAGAATCCTCTGTAGATTTCAATATGGAAAGAAGGCTATAATTGCATGTTCTGCAGATATCATTCATGACAGAATTACAACAAATATCATATGCCAGTAACTCAGAGGAAGAGCTGTCGTGTTTAGCTAATCCCTCTCTCAGGGGGTGAGCAGAAGATGGTGCATCAGTAAATTGGCACCAGAGTCTAATTAGTGCTCTCATTCAGCGTACTAAGTAGGAAGAGATGGCAGAAAAAGTAGATAATATTCAACAAGCAGAGGGGCAGGCAGGCAGATCTGGAGTAATAGAAATTGCAGACCCAAAGATCTCCAGAGAGTGCAAAACACAAGCTAAAATTGTATTCAGCTTAATCACAGTAGAATGCAAAACAGAATTCTCCTAACTTCTTTTGCTGCAATGGATACAAAGCCAAATGAACACAGGTTTCCTCTAACTGTTTATTTCACCTTCTGCTGTGCAGGAAGGAGGAGAAGCAGGGCTGGGGCAATAACTTATCCTGAAACATTTTTGGAGCTAAAGGTCAGGTAGAGTTCCAGGAGCAGCGAGTTCCAGAGGAATGTAATTCTGAGTAAGAATTCCCATGTCCAGCTCCCACTCCCATCCTGCTGGGGATGATTAGCTGAGGTTTCCTGATGAATGTAGGTGTATGTAACAAGTCAGAGGGGGAGAAGTGATAGATTAGGTCATTTAGCCCAGTCTAGCAGCTCTATACAGACAGGTCAGCCCTGCAGATTTGACACTGGACTTGTAGGCAGCATGAGGCAAACAACACCAGATAATGAAGTTCTCTTCCAGCTGGAAGGTGCTTTGCAGCAATTCAGCATTTGTCAAAGGTGCTGGACAGGATTCAAAACTCTCCCCTGGTACAAAACTTCGCTACGGGTCTCCCTAGAAGCTGATAAGCTTCTTGATTTTAACATGTGAGGAAAAGAAAAACATGTCAATTCTTGACTGGGGGCAGATAAAACAACACTTCTGCTGGGCTGGGATAGCATTTCAGACTCTTGGGCTGAAGGTACATTGAGCAGGACCTTGACATGATGCACATTTTGACAAGAGGCTGGTTTATTGATTGAACACGAGTCAGGTAAATGGAACTTGCTAAGAATTGACTTGGTAAACAGAGCTTGCTCCAGTGCCAGGCAAACCTGATTGCCTGATAAATGCCTGATTTTATGATTATAATAATCTGTATTAGATTTAGCATCCCGTTAAGTTGAACTTTAACTATGATTTACAATTTTGTATACAAGGGAAAAAGTAAAAGAACTACAAAGCCACTGAGATAGAGTTCCAGTTGGAGAAACCCTTGCAGAAATCACAGTTTTCCCTGCCCACAGATAGTAAAGGATTTTTCTTCATCTCCCTATTTATTGAACCTATTGACAGGATCCTACAGACTACATCTAAATCCCACTAACATGTCAGCAAGTGGACCTAGAAGAAAACAAATCTGGCTCAGCCCAAATTGAACTAGAGACCTAAGAAGTTCAAGACACCTTTGCTAATTCTTTCTTTTCTCACTTTCAACATTTTAGCTGTTTTTCATTCATAGAAACAAAAAAAACCCCAAACAAGAAAAATAAGGAAAAAATATCCACCACTAAATTGACCTTCCAGATGCTCAGTTCCAGTCTTGATCCAGCTTTTATGAGAAAGATTACAGAGCTTTGAAAAGTCAGGTTTTTAATGAAAAGGCTTGTGCAATGACATCTTTAAGCTAGGCTCTGGGAAAAAAAACTGAGTTGCACATTTTAGCAGAAACGCATCTGTTGTCACACTACAAAATGTAAGAGGTGCCATGCTTCAGCCTGCTTGTTTAAGAAAGGCAATGAAAGAAAAAAGACTCATCAACATTAATATCTCCAACAGGGAATACTCAGTGTCCAGGAATGTGATAGGTCTAGCCCCTTTTCACCCCAGTGGGGAACTAAAGCAGAAAATCATATAAATTCTAACAATCATTAGAGTAACATAGCTTCAGAAGCACAAGTAAAAAACTCTATTGGACTTGCTTTGGGGCTTTAGCAGCTGGAAAAGATTCCCAAATCGTTCATGTTCATTCAATTACTTATCACTGATTTATTCAATTGCCCACCAAAATGGTTTCTTACAATTTTCACTTGGGCAAACGTGACAGCGCTGCTCCCCATCCGTGCTCTTTTCCTCGCTGCCTCCCCTGGCTTCAGAGAGATTTACTGCTCTACTGACACAAGTTTTTCAAAATCCACGGGACACAGCATGGAAGCTGTAAGGGCTCTTAATTCATTTGGCAAAGCCCATTAAGATTTTGTGAGTGCTGTAGAAGTTTAAGAGCCCTCCCGAGGCAGTGATGGCTCGGAGGACGACAAACGGCCGCGGCTGTTGTCACCAGCGGAGGCTGCTCGTGCCTGCACTGAGGGAAGGCTCTGAAAAGCAGAGGCAGACTGGATTGATTCTTGACTTTGCCACACACTTTGGGTGACCTTGAGCTTCTAAGGTTCCATGAGACTGAGGGAGGGTGGCACAGATCAGGATTACAGCTGCCGGCGGCCTCGTCATTCACAAATAAATATTGTGTGCTCTGCTCATTTCCAAAACCCAAAGGCTGGTCCAGCTCCAATGCAGAGAATCTGCTCTTAGAGAAAATCTCTGATCTGAATGCAAACTTTAGGATTATTTCAGCCACAACTCTCCATAAAACAAACACTCCTGGGTTTCAGTCTAAAAAACAAGTAAAGATCATCCCAGCAGCAAGACTTATCCAAGATTTTTCCTGCTGACAAGGAACCTTTATTTAGATCACTGGACAGGTATAGATGGTGGCTTCATCTATTACTCAAATCAATTGATTTTGGAGACCTTTTTAATTCCTATGAAGCATCCCTAAATCTTCTGTGCACCCATCAGCAGAAATTAATGATGACGATTTGCTTCAAATTGTAAAAAAAAAATAAATGAAGGTTCCAGAGAAACATGGGACAATTAGCATTTCCTCAGCTCCCTTCTCATTTTAATCTGCCTGGATACTTTAAACTTTCTGGGGAATGAGAAACAGCACAAAATAGAACATTAATTCCAGTGCTTGCTGCAAGATAGAACACACTTTGGTGTTCCTTGCATGCTGAAAGAGCTCTGCATTTTAACTTGTTTGATGCCTAAATTAAACCCAGTAAATATTCCTTGGTTTATAAAGCGGTATTAATTAACAAAGTGTCTGAATTCCTTTCTATGTGTAGGTTAAAAACAACAGATTTTAAGGAAAAGTTTCATCAGATTTTGGTCCTAACTAGACACTGAAAACCGATAATGCAACTCTCACGTTGCCAACTAGAACAAGAATGTTCAGAGCAGGGACACCAATACAGAAAGGAATCATCAGAGTTTTAATCACATGCAGTAGACTTAGATCACCAATCCTTTGGGTGCTGCCAAATTTCCAGGCCCTGGTGAAAGATGTGGAGTATTTAAAGAGTTTATTGAAGTGGGTCAAAATACTGTCCAGAGAGAAACAAGAATTTATTACAGCTTTATAAAAGGATTGGTGATGCCTTATATGATTCTGAAAATTTTCCTGAATAAAGATTGTACTTTGAAGGATCTCTGAGTTTTGTGTCCACAAACACAAAAGTCTGAATCTGTGTAAAGTGAAGAGTTTAAAGAGCTGTTCAGTACCAGTAAGGCTGCCTACATGTACAGAGAAATTTAAATATTCCAAAGCCTTGTACAAGTGAGAAAGAAACTGCAGTCATCTCCCCTCTCCCATCTTGTATTATTCTGAAGCAGGATAAATAGCTTTATCCAGATTTAGATTATTTTTCCCTAAAGACATCAGTGTCCTAAAGGTTTACAAAAGAATCAGTAACTATCTATTGGCAGGTTTGCCAGACAGGATCTTCAGTTAAATATATGATGTGGTTTCTACCTACTAGACAGAAGACCACATCACATTTCATTTTGGATAAACCTGCTATTAAAATGGCAATTCTTTCGACAGAGCAGGGATGGAGACTGTGTACCACAGAGACACCTCAAAGTCACCTCCAGGACACAGCAGACGAGTGTGCTCTGAGGTTTTGTGCCTCAGAGAGGTACAGTCAGCACTGAAAAGGAAAGCCCACGAGTCAACAGAAAATTTGGTTTCTCTCCGTTGCCAGTTCTTTGGACTCTGCAAACACAAATATTCCCTACAGAAAAGAAGTGCATGAAAGAAAGATACTGTGGGCTGCCTGGAGTTGTTGCTTCCATACCACCCACCATACTAACTCTCAGAAATAGGACTGCATTAAAGTAATCCCTACACTTTTCCTTTACGTAATGGTGGTTGGGCACAGGTACCCAAATGTCCACTGCTCTTCCATGGCATCCTGTTCTAAATTACAGCCACCTGATGTTAATTTTCAGCCCTTGCAATTACTGAACAATTTCTGTGTTTTATAGAAGTTGCAGCAGGAATATTCCTCTTGGGGTGAATCAATGTCAGTGTATGCCAAGGAAGAGATTATTTTACAGGAGATAGTTACTCTTTCTCTTTTTTTCCTGCCTCATAGAGAGTCATTAATTCCGTGGGTGATTCTAATATTAAGGGTATATGCATGTGGTAGGTGGGTGGCAAAGACAGTTATTGATTATTATATGGACATATCTGCCAGATCTCATGCCAGTGTAATTAGAAATCTGTGGCAATGAATATTGGAGTATGTACAAAGCTTAATAGCAGCTTTTGGAGTGGCATAGCAGAGCAGATATCCATGCAGAGGGAAGATCTCAGCTCACAAAAGACAGGGTATGGAACAGCCAGCAGCAGAGCAATCCAGTGTAGTTGGGTTGTTTTTATAACACACGTGTACTGCTTATTTGTTTAGATAAAATTATACAAAACTTTGTAGGGGTTTGGATGTGTATCATCCCAAATCTTCCCCTTGAGGAACAGTCTAAAAAGGTAATGGGGCAAATTAAATATTTGAGAGTTCTTCACTGTTTTGACTCAAGAGAAATGAAGATCTACTGCTCTTAGAAGAAAGAGCTTTGATGCACTGGACACTAAAGTTTGGGCCAGAGATGATTTTCTGACAGTTCTGGGCTACATCTGCTTAGAAGGTCCTTGCTTTGTTACAAATTTCCCAGCTCACTAATCTCCTTTGCTATGGGGAATGATTTATTCATTGCCTTGCTGCAATTGTGGAATTAGAGATGCCACCAACAAGCTCGGGAAGGAATTGTTTTGCCATTCCTACACCACATATGTTCCCACTTGCCCTTTAAATTAAATTACATTTCAGACACTGAGGTGAAAACGTACACATGGAAGAGTAGTGTGAAGGTGTTCCCTTGGACAACAGCTTGGATTGTAACAGCTCTGGAATCTCTGCATTGCAGGGCAAAAATGAGTCTTGAAAAAGGAGCTCGAGGAGTTCTTTAGGAAACAAATCCTTCCTACAGAAATGACGTTGTACAGAAATCCTCAAAGTTACTAAATCCTTCGAGAACCACTAATGAACTCCAGTATCCACCACTGCTTTTGGCAGATGTTCAGGGTACGAAGCATCTCACAAGGATTTTACCTTGACTCATTCACCAGAATGGAGCATCTAAATTAAGCAAACAAAAATTAATTTACTGTGCTGCAGTCTGCAGCAGCCATCTCATGAGACAGAATCCAGCCTCCCAAGGAAAAGCTGGGAATGCAGCATTTGGAAACCCTCAGGACACATCAGCAGGGCCCAGCAAGGGTACAAAGAGCAAAATTTGCAAACTAAAATGCTTAAATTATTAGCAAATATCCAAGTACATGCAGTGGCCATGAACCTCATAGTTGATATTCTAATGAACTTGGAATTGGAATATGAGCAATTGCCTCAATATTGTGGATGGAAAGCTTGAACAAAGAACAGAGTTGGCTACAGTGAGATTTGCACTGGATAAAAACCCTGGTGACCATGACATGGAATTCTATAATATCCAGCAGTGAATAACTATGTAAATCCAGGTGAAACTCTGCAGGCACAAGTTTTTAGCTCTGCTAAATCCACTTTCTAAAACTTCAGCATTCATATTTTAAAATAGTAAATTCTACTTGTCTCTGTCACTTGTAAAATGCATACTATTACCCAGCAGAAAACATCACAAAACATCCATCTTTGGATGGAAAATTGCTTTTCCCCATTGTTGGTTTTTTTTTTTTTTTTGAGAAAACCTGTCCACTGGGTTTTCATTTAAAATCAAATTGGGAAATGAGAGTGGCAAATGTTTTTCTTTTTTTCACAATAGGGAATTTAATTAAAAAGGGAAAACTGTATTTTTACTGCAAATATACATATATATTATAGCTTCACTGAAGGCATGAAAGTTGTCTTTAAATTTGGTGCAGGAGAAAAGAAAGAAAGCATGACTAGCTCCTGTATTTGTAAAATGTTCTGAAATCCATGGAGACAGAGCCATATCCTGACAGCCTCCTTCCCACTCTGTGTCACGTAGAAGGCCCTGAGCACGAGCAAGGCCAGGAGTCTCTATCAGAAAATTACAAATGGCTACATGTGCAATTTTAATTAATGAACTGGTGACCTGATGATGTAGATTTCAGGAAACACCAGCTGGTAAAACTCTGTACAACAAACTGAGGCCAAGCAACTGGAAAATCACTGACAGCACAGTGTCTTATAGTGACAGCTTCAGCAAAGAAATCCTTGTACTTTAAAAAGAAGCACAAAAGCAAGTGTTTAAATAAAAAGTATGGGAGAAACATCTTCGTTATCAATCTTTCTCTCATAGGAAATATTCCTTTTCTGCTATACTGAGTTTAATTGCATTAGTCCCAGTGTAAGAAATCCCTTCAAAGCAGTTAAAAACACAAATGAGTTAAGGCTGATCAGGGTCTTCATAGAGAAGAAAAGTGAGCCTGAAAGCACCAGAGCTGGGGTTGTGTCAACACTAATGGCATAGACCTGTAGGGTTGTTTAGGGTGGAAAAGACACTTCAGATTATTAAATCCAACCATTCCAGCCATCACTGCCCCATGTCCCCAAGTGCCACAACCACACGGCTTTCAAATCCCTCCTGGGATGGCGACCCCACCACTGCTCTGGGCAGCCTCTTACAATTTCCTAGTCTTCCATTTTTAAACTCAAATACTGTTATTTCTGAGTAGATCAATTTTAAACGTGAGTGGAATGTATTAAACTTAAGAGTGGAATTTAAATTATTAAAATGATTTCTATTAGCTTCAAATGCCCTGGCTCCATTTAAGCAAACGAATTAAGGACATGCTTAAGTACATTTCTCTTGAGTTAAGCTGTTCAGCAAATGCCTTCCCTGCAGGCCTACTGAAGCCAAAAGCATAGAATCATATGCAAAACTTGGGGATAGACTTAACTCCTTGGGTTTAGTAGAGGTGCAACACTGAATTTGAGATTAATCTTGGGCCCAGGATTACATTTCATATGAACAAGCAAGGACCCGCATGGCTTTGGTTTGGGTTTGCCCTTAGCAGTGTAAAATACTGTTGGTAAGGAAAAAAAAAATTAAAAATCCTTTCCTGGTAAATTCCAGGAATGATCAATGAGGTGAGGCAAATAGACCCCAAAGCAGGGGAGAAGAGAAACCCCACAAACACTGGATCATTCCATTCTCTGTCAGAGCATAATAAACACCTTGGTCTTCCAGCCCATAATTCACCAGACTCAAGATTAGGTCATTTAAGAATCCCTGTGTGACACAAATAGAAAAACAAGTCAGCAGCAGAAATGCAATGATTAATTTTACATGTAGCAAAGAGATTTGCCTGTTCAACTCCCCTTGACAGCAGATTTTTTATTTTTAATTTTTTTATTTTTGTCTGCAACTGCCACTGTTGCTACTGACTTGAAATGGGGTTGTCAGGGGGAATGAGTATCACTTATGAGGAGGTTCCACTGCTCATAGGTACTAAACCAGCAGCAAAACTGTCCTGCAGAACCAAATCAAACCATCAGCACCTTTTGCATCAGTGCAGGGCAAAATTTAAAAACACACAGCAAAGCATGAGGTTAAATGATCATTTACAGCAGCACCAAGTCTGCTCCAGTCCCAGAATCTGCATATTTATTGCTTGCTGTGGTATGGCTGAATGTGAGAAGCTCAGGGCAGCTGGATCAAATCAAAACCATGCTGTTTGTACCAGCTGGAAGGATGGCACCATGGAACACAGGCTCCAGTAAATAAGCAGTGATGATGCTCTTAGAAGCTGGAACAGTTGTGGAATCATAGGACTAATAAGTGAAAGAAAATGTTGTCTAATTTAGGGAAATGCTTTATACAATCTCACAATCCAAGTGAATATTTGCAGGGAACAAGAGCAACAGGCCTGACGCTGTACCTGGCCACAATGATGGGAAAATCCCCACTGATAAAAGGTCAGGAGAAAGAGAAAGTTTTGTAGTACTGGTACTAATGCATGACACTCTACAGACTCCAATTTGCGAAAACTTCTCAGTATTGAAGACTTTCAAGTTTCTTTGGCTTGATTAAACAATACAATCATACAATTAACTATTGTCTATTGTGAGTAGATACTGTGCTTATTCACAGGCAGCATGAGGCATGTGAATATTCTTTCTCTTTGACTTAACATTCTGCCCATTTCTGTTCTGAAAATTCGTTTCCTGAGATCAAATCAGATTTTCCTGAGATCAGATCAGATTCATTTTTCCTGCAATCAAATCAAACCCATTCAATTTTGTAATGTTTATGAAGGTGGAGTCCTTGATTCCCATTGAAGTTTTAGCTTGCTTTTCCAAGGGAGCCCCACATTCCCAGAAGCAGGCTTGCTTTGGTTTGTAATCTTTATCCTGTGCTATAAAATAAATGCCAAGATGATGGAGAGCTGCTTTTCTAGGTCAAACAATTGTAGAAGAGTCAGGGAGAGGCTGGAGGGGAAATGCCTGTTCAATCAGGAAAGTTCACTAATGATTTCTAAAATGTCTTAATTGCTTCAGCACAATCTACAGGCATCCCTTTCATGCCTCAGACAGGACAAGTAACTGAGTCTAATATTTCAGAATTAGCAACTTGCTGAAGTAACCAGACTATAATCTTCCTAGTCATGGGTTAGAATTTTTGAGGTCTCATCAGCACACCACAGCTTCTTTCTTTAAGTGTTTTGTGTAACTGCAGGCTTATCTTCAAAGAGCAGATGTATGAACTATCATTTTTGATTAAAGCCATCCAGTCGGAATTAAAAAAAAAAATCATCTGTTCACTGCAGTTAGAATCATCTATTTTAAATGCATTTACATATTCCCTTAGCTGTCCAACTATTTTTTTCCTCACTTTCCCTTCTTTTTGCAGCTTGGAATCCTGCCACATTTATATTTTGTACTAACTACTCAGGGTCCTAATTAGCAGAAATGGGATGTCAGCAGGGTACCAGCCAGCACGGGAGGGGTTTTGCTTCATTGGGAAGATGTGCAGCATGTGGCATGGATCAAAATCTTTGCATCCCATGCAGAGAACAGCATGACGTGAATTGCAGAGCAAGGTAAATGGGAGAGTTTGGGTATCTTGGAAATCTGTGAATTGACAAAAGGTACCAACTCACATGTTTCAGCTGTAGACAAATGAAGGGGGTTTTGTCAGCAATAAGGCAAATGATTCCAAAGTTTAGTATTTCAGCATGTAACAGACTAAAAGATAATCTGCAGCTTCTGAGCTCACAGTGTTTGGCACAGCCCAGTCCCATCGACATCTAGGACTGGATAAAAATAAGAGACTTGGATGTAACAACACATATCACACATTTTTTAATACATATATAATTATATATAAAAATTTTCTTATTATATCTAGCCTTCCAGTTTAAAGCCTGTTCTGTTAGCAGAATTTGTTTTATTTCATCTTCTGCTAGTTTGTTATTCCTCACATCTGCTGAGCACACCCTGCCCAGCTCCTGAAGGGAGCTCAGGAGGCCTCCTCTGGCTGGTGTTGGAGGACAGAAGTGGCACAGTCAGGGAGTCAGTGCATTGCACAAGCCACAGCATTTCACCAAGGGCTTTCTGCAGCATTTCAGCTGAAGCTGTGCTTCCAGGACAGCATCTGGTCTTGCAGCAAGAGCTCTGAGAGAGAGGTTGTGTCAGTGGTTAAGCCTTCACAGTCTGTGAGTAGATGCTGATTTTCAGCTGGTCATAGGCAGTAAAAAGCTGTTTTTTCATTAGTTTAAATGGAAGATATTTGTCAAAATATCCAGACTCAGTGGAAAACTGAGTGAACTTTACCACTGGTCAGACTGATGGCTTTGGTGCAATTTGCTCATACACACTCTCAAAGGGAAATATAATCCTTGGAATTACAAGTATGGTCCTTTGAAGCTGGAAATGTGGTGCTGTAAATGGCTTTTGAATGGAATGTTGAGCATCACTCACTAATGAAACAAGAGTTATGATAATGCTTGGTAATGATAATTCTTAATATGCTAACTATATATCCAGTATTAAAATCTTATCTAAGCACTGGAAGGCACTAAAAGGTGTCAGACTGCAGGGTTGAGGCTTTAATCTGTGGTGATGTCTGGTTTTACTGTAGATACAAGAGGAAAAGGAAGAGAAGACAGAGTTCTGCTGACAGTAAACAGTAAAAATATTTTTTTATTTGCTTTTGAAAAGTTTTGGGTTTGCTTTAAATTCTCTCACCTTCATTTTTCCCTTTTTTGCTCTCTAACTGCAGAGTTTATGAAGTGACAGAGGTTGGAGTGGCACTGAAAAGGGAAAGGAACTACAAAATACCCTACACTCACTCTTCTTTTGTATTCAAGGAAAAAAGTCAGTGGGAGGGGAAAAGCAAAACTCAAAGCAGAAAAAAACCCCTAAATATTGAGATTTCTGAATTTGAATAAGCCCCTCAAAAATGAACAAATTAGAAGAGACTTCAGTTTTGACCATATGACCTTTTTTCCAGTGTTATTTGAGAAAGTGCCACAAATGCTATTCCACCTTTGAGGCTGGAGTGTCCTTGGCTTCAGGCTGCCAGAACACCAGGAGGAAGGTGTTACCTCTGAGCAGGGCTCACAGTCAGAGTGCACAAGGGTGGGCAGTGAGTCATGTGGGTCAGAACTATGAAGGGAAGATATTAATGAACACTTGGAAGCCACAGGGCTTTAATTAAAAATTCCAAATGACATGAAAGCCAAGATTTATCGACCTGAAGCACAGACATTACTCAGCAGAAAGGATTTATTTGACCCAGTTGTGCTGGGCTTGCTTCATCACTTCTCCCTGGTGTTGTGCTGGCAGGATATTGTTATCCCTGGCCACAGAATTCCAGGTGATGAGGGTGGTGATGAAACACTGCTCTGTGTCTGCTGTATTTACATTCAGTACCATCAGCCAGGTGGGCTGCAAAATAACAATACAGGTCACCTAAAAAGAACTGGTTCTGTGGTCTCTTTGTTACTTTTGTCCTAGCGACTGTGGACACAGTTTAAAAAAAAAGTGAGGGGGGGTATAAAGATTTTTCTAATTAGAAACACAAATATTCTGATCAGAGCTCATGGGCAGTTGTTTTTATCTGCCCAGTGGAATGCAGCTCCTGGCACTGAATAATCTCAGGCACCCTCCCTGTTTCCTGAGCACTTTGTAGGAGGTCAGATACTATTTTGCTGTCACTGCTCTGCATTACAGCAAAGCTGAAATCTCTTTGGATTTTTTCATGGAAAAGTTAGTCTGTGGTGAGGGAAACATGTCTTTGGCAGTGTGGAAGAATCCTATGAATGACTAAATAGTTACAGATAGTAAAGGCAGGCAAAGCCAAGTAAAGAGAGTCTGCAGGTTGTCCTCTCCTCTGAGTTGGGGAGTGAAGGATTAAAGCTGACCACTGGAAAAGCACCGTGGCCAGTGACAGGCTCTGCAAGGCCAGCTGAGGGCTGGGCAGAGTGAAACTTCTCCGAGCAATGAAACATTGCAAACGTGAGGCTTTGACCAGAAGGTGAGCAAGAAGAATTTGCTATGGATTAGCAACTCCAGCTAAACTGTCTCTCTTGGAATAATTCCTTGACAATCACTGTTTTTCCCAGGAAAAAGAAATCCCTGGGCTCTGCTCTGGGAGGACACAATGAATCAAGAGCACAGGCACTTTATCCTGGGAGAGTCAGCCCAGTGCTTTTCCTGTGCAAGTGGAGTTATTTCAGTTAATGCCACACTGCAGGCAAACCACAGAGCTTAAGGAAGAGAGAGAACAGGTCATTGCACTTATTCTCTTTTTTACAGAGGTGAAGCCATCAAGCACAGTGCTGCAAGGTGTTCTACACCCCTGATGCAAACCAGAACAAGTTAAGTGAACATCTTACAAGAAGTGTTGGTGTCTGCAGTGTTGATCTCACCTGAGGCTCTGTCCCCTGCCCCAGGGTGTGAATAACTCTTAGCAGCATCCAGGTGCTTGCTCCTGCAGCAGGGGGACAGGGCCCTGCAGCATCACCAGCTCTGTTCTGTGCAGTGCTGTGACAGGAGCTATGGGACACAGTGACCAAAGGCAAAGCTGACCCTGAAAGTTGTTTTTCCCCTTAACCATTGCACAAAACTGTTTTATCAATAGTCACATCCAGAATTATCCATATGCTTTAACTTTGTACCTTAAGGATCTGTCTAATTAGCACAACACAATGTTAGCATATTAGCCACACTCCAGCAGGCTGGGGCTGTTTATTACTGAGAGAACTCCTACCAGAAACCTTGGAATTTTTACAATACATTTTTGTCCATACTTTTTGGAGCAATAATAATGTAATGCCATACTCCCTCCCCAAATAGCTGCAGGGTCCCTTTTAATGAATAGGAACAAACAAACTATCCAGCTAAGCCCAGAAACATGACCCCTATCAAAAGCAAAATCAAACAATACCCTGAAACAATCTACATATACAAAGAACAAACTTTTCTTGTTCTTCCAAAGATTAACTCAGCAGGTATTTGGCATTCAAAAAATTCTACAACAGAAATGATTCTGTGTTTGAAGAGGGTTTTTTAGAATTATTGTTGTAATTATTTGGAAAAAAAAATTAAAAGAGAAAATGTTTTAGAAAACAATTTTGAAATATTAATCTAGGTAACATTCTGTACAGGCAGTACTCCTGTGCTCTCTCTCAATGAGAATTTGCAAAGTCTGTTATGTTTTTTATGTAAAACTTGTTTCAAATCTCTTGGCTGTCTACTACCAGCTCCTGCTCAACATTCATTGCTCAGTCAGCAATGGTGGCATTTTCCATTTCACCACAGAATAGTATCTGGTGACCCCTGCACTGTTCTGGGCATGGAAGAAACTACACTTCTTTAGCCAGTTTTATGGGAGGAGATAGAATGGCAATGAAAATGTTAAATAACCTGGTCATCTCTCTCGGACATGGAGCTTCAAAGCAAATATCTGCAAAATTTCCAACTTTCTATTAATGGAAAATTCAGCCTCCATGTCAGCAGTTTCCAACAGAAAGATTTTGTTTGGCTTATTATTATTAATATTATGGATGTTAATATTTTCACTAGGAAACCTGAAATGACTGCTCATCTCAGATGATCCAAATGATCCCAGTACTTCCTCTAAGAGAGCCTTTCTCTGTACATGGGCATCATCACAGCAGTCTGCCATGAGGCAGCTGCTCCCATTTCCTTCACCACTTTGATCCATCCAAACTCGGGATTCTTAACTCTGTTGTGAAGCCTGTACTGCTCACGGGTGCTCCTGAGTAACAGGATGAATGTGTCTTCAGCTTGAATTGGGGGGCTCATTCTGTAGAGGATTTATTGATTTGACACCGGTCCAAACATGAGTCACGGCGCAGAAATGCCACGCGGAGATCCTTACTTGCAATCTTACAAAGCGCTGAGGGCCCTCGAGTGTTGCAAATAACCCCGGAGCGAGTTCCTTGGGCGCAGTGCCGTGAGGAACGGCCGGGGTGGCTCCAGCTGTGCCGGGCACGGAGCCCCGGCTGGGAGCGCTGCCCCGAGCCCCGGGCAGGGGAGCGCTGCCGCCTCCCGACAGCCGCACGGAGCTGCGACACGGGACAGCCTGCGACACGGGACAGCCTGGGACATGGCCTGGGACAGCCTGCGACACGGGACAGCCTGGGAGACAGACAGCCTGGGACAAGGTTGTTTAGCCTGGAGAAAAGGAGACTCAGGGGTGCCTCATCACTCTCTACAGCTCCTAAAAGGCGCCTGTGCTCAGGTGGGGTTGGGCTCCTTCTCCAGGCAGCGCTGACTGAAGCAGAGGACACAGCCTCAAGCTGCACCAAGGGAAATATAGGGTGGATATCAGGAAAAAATTTTCACAGAAAGGGTGATAAAGTACTGGAATGGCTGCCCGGGGAGGTGCTGGAGTCACCATCCCCGATGTGTTTAAACAAAGCCTGGATGTGGCACTGGGTGCCATGGTTTAATTGAGGTGTTGGGACATGGGTTGGACTCGATAATCTTGAAGGTCTCTTCCAACCCAGTGATTCTGTGAATTCTGTGTGAAGGGACAGACAGCCTGGGACAAAGGGCTGCTTCAAGGGCATCCTCAGTCTACAGGGATAAACGAAGGGTGGTGAGAAGAGCTGATCTCTCAAAGTAAGCATTTGTATTTTTACTGCTTGCTTGAAAAGAGAAATGCTCAGTCACAGAGTTTACAGCTGCTTTTGAGATTTCCTCAGCACAGGAGTGATGTGCACACCTGCACCACCCCTACATCACCCCAACACCATCCCTACATCCCCACACAGCACTGCTTGAGCACCAGGAGCATCCTCTCCTTCTAGAGCCAGCAGGGCAGAGCAGGGTGGATACCACAGGGAACAGGGCAATACACAATTCCTCATGGATGAGACACTTCAGTCACACAGGTAAATCCTGCTCTGACCCACAGCCACCAACCAGAGGTAGTTTCAAACTATTTTATACCAATTTTGAACCCAGTTTTGCCTTCTCTGCATGTCATCAGCCTGGGCTGTGCATGTTTTAGTTCTGTGACTGACACAGTGTCTGAGCACTGCTGCAGGAGGGATGGAGCAGTTGCAGTTCTCTAGCTTGAAGCTGATCACTGAAACACAGAGGCCTGTCATTCCTGAACACGGAAGGTGAGAGAGTAACTAATTCTTCCTGGCTGGTTTTCTTTCCATTCCTAGTCCCCTAATTGGTTGCCATTCAATTCCACTTGATTAGGCTGTTGGAAAGAGCAGCTATGGCAAAGGAACACACGAGGTAGGATCCTCCTCAGAAATCTGCAGGTGATGCATTTTCTGATTGCACACACTCATGTTACTTTACACACAGATGCAAAGACTATTTTGGATGTCAAAAATATTCAGCATCTGATTCAGTTTTGGAAGGATAAAGTCTTTTTTTTCTTCCTTAGTTACCAGAGCACACTACTAAGCATATGTATTTTTCTCATTAACGTGAGGAGCTTTTCTGTTGGTTCCAGTGCCCAACTGTCCGGTGTAATTAGACCTGCCAAAAACAGTAACCCAGGAAATTTCATTTTCCACAATATTTTGGCTCTGGCTGACTCAGTAGAATCCCAGCAGTGAGCTGTGAGCAATGATATATGAAGTGAAAAATGTTTGCCCTCCCTCGCAAGCCTCTCTGCACTCTGCATAAACCACTCGCAGTCCGTGCTGAGGTCATGGGCTCTGCTGTCAGACCCAGCTCCAAAGGAGATGCTCCCTGCCTGTTTGCCAGGTGCTTTTGATACCACTGTGGCTTGATAGAAAGCAAATTTCCATCTCAGGAGAAGTTCTCCCTATTGGCAGTATTACTTTCAGATCAGAACTTGCCATGAGATAATACAAAAAAGACTGGCTTGAGGCCCAGGGTTCAGCATAATTTGCCTTAAATTTGTGTTTGCTTAGTTCATGTTATAAGGAAATAGTTTTGTATCTAGTCACGGTATATTATGTAGAGCAGCCCTGAAAAGAGCCTCAAGTGCCATATTCCAAGGGAAACAGAAAGCCTATAACAAAGTTTGTCTGGCAGTTGGAAGGTTGGTGAGCAATGTGAAAGTGTGCCTGGAACAGGAAACAATGCAGTTTACTGTAGCAGGATCCACGCTCAGAGATCCTTCTGAAAGCTGCTTATGTGGAAAGAATGAAGAACTAGAGCAAGGCAGGCAGGTAGAGCTCATAACAAGCCATAACAGGCTTTCATCGATGGCTTTAGCAGCTTTTCACTGCTCAGATGCTATTTCTGCATCCAGAGGTTAGGGTATAATGGGATGTGCAGATGCATAGATATTTTCCCTTCTTTTGACTGACGGATTTGAAGAATATGAACCATGAGCTCTGTGCCATAAATGGGAAAGGCAGTTCTTCAAGCTTTCATGAGAAGTTGCTTAAATTATTAGTTTCAGCAGTAAAATGTTGGCTATATTTATGTTTAGAGAAGAAGAAGTTGGGTAAAAACTTTCCAACAACTATACAGACTCTGAAAAGTTTTTCTGTTTCCTCCCTCCCCCCTCTGGCATGGCTCTATTTGCTAAATACGCTGTACGTTTATTTTTTACTCCTAAAATCACACAAGAAGGTCACCAATTAAACGACTCTTCCCATATGGAATTAAGCAGAAGCAGATTAGTAGTTAAAGCAGGGACTCTCTTGTGGGTCTTCTCTAGATCTTAATGGATTACTATTTTAATATTTGAAGTTTACTCTGAGTATCCAGTTTAGCTGGAAAAGAAGCCACACACCTCACAGGGTTTTCAAATTTGTCTGTGCTTTTTATTTCTCTTCTTTTAGGACACCACAATCCTGTTTATTCAAAGGTCACTGTGCTGAAAGCAATATCTGCAGATAACAAGAAATCCTGAAGACAGTCACAGAAAGTAGAAAAATATAAGTTCCATAACCCTTCACCTCTATTCCTTTTTCAGTCTGCCTATCGGTTTTGCAGATGAAAACAGAGAGAATTCTATTGTCTTGAGTTTCCCTGTGCAAAATAAATTAAATTTTATTCTTGGTTCCCTCCCCCTCTCAAAAGAACACACCAGCTTTCTCAAGATGGGTTTGGCTTTGTTAACCCTTCCATGGCTCCTGCATCCTCAGAAATCTCTGTTCTCTACTTTCCAGTCACATAAAAATTTCCACACATTTTAAATGAAAGCACTGTGGGTAGGAGGAAATATCCTCCAATAGTAAAGAAGTAAATTTATACCCTCTCAAATGTTTTGATTAGATCGTAATTCAAAATAAGATTTGTGTCTCACAAAACCATTGATTATTAAAAAACTCCTCCAAGATATATTCTTCCATGGCAAGCGTGGAGCACTTGTGTACCTGGCTGGAAAGGAAACCTGAGTCTCCAGAGTCCCAGCTTGTTCTGCTCAAGGCTGTTCCAGTCGTGTCTGATGTCAAAAGGACATCACTACACAGGAATTAGCCAAGGGGCTCGGCCTGTTGGCATCACTTCTTTTCCAGAGAAACATCCCCCACGGCGTGACGGTGACCTGAGGGCAGCCAAAGCTGCCTGGGACAGAGGTGGCACTGAAATCAAACAGGTCAGCAGGACACAAGGTAACAACATCCAGCTGCCTTATTCCAGATTTTTCCTTTTGACTCTCGGAAGGCGTTTCAGGAACAGGGCAGGTGAGGTGGCCATAGCAACCAAGCAAGGCCCTGCTGTGAGGGTTCTGTGACTCCCTTGGGCTGTGCAGATACAGGAGCAGATACATACAGTGTGCACATAAATGTGTATATAGGTACATCTACAATATCTTTTCTGGGATTGTTGTCTTCTCAAATTCCGTAAACATTATGTAACACTCCTGGAACTGAATCCTACTGAAAATAAATGTCTCTTGTAAGGAAAACTATCCCTTCAGAAAGATTTACAGACAGTGCACACTGGTAAACTTTTTCCATTCATTACACCAACAAAAATGTTTCAAGAGAAGTAAAGTTTCGGCAAGCACTGAGCTTGGAAAGCAGAACACAGGAAGCTGACATGTGCAGCCAATTCAGCAAGCGGAAACAAGACATTAATATCTTCAGACTGGATCTGGGGCCCACAGCTGATAATGTACAATTCAATAGCCTTGGTAACCTGTAGATCTCCAATGGAAGCCAAAATCTCGTATTTGGAATTTGAGCAGAACAAAAGCTGTTCTGCTGACAAGAAACACGTAGAGATTGACCATAATCTCATCCTGGGGCAGCCTTTTCTTTGGGTGTATCTGTCCCACAGCCTCCTCTGAGGTCTTTGGACATGCCAGGATTTCCTTTGAGCTGCTGCTGCAACAGGGCTGCAGACAGGCTCACCCTGCAGAGGGATGTGGCACTCCTCCTCTCTAACCGAGGACTGGTCTTCACCACTTCTGAGAAGGACAAGCTTCCAAGCAAATCCCTAGAGCAACCTGCATTTTTTCCATTAAGCCTTTGTCAAATGAGAACATTGATTTTCTAGGAAAGAGTCTGCTTTCGTAAAACATTTTTGTTATTTCATCACAAAGTAAACAAACATGGTCCAAAAAAGTTAATTATCTTGTGTTCCTTGGCAATTTTTCAGCCAAAACAATTCATAAGGTTTTCAATTTTTGACCTTGCAGGAAAAGCCTCATTTTCCCATGTGAAGGAAACCCTTTTCCCAGGTGTTGCTAAACTCATCAGTTAAATAGCAAATAATTCAGCTGTAAAAGGATAACCAGGAAAATGTGGGTCTGCAGCTGGCTGGGGCAGGGGTCCTGGAGAGGGAGGGCATGGAACACACCGAGGTCCTCACTGCCTCTCCAATCCTGGGACCAGCTTGCCTGGGGGCTGTGATGAGAATGCAATTCTTGTTTGGGCTGCAGCTGCTGAAGGCGCCGTACACCACGTGTGGCTGCCCTTTATTCCTGTGAAGGGAAGGTGTTCCCTACAGGCATCGGGGTTCCTGAGGCCAGACTGGGAGCAGCACAGGCTCTAGGCTGCCCTCACACTCCACCACAGCACAAACCTCCTGCCCCTTGCAACTGAGGCTTGTAACACAATGAGTACGACACAGTTTCAGCTCTAACAGTTACTAAAATGATAAACACCTATCTAATCACCAAAAATGCCAACTTACAGCACCTATTAAAGCTCTTTTTTTTATGCAAACATCTCCCATTTTTAGCTTGAGACTTACAAGAAGCCTGCTGCAATTCTGTAACCCAGCCAAACCCCTGCCTCTTTCTTCCATTTGCTCTCTCTCCCTCGCCCTTCCTTCCTTTTCCCACCCACATATTATTTACTCAGAATACGACCTAATTACAGTTTGTGCTTATCTGAACGACCTGCACTCCACCATTTCGGCTAAGGGGGGGATCTGAATGAGGATGGACAAAGGACCTTGTTTGTGAGAGAGGGAAAGAGAGATTGTTAGACTTGGTGGAATAATGAGCAGAACCCCCGGGGGAAGGTACCAGAGGAAAGGCAGTACCTCCTTGAGACTTGGATCTAAGGCTCTCACTGCAGGTCTGGAGCACAGCTTATTGTTTCAGCCAAAGTCAGTTTCTCCTCTATTAAACTCAGTTGGGGTTTTTCCTGGCCTAATCTCACCCACACTGAAGTAAGTGGTGATTTTGCTGGAAGCGATGCCATGTCCTTTGTTGCTAACCATAACGACAATGCTTGCTGTGTTTCTAGCCAAGATGCTGAAGAAACTCCAGAGAATTTTTTTTCCCTCCCTGTAGTCTCATAGAACTAGTTTTACTTTTCTCTTTTTTTAGGACAAATTGAAAGAAACAAGCAGAGCACAACACCGGAAAGTGGATGAAGAAACAAAGCCCCGCATTTGAAAGGGATCTCTGTGAATCTCTGGCACGTAGCAGCAAAAGGGAGGAAATGGGAGGCTGAGAAGGACAGAGCATCTGCTCACATTGTGGCTGCACTCTCCATCCAAACATCAGGCTCTGGAAGGCCAGAGCTCAAGTTCTGACTGTGAATATCTTGGCTCTTGTCAATGCTCTTCCTGTACCCACCTGACTTCAGCTGGATTTTTGCCACTGACTTCTTTGGGGGTGGCATCACCAAAATCTGCACTGGTTTAGTCTTAATACCTAAGGATTAATAAAAATGATCCCTAGGACCTACTGGAGCAAGTGAATTGAGTTAAACATGAGTTAATGTGCTGGCTAACATGGTTTCCATCAGCTGGCCTCCAGCAAACAGCTAAAGGTCTTCACTTGGTAATCAAAGATGCTGCTGTGCTGAGAAGTTCTGGCCACCCCCAAATCCTACAGCAGCTTGGTCAGCAGCCCTCTGGGATCCCTGCAGGTAGGGAAACACCTGCATTTGCACAAAGGTTTATTTGTCACACGGGTCAATCAGATACACTGGTGAATAACCAAGGAAGCCTGTCTGTGCTACATCCTTCTCATTGATCACTCCTCTCACACAGCTCTCTGCACAGCTGGGACAGGGTTATCCTTGAGTCTGAAATATTGCTCAGTGCAAGAGTCTCCAGAGATTTTCACCTTATGGAAATTTAAGGAAATGTGAACTGCCCAGAGAAATTTCAATTTGGAGCCCTATGGTGCACCAGAAAGCTGACTGCACAGAGCTGGAAAAAGTTAAAGAACAATTGGAGATGACACAACTGAAACTCAACCCAATGGGAAAAAGGACAAGAGGGAATAAGTGAGGATGTGAAGATTAGCACCAGCAAATGTAGAAGTCTTTCAAACATAAACAGTCTGGGAAGGAGGCAGACTGGGGAGAGCTTGTCTGAAAAAGAAAAACCAAACCAGTCCGAGGCTGGAGCAAGTTAAAAGAATAGTTAGAAGAGAAAAACAGATATAGAAGTGCTGATAACAGTCCTGCATTGTGCAAAAGCTCTATTTTTGCAAGCTAAAGGTAAAAGAGAATGGGTAAGAGCAGGACAGCCTCATGCCTGGCCTGACCATCAGAGCTGTTCCAAAGAGATGGGAAACATCTGCATGGTAGGGACGGTCATTACAGGGATATCTGCCCGGATGCAATTTGAGACATATTAAATGTTGTTTGTCAGGTTTAGTGTGACAGCCTAATCTATTATGTGAGTCAGTATGGCTTTATTGGTGAAGGATGACTTGGCTGTAGAAATCTTGGGAGTTTCCATCTACACAGCTGCCATGACAAAATGGGAGAAATGCAGTGGACAGGAAATAATAAGGACTCAGTGCTGCCTTCACTGTTATTTATGCAGCTGAGCTGAAATCCACAGGCCCTTTGTCTCTCATAAAATGTTTGGGGTCTTTCCCCCAGTAATCCTTCAATAGGCTGACATGGAGTTGCCTTCTCAGACCAATGAAGTGCAAGGAGAATTTTGTTCACTGATCTGTTATGAACACATAAACAAGGGAAGAATTTGGCAGGTGGCATTTTGCATTACACTTTATTGGAAAGAGTCATGAGTTGAAGAGAAAAATGATGCTTTAGGGATTTAAGTGTTTCAACACACAAGTGTTGTCTAAGAAACTGAAATTAGCTCCACCACAAAGTCTTTATGGCCAGAACAGGCATCTCCCAAATTTCTTCTTCATCAGTCATGGCATCTGGGCTGGTGCTTTACAGGCTCTTGACGTCTGTGGGAAGACTCCCACTGATGTCATTGTGCCTTGGATCATTTCCAACAGACATCTTTTACCTTTCCAGCCCAGGTACAATCAGAAGTTTTGCATTCCATGAATTCTCACAAATTTCATAAAGTAATATCACAAATCCCGAGATAACCTCATCTATTGTCAGGAACTCTGAATGGGTTAAATAAGAATATCAAATGAAGATGTTTGTGTCTGCTGACAGCACTAACACTGCCAATATGAGGACAGAGAGAAAACACAGAATCAGAGATATTCTGGTCTTTTAGAAGAATGAGACAGAAAACTGAAAGTGCTGATTTCCTGAGGCAATGATCTAAACTAGAAAGGGTTAATTAAATTAATCATCTATTCAATTCATTCCTTCAAAGAAAGGAAGATTTAGAGTGCTATAATATGAAAATCTTTGTCTGTCCAGTCCATGGCAGTTATAAAATCAAGAAATAAGAAGGATGTGATAAGAATGAGACAGAGAAGGAATCAAGGGAATTGCATTGTTGCCATATACAAGGCTGTCATTCATTCCTCTGGAGAAGGTTGAGCCAAGTTTAGTTCCAAGTCACAGTGGCACCCCTTCTTTGTCCCCAAAAGCTTTCTATAAAAAGCTTACTAAGCTTACTATAAAAACTGTGGAATCTGTTTCATTGGGTAATTTTCACTTTTTTTTTTAAACAAAGTTTATTCCAGTTGTTCAAAAGACATTACATGAAGCTAATAAGAGAATTCTGTGAATTAGGAGTATTTTTGGAAGAAAATGCTTGATCGTGCAGGTAAGAATTTTTCCAATGGATCAGAAACAGAGCTAAATCCAAAATGATTTCTTGAGATAAAAAAAAATATGCTCACAAAGCTCCTTCTTCTGTTGGCTTATCTGAGACTGCATCCCAGAAAAGTGAGGAGCTTTGCAGTAAAACAGAAATGTGAAACTCCCAGCAAGGTTTGCTAAAGTTTCCAATAAGTCTGGTAGTTTCCAGCACAGCAGGAGTAAATACAGCAGCATTATCAGGAAAACCTGCAGGGCTGTAGGATGTAATCACAGACACTATGCCCTACAGGACTCACTCAGGACCAAGAAGTGCAAAACTTCCAGTTTTGGCTGCCTTCTGCCAAGGGGTAAAAAGCCAATATACAGCTTTTCCAGCCTGTAATGAACAACCTGCATTGTCTATTCCTTATTTATAAGCATTCAAATTGCAACAAATGGTTCTGATGACAATTACGGCCCTTCTTTATTTACAAAAACATACAGCATGTAGATAAAAGCCCAGCTCTGCATTGACATATATATATATATGGTAATTATCTCTAGACTTGTTAAAAATGCACAAGCTGATCAGGAAAAATGGCATTACATTGTTTGTGAAAGAAGAATATCTGCCCATCCTTCTGTTATGCTGGATCCATTTAAAGTTAAGTTCTGTGACCTAGGGCTTGGGCTGTGAAGCCATTCTTTGTCAAGCGAACATAGAAAAAGCCACAGAGCTTTAGAGAAATCAGATGCATGAGTAAGGCAAGAAGCGTAGGATATACGCAAAAAGCCAAAACTTTGTGAGGAAATTAGCAAGGAGAAAGCACTGGGTCAGTCACACACAGGAATATATGGAAGGCAGGAGTGAAGGGGCAGGAATAAATCCAAATTCTTGCTGAGACTCTTGGAACACAGATTTCAGTGGCAAGGGTTTATTTGGAACATGGATGAGCCTCAACAGCACAGCATCTAGTGAGTTATATGCCCTCTAAAGCCCTCAAGTCAGCACTAAAGGGATACACAGGTTTTATGGAGACTTCCTGCAGCCTGACTCTGCATCACAGTCCAGACTACAAGGCAAACATTCTCTCAAACAGCAACATTTCTCCAGAGCAGGGTTGTTCCAGCAGAACTCAGCTGGATCAGAGCATGAGTCAGTTCAAGTTGAGATTTCATGATTTTTCAAAAAGAAGAGGGTTTGTTCTCTACATTAAATATTCAGTGGCTGGATATTCAGTGAGACAATCCAGCGAGGTGTTCTCTGTGCTTTGTCATGTGCCATTTACAGAATACAGGAGATGCTGGAACATGCAATCACTTGTCATGAGGTGCACCATTGTCCTTCTTTTCTGCACTTTGGCTGGCAGGGGAGAGGTGTTGTAAACAGAAAAGAAAAGAGTGAGCAGTGTGACTTTCCTCCAGCTGGGGAAAGAAGCAGAAGGTGCTGAATTAAACAAACATCTGCCCTGGCGAACAGCAAACAATGTGTTTGTCTAGTAAACTGAGCAAAGAGGACTTGGAAGTCAGAGAGAGGGGAGGATGAGACAGAGGAAGCCAAGAGGACCATTTTGCCAAATGACTTTTTTCATGCTCCAGCAGTCTTTGTTGTAATTACAAGGATCTCTGGGGAACTGAGCAGTCTCGATCTTCAGTGCTTTAGAACATTGCCAATAAGATACAAAAATTGCTAACACAGTGAAAACATTCATATGCAATGCAGTTTGGGTTTTTGCTGGGTTTTTTTTTATTATTTTTTCTTTTTTAACCAGCAAAATGTCTATTATGCAAAAGAAAAATCCACTATAAGTTCTTCCATAACACAAAATTCATGCTCATTAAAAGGGCCAATTAACAGTGGCAGGAACCAATGTCCAGTGTCCATTTAAAGGTGAGGCACAGGCAGTAAAAGGGAATGTTTTCCTGCCAACACATCCCAATCCTGCCAGGGATGGCAGATCCAAGGTCAGGTCAGTGACTCTTCCTGGATAAAAAAACCCACTTCCAGCCAAGGTCACAACACAAGTAAGGGTATGAGCAAACGAGCACAAGGCTGTGAGGAACACAGAGAACTTCTCAGCACAGCTGCCTTGGGTTATGTGCAATTTCTAGATTTATTGAAAGAAGCCTCGAGATCAGGAGCACACAACTGCACATTTCATGTTCATGTGGGACACCCAGCTAATGAAATTATACAGACACATACACAAAACCTGCAAGCTCTGCAAAGGCTGTGAGAGCACACACTTGTGTTCTCCGCCACGTGTGTGGATATCACAGGCAAGGATGAGGTGAGGGTGGAAGGAGCAACCCTCCTCTCCTCACACTGCAAGGCTCCTTCTCCCCTGACCTTTGATGGATCCAGAGTGAGCACATCGTTCCCAATAAACCTCCACATCACCAGCCTTGTCAGACCTTCCCACTGCAGCCCTGAGCCAGGGCTCTGCATTCCCGGGGCAGGCACTTGGCACTCAAAGAAACCAAATTTTTCCTTCTTTCTTTCCTTCCTTCCTTCCCCAGCCTTTTCCCTTCTTTTTTAAAACCACTTCTATGTTGTGTCACACATTTTTTTCTTCTGTCTTCAACTTTCATGAGAATTTGTGCCTTATTTTGTGCTTAGGCGCTCTAAATATGGATGTTTAAATCAGTTTTTAGCCCTGAACTCAGCTCTCAATAAATGATGGCAAGTGCTGAACATATGGCTCCCATGTGCCATGTTTCTGATCCTTCAAGAGCTCCATAGAAGGTGCAGTTTGAGACACCACATTCATTCAGGGTGGCAAGAAGCAACCACTGACCCCACAGACACTGAAGGAAAGAAACTAAACTTGGAATTTCCTGCTTTTATTAAATTTTCCCCTGCCCATTTTTTTTTTTTTGCCTCACAATTATTTTTCCACCACTTTTATATAAGAATGTTTCTTTTTCTATGTTAAAAGCAAGGTTGGGCCTTTGACCATTGGTCTTGTCCTTCTTCAGGAGACAGGAATGTCTATTTTATTGAGACAATTAAATCAGTTAACTCTCAAAATGAGTGTAAGGTTTTCCTAATCCTGTAAATGCTGAGCACTGCTGTAACCTTCAGTGCTGCCTGACAATAACTCAGCAACCACTTCCTTTGATTCTAATGACTACAATAGTTTTTGTAATCGTTTTGTTGCTACGCTTCAATGATTAAAATTTATGGCTTGTAGGGTATATTCCTCATCTCCCTTGTTTCAGAAAACCTCTGCAGGCACCGAGAGGACAACAAAATTTGCAAACTGGGGGAAGGAGAACCAGCACTATAAGCTGGTGGCTGATTTAAGATATTCCAGTCACACAGCCTCTGGTGGAGCAGACCCCGTGCATTGCAACAAAAGGGGAATTTCATTTTGTTTTTGAAATGCTGTTATTACATTCAGGAAATTTGCAAAGGCACCTTGACAGAAAATGATCAAATATCTGAACTTCCAGTACAACAACATTTACTTAGTAAATGACATTTTAATGCAGAAAGTCAAATTTGCATACTAATTAAAATTTTCCTTTAAAACATTTAGACTTTTTGGCCTTCCCACCTACCCACAGTGACAAAGATTAAAAGATTTTTTTATTAAGTCCTGTCAAACAAAATACACTTTCATAAAGTGCTACAGTACAAAGTGGCACTTTTAACCTATTTTCTAGTCATTCAGAATTTAGGCAGGGGAAGCATTTCCAAATGCTCCCTGATCTCAGAAAGGCACTGATGGCAGAGCAATGGGGAAAACAGAGTTTTCTCCCTCACTAAATTTAAATATTGTGGGAAAGCAGCTTCATGTACTGCATGCTGGGTAATAAAATAAAAAGTCATTACACTTGTAAAACTACCCTGGTGCTTTACGAAGAGATTTATAGAGGTGCTGTGAGTTAGAGCAACACTTCAGCTGCCTTCACCTTGTGTGACTTCCAGGCAGGGCTGGAGGGCGGCACGGGTAGAGCAGCTATGAAGAGCGTGAGGTGGCAAAATGAGGATGACAACAGCAGAGTGGAGCTGGGGGAAGAGCTGAGCAGCTCCTACCTCTGCTCTTCCCAAGCATCCAGGGTCTCCCGGGCCAGCCTTGGGTTGATGTTGCTTTGTTTTTTTCGAAAAATCAACCACTGAAGTAAAATTCCTCCTCTACTAATTTCCTGGCCAAGTGGCTTCTTAACAGTGAAACGAGCATTTCGGTATCTTTTAATGGAAACAAAAATATTTCAGGAGGATCAAGAAAAACTTGTTGCACCATTTTTTCCAATCTCCTCTTTGCATGTGCCTGTGACCAGCAATAACTTCCTAAGATGTGGCCTCCCCACAAACCACGAGGATCACTACAAACAGACAAGGAATCCTCCTAAGCTTCAGTTGTTTTTCACTCTTTTGTTAAGCCAGAAGCTGAAGGCTTTGCCTCTATTTTGCTTGACACGACAACTTTCAACATTCTTCAAAGGCTGTTTTCTTTGAGAATTTATAAATTTCTGTCTATGATCAGACTGGGCCATTCTGTGCTATAGTGTGTCAGTAAAAGCACATTTACACCAAGTTTACACCTTGACAGGATCATTTCAAAGACACCTGAGAGGCAGATCCTACAAGCACTGAAAGGCTGCAAACATTTAAGTCATTGATGCATTACCTGAACATCACCCAGACTCCATTCACAGATTCCAGAACTGCACAGACTTATTTTCCCTGACCTTAAGGATAAAATGATGTTCCTGGTCTTTTCTCCCATGGACACTTAGGCCACCTTTTACTGCTCTGCCAGATGTCTTTAAGTGAAGCTAAATTGCATTTGGTTTAAGTGCCATCTGAGGGTTTCCCCACACAGTGGAACAAACAGGGCAGCTCCCATCACATGAAATTAATGTCAGACTATTAATTAATGTCTCGTATGTGGTTTATGTGCAGAAACAAGGGCCATTCTGGACCTGGAATAGGAGTAATTTCTGATTCTCACCCCGACCTAATAGCCTGGCCCTTGCATCACTGTCCTCTGCACAAATGCCACGACCAGGTGTTCTTGGAGAAAGGGAACATTCTATACAGCACAAGGCACTTTGCAACTTCTGTAAGGACTTACACAAAAGGAGTTCTAGTGATACAAATAATTCACTGAAAATTATAACTCTGAAGGCAAATTATACCCACAAAATGCACTATCACAGTCCAGCCCTCAACTCAAAACAAGAAACAATTTTCTGCTGAAGCACAAGCTCTCTTAACCAACAGTTTGGGGCTTGTTTCCCCATAATGATGAGCAACCCATTGCTTTCTTTAAAGTCTTTTTCTGCAAAGTTCTGAATATTCCATTTAAAGGTACAAATAATCTTCACATCCTGGAAAATGCTCAAATAGTTTCACTCGAAACCCTTCCTCTGTCTAATTTTTCCCTCTTTCTTCTTCCCATTGATTTGGAGCTCTGAAAGTATATTTTGAACACAAGCACCTGTTCTGCTTTTTTTTCTTCCACACAGTGGATCTCTTTCCTTCTCCTCTGTCTCCTCTTTATTCCCCCTTTTACAAATTTAACAAAGAAACCCCCTCCACTCTTGAGGACAGTTCTCTGTCTGAAGGGGATTGTAACAACTTGCTTAATTTAACCCTTTAAAAAATTATGTCTTGACATGAAGTTCTGGCACATCAGCTGCTAGGAGAGCAGGCACAATAATGGAATAGCACAGGGAAAACCAGAAAACTCTAATTTTTGACAAAGAGCCTAGTTTGTCTTTAACATAGAGGGAAACAGGAATTTTGCAAATGCTCCTAAAATGTTGATACTTTATTTCCACATAGGGGGATGTTCTTAACCTTGCTGTCTCTGGAGGGGACTTGAACATCAAGATCACAGAGTCTGATATCAGTTGCAGCAAGGCATGTGCAACCCTTGGGCCTCGAATCTTAATTATATCTGCAACTGTTTACAGCTTATAATTATTGATGTTAATTTACTGAGGGAAGTTACACTTCTCACCTCAAGTTATATTTTTGGCATGTTAATCCGTTTGAACACAGACTATTGCATCTGATTGTGCAGACTGAAATTAAAGCATGTTTTTCATTTTAATTTCATTGGATTTTACCATGTTCTATATGATTTTATAAAGCAAAAAGTAATTTGACTGTTTCTAGTAATATTATTTATATTGTTTAAATAAAGCTCAGCTTCCTGCTGCCCAAGAGCAGCAGGATATCAGAGGCTGTGAAGGACAGCAGAGCAACCTACATTTTTCCAAGCTGTTTGCAATCCCTAAAGCAGTGGAATTATGACCATCTGACAGCAAAACCAAATCATGAAGTTAGTATTGCTGAGCTTTATTGCTCAAGAGCTATGTCCTGCAAATACTTGCCGCCACACAAGGTTTAGCTCTCTAAATGTAAACTGAAGCACTTACAGAAGCTTTAACAGGATCAGTATTAATTCTTTGTAGGCCATAGCTTTGTGATATCTCAATTTGAGATATTCTGAGCAACCACCATTAGTTGTTGGGACCAGAATTTTATTTGTTCCTGCTTCTTCACTATCCTGGGCCAAACCCTTTCTCTGTTCCTGTCTCCAGGTAGCATGGCAGAGGAATTTGTACAACTATAACAGGAGGCAGGAATATTCTTCTAGAAAGAATTCTAATTAATCAGGTTCTGTGGGAGCCCATGGTGTGTCTGAGCTGTCTCAGGCAGTCCCACACATTCATCCAGGGTGAATATTCCTGATGGTTCTCTCCTACCAAACACCAGGAGAAGCCCCCCTCACACAGCTCATCCTGCTCTATCACAGCAATTCTCTGCAGTAACTCAGGCTATCAGGAAGAATGATAATGTTCATAAACCAAGGTATTGAATACAAGTTAAAGGGAATATTCTTGCCATATAGAAGCACAAATTTATGGCACACTCCTACTTCTCTTATCAGGTAATTCTAAGCTGATGTGATAGAAATGCAAGGTACAGGAGAGGGCAGACAGCGATAGGGGGATGTTGGATTTTTTAATCTTGTCTAGGGGATTAGAAAATCTGAGTGCTAAGAGGTTTTTTATCTGGCAATATTCACAGCTGAAGACACAATATATCTCTGGAGTAGGCAAAGCAAAGCTATTCTTAAGAACATGGCACTGGGGATGTCCTACCTACTCCTGCAGCAGAGATGCTCCACTGTGTGCTGACTGGGAGACAAGCCATTAAAAAAACACCCCACTTTGAATCACAGTTATTGGAACAGCAAATTAATTTATTCTGTGCACCCTTTTTTGTTTTCATCATGACAAAGCCATTGGGAAGGTTTTATCAACATGAGATTCTTCTTATTAAATTTTTTAAACCCTGATTTTCCTTGCTAGGGAAATTCTGGTTGTTGCAGTAGTGCATCCAGAACAATCCCTAACATGGAGGCACAGATGGAGACACATGTCTACATTCCATCAGCTTCATCTACATTACATCTCTCAACACTACAGGAACAGTTTATCCCATAATATACACTTGGCACTTGCTGAAGCAGCAGTTTTGTCATTCCCAGGTGTTGGGGAACTGTGAGGCCCTCTGAGGTGGGGATTTTATGTGTCACTTAGGTGTAAACTGAGGCATAAAACAGTTCCATGATTTAACCTGTAGTCATTAGGAAGGATTGGAAGTGAATCCAGGACTCTGAACTGTTGTGCTTTTATCTTTCCTACTAGGAATATGAACAGGCCTAGGGAAGAGGAGAAGGAAGGGGAACGTGCAGGAGTGCAGCCTGAAAAAATGGTAACAAATGTGGATTTCCATAACATCCAGAGCTTCCTAAAGCAAATGGGACTGTTACCACTGGCTCCAGCAGAAAAACATTTGGCTCAGTACTGAGTGATTTTGAAAATGCTGCTTTGACATTTTAGGCCTGAAACCAGACATTTTCCCTGACATTATGAAACACAGCGAGGTAATATTACAAATAAGTGTAAAAAATAAATCCAACTTGGAAAACATAAATGACCTTTCAAATCCTGAAATCATGTAATAATAACTGGCCTGACCCATTCTGAGGTTTTATTGTTTGAGCTTCACTTATGTTTCTGCCTTTCTCCCTTGGATAAAGTGAACAGTTGGGGACTGAAATCCCAGAACAAGTGCATGCCTATTTACCAACAAAATGAAAAATGTCTGGAAAGAGTTCCAAACATCTAACTGCTGGGGGGATGGACAGCATACAAAGGAAAGAGTCCAAACCTTCTTACCCTGCTTCCTCCAGGGTTTGCCTGTATTGTTTGCTTCAGACAGCCCATTTCTAATGAATCCAATAATCAGCTGGAACTTGAACCTGCTCTGCCATCTCTCACTGTTCTTTCAGTTCCAGGAAAGCTGAAGCAAATGATATTTTTCTTGCCTAGCAATAAAAAAGCCATAATAATACTGATGTGTACATCTGGTTCCAAAACCAGTTTTGGGGCTTCAGTCAAAACAGAGATGAAATTTAATACACGTGATGTTCAATGTTTTGGGAACACATAATGTTTTTCCTTGGTTGGTTTTTCAAATCTTTTTCTTCTAAGAGTTTTTCTGTCTCACCTTACTCTGTTATGTCTCTAACATCTCCTCCTTGACAGTTTCCCCAGGCTGCTCCCACATTTCCCAGATGTTTGGATGGACAAGTAGGACCATCCTGGTTCAGACTGCTGAGACAGAATATACTTGTTGAGGCCAACAGGTCTGACCTGCTCTCCAGCCTGGGAATGGTTGGATCCAGTTCCATCTCCTTTCTCCTCCATGGAGACCCTCAGGGTCTCCTCCTGTCTCAGTTGCCAAGTTCTGTTAACTTTGTTGGAATCCCGTGTGTTTGAGAACTCTTCTCTTTGGTCATTTTTCCTTGATAATGGCAAACAGATGAATAAATTAATCGGAGAAGACAGATGCTGACAGACAGAAAGGCAGAAAGGCAGACAGCCTCATTTCCTTAGGAAACAAGGCTGAAAAATGAACATGCTCCCCAGAGGCTTCGGCAGCAGTGACTTAGGTACAGTTGCACAGAGCTACCTTTAATTGAATACTGTTGGATTATTATGTTCCATTTTTCCTCTTGTCCTGACCTGCTCGTTGAGTAAATAGAGCCATCTGCCAAAGCAATGGCTCCTGGATTAGAGAAGTGCACCTTCCCCTGGGACAGGAAAGTAGGCCAGCGATTCACCAGGGCTTTCTGCAGCTCAAATTATTATTCAGGTTTCCACACTGCAGGAGCAAGAGATCCGTGTCTAGCTGAATAATCTGGCAGGAAATGTAGCTAAATCACAAAAACATACTGCTTGGGAACCATAGGTATCTTCTAGAGAGAGTTAAAGTGACATTTTCAGATAAAAGTTTGTCATTCCTTTTCCCAGCTCCAAACTGGCTTTTTATTCACTGAATGCACTTCTCACCTTAGAACAAAGTGTTTGCAGTGGATCCTTGGTCAAACAGAGAAGTTAAAAAGTCCTTAGCCATAGACAGCCAAACTGTACCCTGACTGTTGTTTGAACTCTAGACGAACAGGAAGGCAGTTGTTTATCATGGGAACACATGGTGTGGTTTTTTCCTCTTGCTTTTTATCAATAAAAACTAACTTATTTTTACAAGTAGTCCCACAAGAAGAACAGTTTAGATTCCTCCAACTACTGTCTTTAACGAAGAGAGTTTGTATTTCCAAGGACAAGGATTTTTATAGTGAAACAGAAAGAATTTTCCTAGAATATCTCTTTTCATGGTTGGAAGTTTCTTGTTAAAAGTGTTTTTCTATAATCTCTGCTGGTAAATGTGGTTTGGCGTTTCGGCAAAGACGGGAGGACTGAAGCCTGTTCACAACCTCCAGGCATTCCTGTGATGATATAGAGAGCTCAGAGCAAAAGGCAAAACCAGTCTTAATCTAATTTGGGAGAGAAGAGGGTGTTGCACAATTAAGCAGCCACATCTCAGACAGGTTTGTGCCAATAGGAGAGATGAGGCAATGCCTCCCTGCCCAGGAAATCCACACCTCAGAAGACGTTGCTGGAGAACCAACTTCCCGACTCCACCTCTGAGACAAACCCACTGAAAATAACAGATTAAGATTCAGGTTTAAATAAAATTTTAAATAAAGATTCAGTCTGCCAACCCATATCACTCTCCCTTTTTCACTTAAAGAAGCTATTCTTCAGTAAAAAAAAAAATTAAACAAGTGATTTTTTTTTTAAAAATTCCTCAGAGAAATACTCATTTGGCATCCTGAGCACTCTGTGTTCTCCTACAACCATGTCAGACTGTGGGAGGCTGGCAGAGGAGAGCAAGGAGTGCTAATCCCCCTGGATCCCACACAAAGCAGCCCTGCAGACTCATCTCTGCCTTTTAAGAACAGCACATCCTTGATGGATGTTATTGATGCCTCCACGGGGACTGTCTGGGCACCTTCTCCCTACACAATGATCTTGTCACATTATCACAGGATGCTGTGGGAGCATCTGGGAGATTATCCCAGCTCCCTGCTTGGATGGACTCTGCCCACGTGCAGGGGAGGTTCATACCCGGCACATTCAGCCAGAGCTGGAGGTGTTTGCATCATTTGCTGTCTCTGGCATGCTTTGGGCAGCCAGGTGAATTCTCCAGCACAGAGAATTCCAGGTGCTGCAGCCTCACAGCAATGCTGGAAAAGCTCAGGTACCCATTTCTGGAATCCAGAATTCAGGAGGACTTGAATGAATCAGCTCTGCTAAACAAGTACAAAGGAGCTATGAGACACCATTAAATCAATATAAATTTAGATGATATCAATGCAATTCATTGGGAAAAAAATCAAAACCAGTCCAAAATAATACTGTGCTAAAGCACAGTAAGAGTGGCTTTCTTTAAAATCATTTAACTAAATCTACTTGAAAACTAATTTAAGGTACGGCTCTGACATATGTAGGAAAAAACCTGCAGTGAACATCACAAACAGCTACTGAGGGCTCACACCAGGGCTCTGAAGAGAGATGCTTCTGGAAATTAGATGTGTTCAGAAAAGCTTCACGCTTTGTGGATTTTTTCAGCCCTGATGCAAAAAGGACCACTCTAAGATTTTCCAGATAAATCCACCAGTTTCCAACTGTTCTACAAAGTTTGAGAAAATTTGGTTCAGTGATTTTTCCAAGACTCCACGGGTATTTTGATTAAAACAAAATATTTTTTTTAAACAGTGAAGCAGCATTTTTCTGTTCAGCAGAAAAGTAAGGACATCAAGAAATGAGCCTCTCAAGCAGAATGAGTCATGAGTCATCAAGCCACTATTTCAAAAGTGAGGGAGCTTCCCACCTCCATGCTCCCACCTGCCCTCAGGACACTCAAAGAAATGAGGAAAACTGTGGCAAGGACATCCAAAACCAAACCATTTAGGCAGCAAACTCTGAAGCTGTAATGAACATAAACATGAAAAGTTTCTTGAACACGAGGCGCTTTTTGTCTTTCTTGTTTGAGTCGGCAAAGCACCTAATGGTGTGTGATAAAAGCAAAGCCAGGCAATCATTTTCCTCTGTTCTGCAATCTGTGAAAAAGGATGTGGGGAAACGTCATGTCTGCTTGCAAGTGTTGTGCTGTAAGGTCTGGGAATCCACGTTCTGCCAGCCCAGACAGACATGAATTGACAAGCACTGGCCATTCCCAGAGCACACGTCAGGTTCAGAGAGCCCTTTCCTCAGAGAAGTGCCCCAGTTTTCCAGGCACACACGCAAGCCGGGTCTTGATCCTTGACAACACAACAAGCAAGCACATAAGGAATCTTGAAAGGCTGATTTTTCCTCTTTCTGGCTGCTGGACTGGAAGGGCAGTTCAGAAAAGTCATAAAAAACAATTCAGGAATTAGGTTCTCTGAATCACATATTGAGATCTTTGGTTTCAGGACAAGTAAACCAAAAAATCCCACTCTACCAGAAAATCAGCCTACAATAATATTGCTAACGTACTAAAAAAACCAGATTGACTTATATGAGAGTGCCAATAGCTGCTCTGGATAATGTTTACTTGTTGACTGTGGTTTTAGTTTGGCATAAATTGCCAGACTTCATTCTTTGTCAATCCAGAATTATAGTCCAGTTCTCTAAGGCACACCCAGAGATATAAAAATAAAAAAGGAGCCCCCCATTATATAACAAGAATTAGTGAAAAAAAATTATTATTTCTGTTAAGTCCTTTAACCCATTCTGGCTAGATTAGGAAGTTCAAAATATTAATTAAAATGAGATATAATATCAGTGTTTTAAAGTTAGTAAAGCTAAATTTAAATGTAAAGATTTTCAGCTATGAAATTTCCAATTGGTTTAACCTCCCAGTTCCCTCAGGATCTGTTTTCATAGTACCCAGGACAACCTTATCTCTCTAGCCATATTCAGGGTATGTTATTTTACACTTACCTCATCCTAGCCAGGTAATTATCTGACACATCTTGTTTCTGAGAAATAATGAAATAAAAGATTTGCTTCCCACTAACCCACCCACTCAGAAGCAGTGTCTTCTCATGCTTTGCTTGATAGGGCACATGTGGTCCTTTCAAACAGTCTGATTTGACATCTCGAAGAGATTAGAAGTCATATCAAAAAGCTATCTGTTGAGTGACAACATAAGTACTTATTTAATAAGTATATTAAATACATATGCATGGCGATATACTGTACATGCAAGGTTTTAAATATATACCCTAGCTCACTGCCATATGGATATGTTGTTGTGGAAAAAAATATTTATAAAATGTTTTTTCCAAATGTTTAATCTACAGCAGATGCGCCTTGCATTCATCTGTTTGGCTTGGCATTCACTACAGGGAGATCTTATTAATCATACAGACCTCCTGTAGTAGAGGAAACAGAGGCTATTATGGGATTCATCTGTTTATGACTAAACAGAAAAAAGGATCTTCATCAAATGAGAGATCCCTTTCTGAAATGTAGAAGGCTGTGAGGAAGCCACATGCTGCCTCTTATCTCCCAGCATTGTACCCTTACTCCTCCTCTTAATGTTGCGACAACAAAGCAGGACAGGCTGTGTGGGTCTTCATCTGCTCCCTTTCCATACCAAGATTGTGGAAGTTTTTTCTCCTGACCCCTTTTGTTCCATTACGTTTGGAAAAACACATAGGATTTATGGAAGGTACTTCAAAGTCTCATCTTACTCTCCACACCTCTGTACCTATCCCTCCCTCCCAGCACTGCTTCACAAGACAAGTCAGTGCCAACACTTACAACAAAAATCTTTGGACTTTACTGCAGACCATGATTTTATTACTCTTCAGTTGTTGTGACAAAGGGAGTAGCTGCAGGTGACCTTTTGAACTGGGCAGGGAAGAAGCAGAGAAACCAGTGAGGAAAAAGAATGAATCAGGTTCTACTGAGTGGAGAAGGTCAAGTACCCTGAGCACTTCAGCTGAACAGAAACCAAACAGGAGGCAGCAGATCCCAGGCCCTTCAAGGGCTTGCTTGGAAACAGGAAAATTTTTAAGCCCATTTTCTATTTGCCATATTTCATAAATAAATTGTAGGTCCTTACAAAAACAGATACAGTCACAATTTATTTTCCTTTTTCTTTTAAACCTTACTGCTTTGCAGAAATGTTATTAGAATTAAATATCTTAATTGTAACAAATCCCATATCTAACAAATTGCCCTTTGTCCTTATTTTCCAGAAGCACACTGAGAGATCACCATCTCAGCTTGTCTGCTCAGCCATTTGAAGACCAAGTTATTCGAGCTCACAACTGTGTGTACACCTGGAACATCATCACAAAATTGGAAATAAAATGTATTCAGGGACAAAACACTTAGCTAATTGCTTTCCAACAACAGTCTCCAAGTCAGTAAATGAACTGCGGTAGTTTTCCTCTTTCTCTTTCAAGTATGATTAGCATTACCCCATTCTTAAATTAAGTGCAACAGTTTTGCTCATCACAGGATTTGTAAGAATTTGACTGCAATAGAAGTATTTTGAAAATTATGTTTCTTTAATTTTTAGTACAAGATTTCTTGTCCTACTTTGATAATTGACCATGAAAATCATGTTATGAATTTTGTTTCATCACTGGATAAAAATGTGGCCTTTAAGGATGATACATGTTCACATCCGTTCCTCAGAAGGAAAAAGCTTGAAAAGGACAAGGGAGTCCTCATGAGCTTTGTTGGACAGGAAGAGAGACTTGATTTTGATAACTAAGCAAGCCCTACCTGTTCTGGTGATTTAGAAATAAAGAGGTTGGGCTTGCAAAGGCTTGAGAGCTCTAAGGGGTCCAATATCTCTGGTGCACAGCTTAATATCTACAGGTGAGAGAGATTAGAAACTGTATTTGGGGTCACAGCCAAATGACCAACTATTCCATTTTCCTTCCTCATCTTCTTTATCATCAGGTTATTATCCCTTTAAAGATAGTCCAATAAAACGACTCTCTACAGTTCAGCCCAGCTCCACGTGCACCTCTGTGCCCTGACTTACAGAGCCCATTGTTATCACTCTGTTACTGTTGTTATCACATTGTTGTCACCAGCTCCAGTGTTCGGCCCCGGGTGTTCACTCAGTGACTTCCACATGAACAAACTTTCTGACCCCAATACGAAATTTGGCCTCAACACTGGCACTTTACAAGCCTACACCAGAGAATCTCTCTAAAAAGGATAATCCTAAATCCCTTTCGATACAAAAATCAGAAAGTTTTTATCAGCAATCTTTGTACAGTAACGAAGCATGTCAAGTAACATGCCAAGAGCAGGTAAGTTGCCCTGTACAGACACTGACAGGTCAAAGTCAATTTAGTATTGAAATGTGCACATCTGTTAGACTCATGTCAGAACAATTCTTTCCCAGAATCCTTTTGGATGTGAGTGAAAACTGTAATGAGCTCTTAGAAGACGGACTCATCAACAGAAATTGTTATGACATGCCAGCTGTCATTCCTAAGATGCTCAACCTGTTCAAGATGGAAATTAGAGCTTCCACAGTAGCATTAGCTTTTCCAGATATTTACCCTAGGCTCAGTTTGAACTGAAGTTGGAATATTTTGGGTAGTCAGGCAGGTCATCCTCATGTAACCCCCAATCAACCTCAGACTCACACCAAACCCGCACTTTCAGGCAGGTAATAAATGTTTATATTTGTTTTATACAAAAGCATTCAGAAAAGTCCTTTGAAATGCTGCAGGTTCTCACAAGTGCCAGCATCTGAAACAGGATTAAACCAAGGTTCTGATGCTACTTCCCACTTCCACACTGTTCTTGTGGATATGTCTTTCTCCATATACACGAAATACCATGAAAGCACTGTTTGCTAAAGGAGGTTTAGAAGTCATTTTCTCAGTCACATTGGAGGACACTGGATGACAATTTAATTGTTCTCCTGGCCTCCTGTAGTCACTGGCCCTTCCTCAACTTCAGTGACCAAGAGTTAAACCTATCTCCTGGTTCCCAGCCCAGTGCCCTATAACTTAAACCTGCTTGGAAAGGTTTAGAAAAGAACTTCTGTCAATTTGGATCCAAGTTCACAGGCAAAATAGTGGATGAAGTGGAATCCTATCCCAAAGCATGCCTGCTTTTAAATCTGTTGTACGTAACATCCTGTAATACACAGATCTGCCTTATCAGATGTGGAAGTCAGGAGTGATTGAAGTCTTGAAAAACATTACATTACAAAGAAATAAATTTAAAACCTTTCCTTAATGCTGACAGCATCTGCTGAGATCCAGAATGTCCTGAGCACTTCTACAGACACAAAAAAGTGCAGAACTAGAGGCAAAGCATTCCCACGCTTTAGTATCTGATTCCAGATGGATTTGTACCACTCATAAGGTTAAACTGAAAGCACCCATGGAAGGACCCACAAAAGCAGCCACATGAAGGGAATGGGCATTGTGTTCCCAAAGTCTTCACTCTTTCTGGAAGGATTTTCTGGTTAACCCACTGTTGTCTGAATGCTAAGCCAAAACCAGCACAAGTTGTCATCCGCATTTCTGAATTATTATGGTTTGTTTCAAAATATATCATACAGGGGCCAAATACTCCATAAATGCAGCTCAGTACTTTAAACTGAGCTTGTAAACTTGCACCAGTTTGTATTATCAGAGCAGCTGTCCCACTGAATCAAGATTTCCCTGCTTTAAACCCTAATCTGCCTCTCTCCCAATATTAACTAGATCGAATCAGCTTAATTTGCTGGTAATGTTAATTCACGCAGCCTCTTCTTTTTAAACTGGGTACAATATTTTATAGTATCTGAAAAAATGGCTTAGCTTACCAAACAGAGGGAAGAAAAATAAAAAATAATAAAATTTAAAAAAAATTTAAAAATAATCAAGGGACGACTCTTGAATCCAGATTGCAGCATTACCCAAAGAACATCTGCACACAAATCCTCCTTCAAGGCAAGTGCTTGCACGACAAGCAATTCACCAACAAAAGAATTCCAATAGTATTTGAAATCCCTTTCTGGCTCCTACAGTGGAAATCTGCATTCTCCTCTACACACAAAAGCTCAGAGCCCAGACAGTTGTGTTCCAGTGGGCAAGCACTGATCCTGCTCCCTGCCCATTCCACGTGCTCTGGCTCACTGTGGAGCATCTCTGTCTCTGCCTGCCATCCCTGTCACCTGGCTGGAACACACAAATGCTGTTCCAGTGCAGGAATGAGCCTGGAGACCCTTGGAAGCACGGCATCCTTTCAGGTTCATTTCCTGAAACACGTTAATAGCTTTTTTCAGACACTTGATATACACATTTCACTAAGGATGGTTAAAACCAACACCCATATTTAGACCACTTGTGTCTTTTCTAATTTGTTCACACTCATGTATTGTAACCCTATATATCATATACAGCATTTAATGCCACATTTTGAACTGCAGGAAGCAAATGAGCTTCAGCTCTGTTTTTCATGGTTCAGACATGTCTGAAATATAATGAGAGCAGGGATTTGTCTGCCCTGATTTAATTACTACAATCCAGATAACTCTGTCAATCAATTCTTCTCCTTGTGACTCCTGGCAGGGTGAAAAATGCCTTCATTATGAAGACTGATCATTAGTGGATGTGAAGTTGAGAAGATGATGAAGATGGGTTGTTGGCTCTGGCAGAGAATTGACCCATCAGTGTCATTAAGTGAACTCTGGCAAGCCCAGCAATTCCCATGGGGTAAATCATTGAATTCCTCGGGAGCAAAGGTCTGTGTCTGTCTACACCAAAGCACTTTGAAAAGTACACACATGCAGTTTGCAGCAATCTGATGGATAACCAAACAATTACTCAGGCAACAACTGATTCCTCCTTCCCTTTCCACCACAGAAACAACTTTTAAGGTACCATATTTTAGATTCCATTTTATGTGACAGTTTAAATAACACCCAGTTACATCCATTGCCCTTTCAATTCCACATAACAAAAGTTCAGCTCAGAGCTGCATCAACCTCCCAAAGCCCAAATGCTCTATTTCCTACATAAATCACAAATCTAAATCCATTTCCTTGTAAGTATTGAAGGACAAGACTCCAAGCATTGTATTAGGGTAGATTTTTAATCAGTGTTTTTTACCCAGCAGTAAAGACAGTACTAGAAACACCTCACATTTACAACAGCCCTGAGTTATAAGTAATTCAATGACAAATGAGCATTATCTGCTCAATGTTTTTTTCTAAATTATGCTTTAATTGCAAAAGCTAATTTCACATAATTGACTAATTAATCATTAATAAAATAAAAATAAGATAGATGCAATGATCACAATGCCGAAAAATTGCTAACAGAGCTACCCACACAGAGAAAATTCTGCTGGAATCAAGGACATACCCAAGAGACCTACAGACCACTCTGGTGACCAAACTAGGAACCAGTGTGGGTGTGAAGGTTACAGGCACAATGCTGCTTTCACAATTAGAGGTGCAGGATCCTGAGGGGATCCTGGCCTGGCTGTTGATCCTGGCCAGCATACATTGGTCCAGCTCTGCAGCTGCAGTTTTGAGACTGCAGGGTTGTGCAGTCACCAGATCAGCTCCCCTGGCCACATTGAACAAACTGATGCCCTCCACAGCAGCATCTGTCTGATCCTGAAAGTTGTCCCAACCAAACACCCCTGCACTATATTTCCTCTGGAGGGCTACAAATATTAACAGAGTTGATTTGATTGCAAGGACTTGGATTTCTAGCACAGGCTCCAAATTCTGGTTTAAAGGGAATTTAAACATGTAGGTGTGCAAGTAGGGCAAGGTGAAACATGCAAACAACCCTTGGGTACAGAAGGGAACACAGCTTTGGGTATTTCTGTTATTGAAGTTATTGAATCAGGTCTTGAAACTGAGAAAGAAGGGAAGGTGTTACTTTGATGGGAAAGGTGCTGGATGAGCTAATTGATTCAGCAGTGAGACTGGAACAGCTTTTTAGTGCTGTGAGTCAGAAGATCTCAGCATTAACTGCACTAAATAGTTGGAACCTTTCCTCCAGCTTACAAAATCTCTGAAGTATTTTTCCATCTTGATGCCTTGGATGCGTTTAACCACTGAGAAGGCTCTCGGGCACTGCTGTGACACTGACATCGCTCAGGTTCTCGTTCTTTCCTAGCCCACACCTCTGAGAACAGAGCATTAGCTCCTGGACAGGCACTATTTAAAAGAAATTCTCTTTTCACTGCAGAGGATCACATCTGGAACCATACAGGTTCTCCTCTGATTCACACAAAGGGCTATCCAGGACATGCTGGCCAGACTAATTATTGATAGTGTTTACTGAAACAGCGAGGCTACTTGTATCAATGAGGCATCCAGGGCCTTAGTAAATCACAGTGTAAGAAAAAAATGCTTTCCCAAATATTGTCAAAGCATAATAAAAAATGAAGGAAGAGAGAGAAAAAGCAGGGCCATGGAAAAGTGACAGTTAAACCTTCATTTTGTCATTTCACGTAAATCTTCAGTGTGACAGGAACTGGGATTTCCACAGGAGCACAGAACAAACAGGGTTTGGAGCTTTACTGTGGCAAACACTTCTAACAGGGAATTCTCCTTCACTCCCGACCACTCCTGCCATATAAGAGGGCAGGGTGGAAAATTACTTTAAAAAGTCAAATTTCGTTTTTCTTCCCACGTCCCTTAACTAATGTGGGTTTCTTAACCAATTTTCTTCACACTTTCCAAAGCAAGTGGCATTTTGGCTGAAGGTAGATATAAAAGGCTTGATCCCAAAATATTTTTTTTTCCAGAAAGCTAAAAAAGCATGGAAATGTTCCTTCCCTAATTGAGCCTGATATTTAGCCTCATGACCTATGTCATTTCCAGCTGTCCAGTCTGCACCTTTCTGCAGGTAAAATAATAGAAAAAATAACCTGACAGTGAAATGAAAAACAGTCCAAAAATTAAATTCCAAAGTGAGCTAATCCTGAAATCTGAACATGGAGTTGTGACTCTTAGGCCCAGGCTCCATAAGCAGTTCCATGGAAATCACCAAGGCATTTAGGATCAGCACCCCAAGGGACTTACACAACACAAAATTTGGGAGAATTTTGACAAAACCAGGAATGCAGGAGTGAGGAGTAACAACATGGCAGAGGTGTGACACTTTGTGGAATGTGTGAAAGAAAGAAAAACTGGCCAAATTGACTATCCCTAGGATTCAATCAAGACAACAAGAGCCTTTCCTATTTCTGCCTGCTTAAATAGCTTGGATATCCAAATGTGTGGCTGCAATTTGAGATGGCGTGCTTAAAAGCTGTTCCCTAAATCATTCATGAACTGGAAAGATCAGAACCAAGAGATTCTTAGAGCAAGCCAGTAATCTTCAGTAATCATGAAAACTACATATAATTCAATATATTTACATTAAACAAGTCAACCAAGACAGAGCCACTGAGCTCAGAGCACATGGTGATACTTCAGGAAGCAGTTGTGATGGTGGCTCAGATTTAGCCATGGTGTCATTCTACCCATTTCAGTGAAGTTACAGTGGTGATGAACACAGCCCATTTCTGAAGGCACAAAGCCAGTAAGTAGTCTGCAGTGGGATTCTGATAAATGCTGCCATCTGCAAAATGTTATATCAAATGCAGTGCAGAAACAGATGGAAAAGCTTTTCAATCCAGAGTACCAACTTAAAATAAACATCCTTAAATGTATCTGTTCCTTCAACAAGCATTGAAGAACAGGCAAAAATAAATGAATGAAATGAAGGAGGCTTATGAATTCTTTTTTCACAGTGACCAAAGTAAAACCTCTTGAGCTCACATAAATCTTCCACATGCAGGGATCAAAAGCTTCATGTTTTCAGGACAAAATGAGCATGTAAGTCATAATGGCTCCTAAAGATAAAAGCCACATGTGTGCCCATTCTGGTTTGTTCTGATGAGAACCCCTATTTCCACTCAGTCATCTTCACCTCAGCTCCTTCCAAATACCCAAGTTGTTGCCATCCTCTTTACAGTGGCTGCAAAATTTCCCTCCTGAGCCATCACTAAGATCTCCTGCATGGTCGAGGTTGGCCATTAAGCACTACAAGGCCTCTTTCTTTCCATCAGGACACCCTAAATATGCTGCCTCTATAAGCCAGGAGTCCAGGTTTGAACAGGAGAGTTTCTGCTGGTAACTGCAGATATCAGCTCCTAAGCATGGGAAACAGCAGAAGATCCAAGGCTCAGTCCAGCAGGCTCTTTGAACAAGAGCAGGGAGAAAATATGCTGCCAAATGAGAAATGGCTCTGCTTTTTTCTTTCTCAAATACTAAGGGAAGACTTAGTGTACATAGATTGGAGTCAGCTTTGAGCCCAGGAGAGCAAGCAAGCAAATATCAACTGTCCCTGGTTTCCAAAACAAGCTTTGAGTTTGGTTGCCCTTCATTGTAAGACACCTTTTTTGCCTATAAAGTCAGGATCATTTTGTTTAAGAGCTGCACGTCTCAGAATGCAAAATAAATGGCTACAGTCACAATGCTGAAAGGATTGACTTGGAAAATTGCAAATTGAATGAGGAGAATTACTTTGGCTAGACACACACGTCATTAAGAATTATTGGCACGGGGGTTTCAACAGCGCTGGATGCCTGAATGAGAGAATTTCAAGCTTAGAGGAGACAGATTTAAAAGGCTTTAAGATAGACTAAATACACTGCAGATTGCTTTATCTGGCAAATCAGTGTGCCATGGAAACATGCAACACACAATGAAACATATGTAACCAAGCCTAATTTTATGGAAACATTTAGGAAGGTAGTTTGGACATGCTTTCAAAGAAGTGGAACTGAGCTGAAGAACAGATGTGGTTTTTTACCTAGCAAATTGTATCCTCAGGATTTAGGAGATAATGAACTGGTGGTTGGCATTTGAGTCAGCAAGTCTTAAACTCTCCCAAAAGAAAATAGGATGTTTTTTCTCCTCAGCCCTCTCCAGCAACTTTCTCCCTGTGCCATTTGCAAAAATAAATCTCAGGAAAAATCTTCATTCAATGTAAAGTTGGTGTCTCTCCAGAGCAGTGATCTGTGCTGATTTGAACCAGCTGAGGGTCTGGTTCCTGCTTTTCTGAAATAACCTTGAGGCTTTTATTATTACAGCTGTATTTTGGAGCTATCTTTGTGCTGGTGTTGTTCAGGCAGGGCAGTGGGACAGCCCAGAGAAACTGGGGTGTAATGGAACTGCACTGAAATAAGATGGAAACTATTTTCAAGTTATGACCCAGAGGCATCCAGACCAATCCCTGAATCAATGGACTCACACCTGAGAAGCAATAAAGAAAGCAGAGACAGCCTCAGTGAGTATCTCCAGCAGTTTACACTTTCATGTTGTCTCTCCTTGTGATCAGTACTTTTCCTTCTCTGCAAATTCTGGCATAAATAGGAGTGACTTCACAGAAACCAGTGGCAATATCTGCAGTTACACAAAATTTAATGTAATTTCTGTACTGCAGAAATCCAAGAGGCCAGGACAGAAGGAAAAGGAAGCGTGAGAGCTGAGGACAACTAGCAGGTTTGGGTAAGGAGCATTCTTGGAAGCTTCTCCTTCAGTTTCCTTACAGACTCACGTCCCAACAAGTCCCTCACTGAAGGACATCAGATCTCCTTGTGAAGTCACAATGGCACCAGTAACAGGCCTCAACTTTTTGAACCCTCTCAGCGGCCCTTCTTAAAATACTCAAAACCATCTCCTTTTTTGTTTCCTGCATTCCTCCCCAACATCTAATAAGCATTTCCAGCTCTTTCTCTGCAGGGCTCAGCTTCTGATACACTGTCACACATCATGGATATTCCTCTGTGTTAATGGAAAAAACTGTCCTCTTGGAGAAAAGTAACGTGGGCCAAATTTTGCTTTCTATTACACCACCATTACTCAAGCTTTTCCATCCTGAAACTGTTCCCTTCATCCTGGCACTTAATATGCAGCTCCCTTTCAAAAAATGTCAGCAGAAGGTGAGAATGGCCCCTTGGACAAGTGCTCATCAAAACCCATGGCCGCCAAGCATCTGCTTAGACTGAGAACTGTTGTGTATCTGCATTGCAAATGCAGAATAACGCATTTATTCTGCTGTAACTGAAAAACGGAAGCTGGTGCTGCAGATTCCTCCCACTCCTCCTGGTGCTTGTTTCCATCCATAACATTTTTTCCAGTAAGCACCTGCCCGACTCCTATTTAATACATCCACAGCTGCAGTTTCCATAGCTGCCTTTTAAAAGCACGGTCCAAAATGAATCATTCTCTCTGTGAGGAAATTTCTCCAAAATGCTTTTTCTTTCTCATCTCTTCCTTAATCATCTCTGGATTCCCATTATTTCTAGAAGGTCTATGATTAAATTCCCATTAGGTGACACCACCCACTCAGAGTCAAATCAATTGTCATGGCACTAAGTTGTCTGGTCCTTGTTTTAGTAGCCAGGGTCTTACAACTCCCCCCATTGCCATCTCTCATGAGCCATCACTGACAATTCTGCTACAGCTCCTTTATGGATAAAGTATATTCTGTCAAAAAATGCTTTGGATGAAGCCATGGTTTAACCTCAGCCAGCAAAAGCCCCACACAGCCCCTCACATAAGCACAAGCTGTGTTTTGTCAAGCTCCTTCAACTAGCATAGAATATTAATACTGACAAGTATTTTAAAACATTCTGCCAACAAACCTCGATCTTTTCAAGAGGAAAAAGCACTGCATGGCAAGATTTCTTGTGTTGAAATTTATTTTTGATATTTGAGATCATCAGCTCATCCTCAGCAGTTATTTCTTCCCCATGTTTTTGAGAAACCCAGCAATAAACACTGATCAGATACTCAGGTGGAGGAATTCCTCTCTGTTGCCTTCAATATCATGTTGCTCCTTTCCATTCTCAGCTGGTCAGAAAACTCCTACATCACTTAAACACATACAAATCTGCAGGGCTGGGTGGGATCTACCCAGGGGAAGCGTGGGAACTCGCAGGAACATTCACAGAGCCACTCACAATCATTTATCAGCAGTCCTGGCTGACTGAGGAGGTCCCAGTTGATTAGAACTGGTCAAGTGACCTTCACTGGAGGGGTTAAAAAGTTCTGTAGAGGTGGCACAGAATGCGTAGATGTGGTAGAAAAATGGTTTAGTGGTGAACCTGGCAGTTATGGTTGGACCCAGTGATCTGAAAGGTCTTTTCCAACTGAACCAAATCCAATCTATCCTGTGAGGAACCAAGACAAGGTCTCAGGCGCAGGCAGGAAAACTCTCAGAACATGGTTTCACTTGGTTCTCTCTCCACATTAGCGAACAGCCTGTGTTACTCTGTGCAAAGGCAGACATTCTGAGAAGAAACCAGGCAAAAATGAAACAAAAATGAAGAGTTTAGCATGGAGATTTCTCCCAGTCAGCTGTACCCATTTCTTACACATACCACACATTTCCTTAGGAATGTCTGAAATTTCAGTGATGTGAAGTGTTCGCTAGGGACACATGTTTGCCCAGGAAGGAAATCAGTACCATATTAATGGCAACATCCTCTTATTTATATCAGTGCCTAGCACTGGAAATTAGGGAAAAGAAGGAGCAAACACAGGCAAAGAATTTGTCCAGTAATTAAAAATCCAGTCAGTAACTCCAGCAAACTCATCACCATGGTAATAAATCATTCATATAGATTTGTATCCAGGTGCCACTGTGGGATATTTTTTTTCAGTCTTAAAAAGCTCCTTAAGGAGATTTGTCAAGGACAGAGATTCCTCTTAGCAGTTGTACTTCCTGCACTGCAGCCTTCTGGAGTGGCTGAACCAGAGATGAACAGATAGCCCCCCAAGAGCATTTGTTCCTGGCTTCCCTTATGGAGGGCCTGATGCCAATGGCAGGGATGGAAAGGTCATGCCTCCTCACAGAGTTTACAGTAACACAGCTCTTCAGTGGGGAAAAAAGGCATGTTGAACCAAATGATGCTTTCCTATAAAAAAAAAATCCTATTTCCCCCAAAACAATAAGGCTTAATTTAAAGACATATGGCAGAAAAAACATAAATTATTACCTTTCAGGGCTGAAAAATATTAATATAAGCTATGGAAAAAGTGTTACAGAATTAATCTGAGTTTTAAGTGCTACATAAATACCGTAGTCACTTCCAGCTACAGTGGGTTTGATCCTTAAACCTGGAGGTGAAAGGCCACCACTCAGGGCATTACAGTTTTAAAAAAAAATACTATATCAGAAGTCCAAAATCAGAGGTTGTGATACAACTACCTGCAACTGAAATCACATAAAAGCAAAAAAGAATGGCCAGAAGCAAGAAATCAGAAGGTGATACTTGAAATCTCAGTCCCAGCTGATGTACATTCTGAAGTGCTCTTCCATATTGAAACAGCTGAAGTTAAGAATGCAAACAAAACCATTCTAGTAAAAATATTTCACGTACTTAAAAGGATTGCCACGTGAATTTACGGAACTTCGCTTTCCAAATAATTTTCTTAGGTATTTTCTTCCCCCAGCTGAAATAACAACAATGAGCTACTCTCACTAGTCCTTTCCTGTAGCCTTCCCACAACCAAAGCAAATCAGCAGAAGAAACAACATGGAAAGAACAAGGCCATTGGGATACTTTGAGGCTTCCTCTTGCTGAGACAAAGACCTCACCTGGCTGTGCTTTATTCCCTCCAGAGGAATAGCAGAAATGAGAGGGAAGGGGTGGGGGAGAGAAGTGCAAGATTGTGAACTCCTTTAAATGGCACAGTCTGTTCTCCTGCACTGGGAGAGTGTCCCAGAGCTCCCTTCCAGCAGACCTTGACACAACACGAGCCACCAGGACAGGCTGCCTCCCATTGTGCTCTGCCTTTTCAAAGCAAACACTGCTCATAACATGCATGTTTTAAAAAGGGTGTGCTCCTTTCACAGAAATGTTTTGGCACATGGATTTGGGCCAGAATCAACACAGATGAGTCTCCTGAGCTTTCTGCCTTAAGAATTGTCACACACATGGCAAATGCTGTCAATCTGCTCATGAACATCACTCCCTGCTCTCCTCTTTGGTGCCATGGTTATACCAGCACGTAAATACAGAGCACAGAGTGTCTCAAGTGGGAAGGGACCCATAAAAATCACTGTGTTCAACTCCCTGCTCCTCTCAGAACCACTTACAACTAAACCAGAGAGCAGCCACCTGCTCAGTGAAGAACCTTTTCCTAATGTCCATCCTGAACTTTCCTGATGTAGTTTCAATCCATTTTCATGGGCCCATGATTTAGGTTTCAGCATTGAGCCCTGCTCTAGTTTTTTCCCAGAGTTGGAGGGAAAGGACTGTGTTCCATCACTGAATAATGCATCATCAAAGAGAGTAGAAAATTAACAAAGGGCAGAAAATGAAAGTCTATTGGGAACAGACTGCAGTTGCAGGAAGCTTTTTGGAAAACAGCATTTTCCCCTTTGGTTTCTTTGAGCCTGGTATAAGATCAGCACTCCCAGATCCATTTCAGTGGCTAAAGAGAGATTTCCCCACATCACAAGCGGGCACACAAACTTACATACACAGCAGCAGCTGTATTGAGAAATCAGAAATGCAAGAAGCAAATCAGGATAACAAAGAACACCTTTCCAGAAGATTGGTCCTGGCCTGCTGACCATGTCTGTCTGCCAAAATACAACCTCTTCTCATTAACCACTCATTTTCTAGCTGGACCAGTCCAGGGTAAAGCTGCTGACAGCTCACCTCTTTGCTCCTTTTGGGAGCAAAAGATGCCTTGCATCTTCACTAAATGAAGCCGGTGGATCCTGCAAGCAGCAAGATCTATTGTGAATTGTAGCCTGTAAAAATTTCTCCCTTAGGATAATGTCAGGTTCCAGTACAGCTCCATGACAGTAATTCTGGAGATAGTCTGCTCTTGCAGCCATGATGAACAAACAGTGGCAGCCCAAGAGCTCGTGGTATTGATTTTTGTGATAAATCTGCCTTTGTGCACTGTGCTTCATCCTGACAAAGATGTCTGCCAGCTTTTGCCAAGCCTGGATAGTGATTTTTCTGGAAGCAGCCACCTCAGATGAACATCACTGCCAAACCACAATTAGCCAGAGGCATTGTCAGATTCTCAGCAGCTTTCTTTTAAAAGGGAGCATGTAAAAAGGAAACTGGCCAAAGAGGTAATCTCCACAACAATGGAAAAACACTCCCAGGAAGAGAAGTTCCCTGGCTTCTTCTACAAGTACATTGCTGAAGTAGCACCATGATCTGATTTCCATCCACAATAAGCCCCTGCAGGCCTTTCTCCCAGACGAGGTATTACATTATCCTGCTTTACTTCCAGCCTCAGGGTGGCTGTCATGCTCAAAGAAACCAGAGGGGAGGATGTTGCTTTCAACCAACCTCCCCAGAGCTGCAGCCTTTGCTCAGAACTGTGTCATGGGATAGAACACGAGCCCCTGCATTTATACACATCTTGGTGACTCCAAGCACTCCACACCTGCACAGTGAAAATGAACTTTGCTTGTTATATCAACTTCTGTGGGCTTGTAGATGTCTATTCCCATTTCCTGTCTTGGGTTCCACTGATGAGCATTAGGTACTGTGGAGGGCAGAAGGAAAAGCAAATGCAAATAAAGGAAGAGCTTTGTATACATCCCCAAAAGAGCTGACAGAAAAGGTCAGATAACACATATTAAAAACAAATAGCTGGAAAAATAAACAGGATGCCTTGAAAATGAACCAGATGAGTCAAAAGGGACAGGAGGAATATTAAAAAAAAAAAAGGCAATGAAAGGGAACGTAGGAGAACACGGCTAAGCAAGATTATTCCAACAGGAAACTCAGCTCCAGCAAAAAGCAGTAACACACCTCTACAGAGGAAAAAACAGTTGCACAGAAATAATATAGGGAAAAAAATAAGGCCATAAATTCACTCAGAGGTCCAAGATTCCTTAGAGGACCAGTGGAAAAATATTCTATAAACCAAAGATGCTGTTTTCACAAAGCTTGATCCAGGGCTGGGGGACTCGGGGATTTCTGTTTCTCACCATTTCTGTTTGTTTCCTCCATGTCCCAAGCCATCTGCATTGCCATATTTGTTTGACAAGGTGTGTATATACAGCAACCTCCCTGGGTCACTGAATACAAGGCAGAGCTGGTTTCCCATGAAACCTTTTACAAGAACTAGAAGATTTTGAGTAAATATGACAGCTTGAACAAAAATGTTGCTTTGTGTCAGATACTGGGACAACTGAAGAAGCTGCAATCCCAAAGCTGAAATAACACTCCATGGGACTAAATCTCCCATAGTCCTGGCTCTGGTAAAACACACAGCCTGCTCTCTGCTCTGGAGCTTGTATCCATCGACCTGTCTCAGGGAATTTTAAAAGGCCTTGCTGTCATTTCCTATCGGAAAATAAATATACTTCAAGACCTCAGAATCTTTTGCTAAACAGAATGGTTGTTTTCCCAGTCCAAGAGCAATACCCTCCTCTCTGTTAAATTCTGTCCTGCTTTGGAACCCCACAGCTTGTTCTCTGGATGTTGATTTTAAACCAGCTTTCATGGGCAGCTGCAGTAAATAAACCCCTCAGCTGGTTTTCCATTGCACAGGGGGTGGGAGGGACAGGTCAGGTCCCATGCTGCAGAGATCCTGCTCCAGCAGAGTCAGGCACTCGGAGCTGCCTGTGAAGCCCTCAGATCTCAGCTGAGCTGCACGCTGCCACACCAGAGCCTGAAAACTTCCATATGCCTGAGCTGGATTCCTGCCCTAAATTCATCACACGTGTTAGCCAGGGCAGCTGATGAGAGTGTGATGAGGTGAAGAGGCACTGGGACAGGAGCAAGGCATCTCCAATGCTGCTATAAACCAAGAATGAGTGGTAGGTACTGCAGTAGAGTCAAAGGAAGAGAAGGGAATCTGTATTATCAACAGAAAGCTGGAGTTTAATAAGTTAAACCTGTCAGAGCCTAACCATTATAGGGCCATGCTGGTAATCATCCTTAATGTTAACATCTGTATTGTTTGCACATCTTTAACATAAAACTGTAGTTCAGCTAGGGGTTTATGGCAGAATTTTTACTTTCTGATTGTTTTACTTAGTTTATTTGCAGGCTGCAAAACAGTAGAATCTCTCAAGAAAAAAGAAGTTCGGAGATTGTGAAAAATCTCCATGCCCCTAAAAATGTATTTTATACATGAGTAAAAGGCAAAATTGCAATATACCTAAGTAAAAGTAGAAGGTTAATGCTGGATGAAAGGCAGTAATTTTGCTCCACGTTGCACAAAGACTCACACAGAGTTTGGAACATCCCATACATGAAGTCACCGAGCACATCCTTTCCTGCAAAAACATGTTTTGTGGAGCAGTACCCAACAGGAAGGTCCAGTTGTGAGAACTCCTGAGCTAACAACCTAACAAGAGTCTGGGCTGAAGGGTTTAAGCATTTAATATGAAGAAATACCCATGATCAAGCTGAGGTAATAATGTTTAAATGATCCAAACTAGATATTGCCCATACTGGATAGATACTGAAGTGACACACAACTGAAATAGAAACATAATAACCCCAAAAATCTAATCAAAATTATATATTGCTTTTGATGAGAAGTGGAGTTAAGGGCTCACAATGACCAGGAAAATGGAACAACAGAAATGCACTGTTTCCTTTTCCCATAAACTTACATGGAGCAAATTGAAAAACGGAACAGCCACGGCACACCAGGAGCCAACGGTCTGAATCAGCTCTGAAATAATTCTGGAAAATGCCCTAGTCCAGGCCACATAGCCTAAAAGGAGAAAATCTTTAGTGACTTCAAGTAGTTTTCAAACAAGTTATTTGAATTAGCTGAGATACCATTTATAAAGTGTCTGTCTTCATGCTATAAAAGCATCACCATTTCAAAATTCAGACAAGAATTGGAGATGTGAGCTCCACAACTTTCTTTCCAATCTGCTTTGCTTGTGGTCTTGGGGACTAACCCACATAAATATGAATATAATTATATATTTAGAAATAGCAAAGAGAGTTCATTTGTTACAGAAATCTACAAAGAACAAGAAAGGGTTTATAATCCAGTTTTGGATTTTAAATTGGATTCTTCATTGTCTGAAGTCTGTTAGTCATTATTCCCTGGGTGCAGTGCTTGAATTGACGTCTGCAAGGGTTTGTGTATGTATATGCCTCTAAGAAAACATTCTGAATAGTGAGATTCCCCAGGGAGTGCTGACACAAATAAAGGACACCACATATTTTATCTATTAGAAACACTTCAGGCTTTTAAGTAGTGCCAAAACCCACAATTAAATCAATATTAGACCCATAAGAAGAGATGATTCAGAGAAGTTCTTCCCAGTAATGCACAGGTGGGTATTTGCATTGTGGGAACAAGCCAAGTGGAAATGATTTTAACTCTGAACAAGCAGAACGTTTCCTGGGACTGACAATGATCCAAAGCTATCTTATTCCAAAATTACAGCCCAATTCCAGAAACTCTTAGGTGGAAGTAACTCTTTCCTGAAATAAAGATTTATAATAGAGAAGAATGCAGTGAAATAATGTTCTGATCATGCATGTTCTAGGTGTTATTCAGAAGACAGATGTACAAGCATCTTAGCTGCGGAGAAACCAGGAATCTACAAGAAGTGTAGATGCAGTGTGTTGAGAAATCCACCTTTTTTAACAGAAGGGATTCTTTTCTAAACACCTTTTCCCCTTTTTGTCTAATTTCCACATTTCACTTTCAGCTTTTCACTTTGACTTGAGTTTTGATCACTTTTGCAACAACTTTCTTCTTCATTCTGGCCATGAAGGTGTCTAGAAGACTGGGTTTAGTATTGTAGGAAAAGCACCTGAGTGCTCCCTGTGCCATAGTAAGACACCTTTGGGACAGCATTTGGCATTCTATGGAAAAATTATGCAATCTCAGTGATTTCTGAGAAAGGGAAAATGAAGAAATGACCTGGTCCTTATTATCTGAAATATAGCACCTACTACATTAGTCAACACTGCGCCAACTCCCCTTCCCAGCTTGAGCTGTTGCAATGTTGGTATGCAGCTCTCTGCAGCCAGGCTTGCCAGTCCTAAAAGGCAACTGTGCTCATTCTTTTGTTTAAAAAACAGCAGACACCACCAATAATGTCATATCTCTGCATCAGCTCCTGAAAGCAGGTGCACTTCTTTTTTCCTGCACTTGCAATGATACGTGCAAGCCTGCAGAGACAGGAAAAAAGCATTTAGCAAATTTTAACGATTTAGACAAACCCTGCTCCTTGCAAAGAACCAAAGGAAATAGCTTATGCATAAAGACATTATGGAAGGAGCTGCTGAACAAATTGTTGTCTCTAACCAGGACAAGGCACGGATCAGCCTTGGCTTTGTTCTGAGAACAATTTGCATCATTACTTGCCCTGAAATTGCATGTATCCCTTGGTGCAGACGTCTGCATGCATCCCTTATCTGTAACTTGTTCCTCCAGTCATCTGACACAAATTTCCCACATGCCAGAAGACTTCTGCAGTGCCAACGAGCCTCGCTTCTGATCCACATTTTCCCATCTGCCTAGCTGCAATTTCAGCTTATCCATTTTCTCCCACTCATGGAAAAAACACCTAACTGTTTGCTTGTTTTGCTGTAGAAGTGCAGAGTCCCAGGTACGACCTGCTGCTATAAAAGCATAGCCAGCAAAGACCACACCAGGCAAGGGCGAGCAGCTGACGTGAGGACAAGTCTCACTGTAAACCTTGATCCTTCCTCTTCCATGGAACAGAAGAGACACACAAAAATTAAACAAGACTTGTTTTGACCTCCACAATGGTATTTAATGTGCCTGTTCACTGAAACTGTTTGTGTTTGTTCCTCAAACTGTTTTTAATCAGTATTTAGTTTGGAAATGTTTGCACAGAAGACAGCTGTAAGAACGAGAAGGGCCAGTCCAGGGGTCTGTGCATGTCACGACACTTGTCTATGGATTGCTCTATCAAATAAAGTTGTGAAATGGTAGTTTATGTTCCATTAAAAAGAGGGGGAGATAATTAAAAGCAAAGCAACAGAAGAACAAACAGTGGAGACAGATGTTTTCCAGATTTGTTTGACAAATTAATGAAATATTTAAAGCCCTATAGTCTCCTTCACATCACTGGTTATTTGCAAATATTTCACGAAGGCCAAGTTTCCCAGCACCCTAAGAAAACCAGGGTCTGTAAATATGAAAGCACTATTAGAAGGTGAAATATCAGCCAACTCACAGGCAGCCCCAAGGAGATGCAGAGAAGGCAAAAACCTACCAGAAACCCCATCTTAACTACATTTACTTTTCATCTTCTCCCAGCATTCCTTATGCACCAAACTCCAAAATTAAATGGATATTATGGGCACACAAATATTTTACCAACTTAAAAATAAATTTGAAAGCAATCCTTTCATTTCTGTATCCTTCAAATGTAAAACAGCTTCTTGTTTCTGTGCATTTGAATTATTAATAAGATTAGGGGTTAGACTCCGTGGGTTTCATTAATTAAATCAACCTTAAATATACATATACAAACAATAACATTCTTGTCATCAGTTTGGCATCCTCAAAGGAGAGACAGAAAAGATTGCCTCGGAAAATTTACCTTCTCCCTTGCTTTAATTGAAAGTATTTCTTTGTACAGCAAATGGAGATTACAGTGCAAGAGAGGTTTAGAGGCTGCAGGTAGAAGTCTAAATTGCCAGATTTAGCCGAACAAGTTTATTTTAACATTCCTCTTTCTGTTCTGTATTTTCAGCTGGGTATGCTGGAAAATCTGGTGCTCAGATTCTACTGGCATCCAGATCCCACTTTGACTCAGTTGTGATCTCCACCATCCCTTCCTGTCTTGCTACAAATGTTTCTGAATGGTAATAAAAATGTAGACAGATTGAAGGACCAAAGAACAGCAAAGGATATATGTACAGAAGAGAGAAAAGTTCAGAGGGAAAGAGATGTCACCATATCCTAAAATACTTCAGAATAAAGAATTATGTAAAGGAATTTTGCCATCAGTCTCTATAATATTTTCCCATTGATTCCAAAGGAGATGCAAAAGTGTGCCATGAAAACACAGCTTTGGGAATCATTCCCAGTCTTGGAACACAATACAGAGCACAAAGCAGTTTCAAATTAAGGCATCAAATTAGGAAAATGTTCTTAATAGAAAAGAGAGAGAGAAAGACAGCAAAACTCCCCAAGGGACAAGGCATCATCACTGCACAAACCAGAGAAGGGACATACACAGAAATTATGTCAATAATCCACCAATACAGGGTTCCAGACCAACCTGGTCCAGATCTACCAGCTGCCTTTCACTCTTGGATATACAATTCTAATACATAGGTACATACACGAACCATAGAAAACAACCCACCCAAAATAGTTCTGGGGGTTTTGTGTTAAAATGACAGAGATCTCTGAAAACCAAATGGAATCATATGGATGTGTAAAGCCAAGTAGCAGTAAAGGCAAGCTGGGTGCCTCAAAAGAATCAGTGGTGTGGGACATGTGAAGAGTTGATGAAAGGCAGGACGAACAATTAAGGCTGATTTATAACATGTGACTACCATAGATGGCTCTGCATTGGGGCTAATCTAAAGCAGCAATGAAAAGAGATGACACAGAGGACAGACAGGAATGTGAGCAGTGCATGAAAAGCCATGGATCACATGGAGCCTGGCCTGTGCTGGGATGAGGACTCATTCGAAATGCAGGGAAATAGGATACATAAACTACAAATGCAGTTGTGTTTTGTTTGGGGGTCTTGTTTATTTGTTTATTTGTTTTGCATTTGAGAACAAATTGGGCTGCAAAAAGAGATTATGTGACTGTGGTTCGGACCTCATTCCAAATACAAATCAGCCACAAAATGGGAATAAACAAAACCTGCACGTTCATGAATCAGATTCTAGGATGCTTCTTTGCCAACAGCAGGAGGAGCTTTTATTTAATTGACCTTCTCAGCATCTCCTTCTCTTCCTCAGCATCTTGGGGCACCTTTTCTCTCCAACACTGCCAAAAAGCAGGGAACCCTGTATCACCAGATGGGAAACCTAGATTCACTCTAGTGAACCTTGCGGTGCTATTTTTCATTTGCAGGGCTCGCTACCTCATGGTCCTACAAGATTTGCCAGGTCAAGTTCATTCACCATTCTGTCACATGAAAATCTAAACCACCTCATCAATGTATCACACAGGTAATGCTTTAGGAATGTGCTGCCACAAGGGCACTGTGAATATCAAGGTACTGCATATACCATTTCTCATAAGTACTAATTTTGGAGTGTGAAACAGCCTCTAAATATCCCTGTGTTGCAGAAGCACATGTACACACACAGGTAGATGAGATGTTTAATAGCAAGGAGATTTCAAAACACAAAGCCAAAGAATTTTCCCTGCATGTCATCTATGCCTGGCACTGCCAACAGTGTCACTGGAAATTCTAGACAAAGACCAGACTCTGGTCTACTGTTTATAGGCACTAAAAAAGAAGGATTAATCTTCTGATTGTGACTGGCAGAGAAATTTTGCTTCATTCTTTGTTAGGCTTCTTTTCCACTTGGAAATGATCTGGAAAAGTGCAGTGGATATAGCCAAGGGAGTGCCTGTGTTTACATTTGTAGCTGTTCTTGGGCACATACAGCAATAAATAACTCTAATTTAAAGAGCGGCCTTCTGACAAATTCAGAATTATGATTTAGCTCTACAAAGGAAACATATGAACATGATGCTTCCCATGGTAAATTAGCCAAAACTTCATCTCCTTTTGCATGAGGATCCTGCCTGACATAGCTATGCACAGCTCCTTATATGGCTTGAGAATGAAGAGGAATTTCAGCCTCTATTTTTAGCTGTGCCATAGTTATACCTTTTTGCCTTTTATTTTAATTTTGAAGTCATGTCACCAGAGCTCAGCTCCTTACAGTGATGACCTTTCCTCAAGGATCTCAAACATCATCTGACTAAACCTTCCAAGGAAGCATTTTTCTGGAAGAGAAGAGAAATATTAGACAAGGTCTACAAAAGAGTAAAGGAAGGTCACAGAGAATCAGTGCTCAGGACACACACAGCTTTCAGGTTTGTTTGGAGCCAGGGAGCATTTGTTTCAAACCACCATTAGTATAGGCTGAAACCCAGGACTTGTATGTTCCCAAAAGACACACAGCTCATTTACTAATACAAATAATTTTATAACTCTTCCTCATAATATTTTGAATTTACACTAAACATGCAGATGAATCTCCTTTTATCCAAGGAAAGGTTAAAATTATCCAAACCACCAGAATATGCAGAGGAAAGAAGCATTTCTGTACTGTCCTGTTTCCTTTTTTCAACCCTATTTAGTAATTTTAAAAATAACCCCAAACAGGCCACAAGCTATTGCAGCACCTTATTGTACCACCTTAGAAACACGTTTCCAGAACAAAATCTACTTTGCAAGTAATTTTGTGTTTTGGCATTAAGAGAAGGAAAAGACCTGTTAGATATTAAACTTCCAGGCATGGAGTCATTCAAGAGGAAACATCCAGAGAAGCCTGTATTCCACCTCACCATAGATGCTTAATTCTTACTGGTGAATAGTCTCCCTTGGATGATTTCTCACAGCTTTCTCACTACAATGAAAAACAGACGCTCATGAATTTACAGTGAGACCCAAGATGTCTCTATACTAATCAGTGAGAAATACTTCCAAACACATTTGGTATAAGTTTAATAATACAAATATTGTTAGATGGAAAAAAAAGCCTCCTATAAAAATACTGACATTTTTAAGTGAGTCACAGTTTATATCTGAGTATACAGTCTGGGGTGACTCGAGGGTCCCTTCTTTTCACAAATGCTCAGCTTCAATTTTCTGAAAATCAGGCCTGGATGTGCTGTGGGAAAATGAGCATTCACAAATGGAGGCATCCCAAAGCAAAAGGAACTTCTGAACATGCTGGGCACTGCACAGTGACCTGATCAGACTGATCGCTGGAACATGGCTCCCAAAAGTTAAAGGAAAAACTAATGCTGTTCTGCAGCCCCAGATCTTCTGGGCTGCGCAGATACGCGCACAATACACATCAGAGTGCAAGCACTGAGAGCTCACAAGCAGAAGTTTTGTGTGCAAATTAGTCCCTGGCCAAGCCATTTTGTTCCTTTTTCTACACTCTCTGCTCCTAGGCATAGAGGGTCTCAGTGGAAGTGATGGAGAATCCCATCTGGGTATCTTGTTCTGATATGACGATCTCTGACAGAAGACAGTGCTTAAGAGTCACCCTCTCCTAGTCCTTCTCTGGGGTAACTTTGGGAGTGTCTGAGCAGTCAGGATACAAACAAGCCTCCATCAACACCCTCTAAATCAGTGGCACATTAGTGCACAATTCCACCAGGCCCATCTCTAACTACAATCAGCTCTGAGACATTATTCAATTCCATTGACCATCCTGCTTCAGGATGACTGGACAGCCTGTGTCTGGATCCAGCCCTTAGTAAGACACCACTTCCAATTCTGAGCTCCATCTCCCAACCAAGACCTTTCTATGTCCTAGTCTTGGCCTTGTTTCCTTCATTTCTTGCCTGGACCCAGCATCATAGACCGCCACCGAAACACACCCACCACTTGAAATCTGGTGTTCCATCAGACTGAGTGGAATTTATCCAGCAAATAACAGCAGCCTCTCTTAACCACAGCAAAAGTGGGGCTTTCTGCACTACTCCTCCTTATTCCTGTTCCTCCTAATGTGGGATTGGGTGGCTTATTCAGCCTTTTATGCATTCAGTTTCTATGTAGCCTCAGTTTTGTCTGCATTCAGCACAGCTCATTTTTCATCATTTCTTCACTGGAGATTAGGATGCTGAAGAATACATGTCAATCAAATGACCTACTTTTTTTAAGATAGAAACTCCTAAGGGTGAAGTGCAAAACTCCAGTTTAATTAGCAGGCTTGCATAGCTCTGTGATGAGGCTTCAAGGGGATTGAGGGGAAAGGGAGCCCTTGTTTCTTGCCTCTGTCTAGACAGTGGCATTGAATCTTTTCCAAAAGCCTGATCCTCAGCAGCCTCTTCACCGACACTTAGTTGAATGAGCAGTTTGCCATAGCCCTGTCGGTGTTTCCCCTGAGATATAAGAATTATAAAAAAAGGTGTTTGCTCAACATGCTGCACAAGGCATATGGCTGAGATACAGCTAAAGCTACAACAAACATAGAAAGCTGCTCCACAGATCAGAACTCCCTGTTTTACAGTTCTACCTGCACATTTACTGCATCTAGACACACAGACAGACCCCCAAAACATGGAAGTAAACACCAGGTATTCCAGGTAACTTTAACAAGTGTTCTTTCACCTTCAAATATTCATAAGGCCATTGGGAAATGCCAATTTCTTTCATATGCGCATCTGAAAGACTCAGGCATTGCCAGTGCTTGTGTGAGATGCAGACAGCCATGGGACATCCAAACACAGACCCAGTGTGGAGCTAGGCTGAAGAATGCACTGCTGTTCTCTGCCATAATTAGCACAGCTGCACCTCCTGTCACCCATATAGGTGTATTATCAGCTAATATGAGGCTAAAAAAACCTTACTGAATAATAGAAGCAGCCAATGATAGAAGACTCGAAGCTGTTCTTGCTGATAGCAGTGAGTTTAGAATCCCAGATTCAAACTCCTTGGGTCTGTCAGGCTTTAATTTATATAACACAGTCTCTCTTTGATTTGATATTCTCATCTTTAAAGTCTTCATTCTTGTAACTCATGCAGACAAAATACTTATCAATACTAGCTGAAGCTTCATTTGCACATGAAGAATGAGCTGGAGTTTGAAATACATGATTCCTCTAGCAGTAGTGCCAGTGAATGGGTTAATTTAATTCAATCACATCACTTCATATATTTATTAGCTCCTGCTACCTCCTGGCTGTTGCTGGGTAGTGGAAAGGATCAAACAGAGATGCTGAGCTAGGATTTAAGATTTCTTCATGTTGCATTTATATGAACTTCCCTCATGTCAGCTGAGGTTTTAGCAGACTTCAGAACCATACTCAAAATATGCCCCAAAGACCATAAATTAGGTAAAGAAAAATTGTAATGTTATTGTTATGTTTGTATTACAGTAATATCCAGGGATGTGGGCCTCACTTTAGGCGCAAAGCCCTAAAATACTTGGGCAGATTTACTACATGAAATATAATCAAGATGCTACATGAAAGAAAATTGTCAGAGTTTTTCATTGATACAAGCATGCAATATTTAAATTGTGTAATTCAGTGGTTATTGTGTCTCTCAGGGTGGGCACCAGGTCTGACAACTCTAGTGACAAAATTAGCCTTTTGTAAGTCCCTACAGGCCTGACCTTTGAGAGAAACATTTATAAGCCAAATCAGTTATTGCAGTGGCATTAGAAAATAGTTTTCCATCTTACTAATTACAAAAAGTATTGTATCCACACCAGAACAAACAAAAACCTCATCTGAACAGGCTGAGATACTTATGTTGGTGCCTGTTCAGTTCCAGTGCTCTCAGCAGATGTAAAGCAGCTGTGCTTTCCTGCTTGTGCGCCAAGAACGTGACTGGAATGGTTTAACCAGAGAAACCCTGCTTCCCTCCTCCATATTTCTCTTCCTCTTGGCACCGCCTTCTCATTCTTCTACTCAATTGTTCCTTTAATCCATGAAAGCAGTGCAATGATGAGGCTCTTTCATGTAGATCTCATTCACATTGGCAATGCCCTTCATCTCCTCACTCCCTTCCTGAGGCACATCAGAGTTTGTGGCTTTGCTCTTTCACTATTGATCTTCAGTGGTGCAGGCTGGTGGGCAGGGGTTTGTGGCCTGTGGTGTGGCCACAGAAAAGGCAGTCTGAGGACTTTTCCAGGCTCATTGAGACTGAGACAACCAAAGGGATGTACCCAGACTGCTGCCTTTCTGTAACCACAGCTGTAGGAAATCTGCTGGGGATGTGTTTATTGAGTAGAGCCTGAAGCTGCAAAGAAGACTTTAACACAACCACTAATCTGTGACTGTGGTCCCTTACCACTCTGATCCATACCTGGCCTGTTCCTTGTAATATAATTCACAGAATCGTGGAATGGTTTGGGCGGCAAAGGACCTTAAATCTCATCTCATCTCACCCCCTGCCCTGGGCAGGGACATCTTCCACTATCCCCAGGTTGCTACAAGCCCCATCCAACCTGGCCTTGGACACTTCCAGGGATGGGGCAGCCACAGCTTCTCTGGGCGATCTGTGCCAATATCTCACCACACTCTGAGTAAAGAATTTCATCCTAACATCTAATCTAAATCTCTCCTATTTTAAACAGTCCCCTCTTGACCTACCATCATCTGCCCATGTAAATTTAAGCTGAACTGCCCAGAGAGCAGCATATTCAAGATCCTCTCATAGTCTGGTACAGTGTTCCACATTAATTTCCCTCCACAATTCTGCTCCCTGGAAGAGTCTTCCTCCCACAGGTCATCAGGGCAGGAAAAGGGGGAACCAAGCAGGGGGGTGTGTTCTAACCCACTAAGAGGTAAAAGAAGATCCTGACCTGCAATACTACTTAAAGGAAAGACACATGGAGCTCAGATTTTCATTTTGGTCATTTAGGCATATCTGTGTTCTCCGTAGTTTTTCTACCCTGAGAGTCCATTTCCTATCATTTGTCTCTGATGTCTCACATCTTGTGCTTCCACTGTCTGCCTAAAACACAGCAAACAGGTCAGGTTCATTCAACAGATCAAAGCCTCTTTCACAAGGACATTCCATGCACAGTCTGTGTACACTGCTAAGAGAGCTGGAGGGAGCAGTTCCTGTGGTGTAGGGTAGCCAACATCAGTGCTGATATCCACTGGTCCTACTATCCTCTGCTTTCCTCTTTCCTGTTCTCATTAATGTCGTAACTTGCTTTGATTTTAGCAAATGTAAAATAATTAATTCTTTGAATCAGCTCAATCAGCAGGGCTTTTGTACAATACTTTGATGCTCAGCCAGGCTGTCAGTTCAGTGTCAGTTCTCTCCCCTCCCAGATAAAACTTCCTGAGGGATGGACTGGGTCCCATGGAACAGCAGAGGAGGATTTTATGATTGACCCCACAGAAAACAGATATTTAATATTCTTGATTCTGTCAGAGTATTTGCACATTTGCCATAATTATCCTATCATTCTTCTCTCCACCAGCTACCAGTTTGATTCTATGTGTTTGTTCTTTAGACCACTGTGAGTATTGTACCTTGTGTACTGTTTTCAAAGCACAAGACACTCAAATGCACTATTTGCATATTCAAATGTTATGTTTCCATGTGCAAATGACAACAAATCTAAGAACTATGAACATAAATGAGAGTGCAAGTAAAGTGATTCTCCTGTTAATCAGAGGCTAGATTTGCTTCTTCATTGAAAACAAAACTCTGTGATGTTTGCCAGAAATTTGCCATTTAATCTCCAGCACCACAGTTGAAGACTTTTGACAGCTTGAAGAAGAAAACAACATGAGAATCAGAGGCAAATATAAATACAACTTGAAATGGGGAGGGAGAACAAAAAAAGAGAATTAAAAAAGAAAAAAAGACCAAGCAGAATCATTTTGCTGCACTTTGAAGTTTTCCCTGTGTTATGCTATAACCAGTTGTAAAAATCCACTACTGGCTTCCTTTTCTTTGTAGGGGCACTGGTAAAGGAAACTCTGAGAAATAAAAAATATTTTGAAGACAAAGTCAAGATCTCAGCTATAAATCCATGAGATCCTTCTGTGGAAGATTAAGTCAATCACAAAAGAGCTTGACAAGCTCTGAATTTCAGAATTGTTGAAATCAAATCCACACTGAGGAAACAACTGTGAATATACCTGATCTGTACTGAACTGAGGCAACCATCAAGACACTGCTCCAGTAAATTTGAAATCAAGAGAAATTTTGATTCTGTTATGAGTCAAATTTAGCTTTGTTACTGTTTTGTTATTATGTGGGAATTGCTGAACAGAAGAGGCCAAACCTCAACTAAGTGTAAACAAAGTCAGTTCTACTGTTGTTCACCAAAGGAACAGCACTTATGGATCTTGACCACTGTATTTAGAATAAACCTCTTTGCATAGATACTTCCAAATACCATTTATTCTTCTTAATTAATATTCATGTAATTGTAATGAATGCTCTGATGCTATCTTGTTTTTCCAGCTTTAGGTACTTTTTTCTTATAAGCCAAAGTAACAATAATCCAGATGTTTGGATGCTGTGATACACCTTATAGAAGGAGAGAGGTATTAAAAACAAATCTGTGTAGACTGTGAAGTCCTTTTCCGTCTATCTGCAACCAAAACACGCGAGTGTTTTGAATATTGACAATTTAATTTTAAACTCTGCACCTGCAGAAGTCAAGCATGATTAGACTCTTTATAGTATAAACCAGCACTGGCTTTCCTTAAAAATGAACTTTTGTGCCTGAGTTTGTTTCTATCTGCTTAGAACTGGCTCCATGGAAACACATAGAACCTCTAAGCTTTAAAGGAAAGTAGGGGGAGTTTAAAAAGTAAAGCTGTTTGAGACTATTGATTTTACAAGTAAGTACTGTGAAAAAGAAGGTGGAAAACGTACTGGGAAAAATGTGGAATTTAAATGAATCCTATAAATAACTTTTACAGCATACACATCTGTACAAAGGCAGAAGGAACAGGGAGACGTAGATCTTTCAAATTCACTCCAGTTATGGTGTTAGTAAGTACAGTCCTCATTCAAGTGCAGTGTAAAGGCTTGGATTTCTCTATCCTTATTTCCAAATTATTATAGATTTTCTAGATTATATGGAAGACCAGTGCAACCAAGTCCCTGCAAATTTAAATGAAACCTAAACCTCTCTAAGTGCATTCTTCTCAGCTCTATATTTCCTGTAGCTCAGAAACCCCGAAGAAATATCATTCAAGACCCTTGTAGCAAAGGTATACACAGCAAAAAAACTCCTTTACAAGCAGATGAAAAGGATGACACAAGCTCTGCTGAGTGAAGACCACACATACGAGAAAAGCAACTGGAAAAAAAACCATCCTAAAGAGGAAATAAACTGTAACAGACTAATCCATAACATTAAACCCCAACCCACGGCTCCTGTCCCTGGATCAGATTCCTCCTTTATTGCATATTCGTTTTGTTGCCATCGTTTTTTATCTTCCCTCTTTCACTGTGACACAAAGGCAGAGCCCAGCCACCCCTGCACACAAACAGAGTCCACATGGGTGCAGTTGTTTACAAATGGGATGGCAAGCTGCAGACTTCCCAGTGGAGTTTCTCATCAGCAAATCTGCCTTTTGCTCCAGGATTTTCTTTTTCCACATTCATTTGTTGTCATGTTGATGACAACAGTTTCAGAAGTACAGTATGTTTATCAGAAAGATGCATATTCAATTAATATTGCTTTAGGCAATCTTCACTAAAAATCAAGGCTTACCAATCTCTCCACAATTCTCACAGATCAGCCCCCTCCAGAAGGATGTTTCAGCAGGATTCCCAAGATAATGCTACCCTACCCTGTAAGACCCTGCCTTGCTCATTTGGAACTTGACTAGAACTTTATTTACAGTCAATCTAAACTAGATACACCAGGAATGGAAACCTAAAATGCTGATCCTTTGATCTGTCATCACAGTTTCCCAGACATTCATTATCAAGCAGTTTGGTACCAATAACTGTTTGAGCCACCTTAAAATAGTCTGTCACTGCAAAAGCAGATATATATTTATAATTGATACATACACACAAGAGCAGACACACAGCTCCTGCAACAGAAATACAAACCCAAAGCATTTACAAGTTCAGCTTCTCTCCATTATGTCTCTCTACATTTTCAATTAGGAGAAGAGATGAGGATTTGTTTTGGTTTTTTTTTTTTTTCCATTAAAATCCTCAATTCTCTACATTTTTAATTTTAGTCCTAAAGAGCAACCTGATGGGTCATGCCAGGAAAGCAAATACAAGCAGATGTGTACTCATCTCTTCCCAGATCTTCACTAATATCTCATTTTTCTTGTCATTAAGTAGCAGAATGGCTTTGCTGGAACCAAATGCCATTGGGTTAATTAAGCGAGAACACAAATGTCTTTATGAGGAGCCCTTTTTTTGGAGGCATCCTATCTGAGACTGATAATGTATCCAACTCACCACGTATCCAACAATTACCCTTTCAGAGGGGTGAACACTTCCAAATATTTACGTTGCAGTGCAGAAGAATTCAAACACATCAAAATTATTTTTATTGGCATTTCAAAAAAGTATAAATTTCTACCTAAATAATTTGGAGAAGAACCTCACCACTGTCTTAGAGTCATTATTAAATACACATGGGGACAAATTAAATTTTATTTCATGTTTTAGGAGTTTCTTTTCAAGGTATCAGACTGGAATTCTGCCATTTGTTCAATTCAGAATTGATTCATCTCTATTTTGCTTCTGATTTTAAGAGAATGGGCCAGCACTCACACCTCAGCCTGGATCAGTCCAAAACTACACCTGCCCTTACCACAACAGAAACATCTTAAAACCAGCTTTCCCTTCACCTATTTTAAGTCATGCATTGCGTTGCAACCCTATTTCTTAATCTTTAAAATGGAGCGTATGTAAAAGTTACTTTAAAGACTGATCTTGTACTATAGGTTAAATGCCAGTTTTGAGCTAATGATCTACTGGGTTTGCCAAGGACATGATTAAAATCCAGGACCCCAAGGTGTCAGGTAGGGAACCAATCCCTCAAGGCAAACACCAGAACTGGTTTCATCAGTGCAGACATAGCCTGATAAGCATTCTTAATTTAATGGAGCTCCTGCAAATAAACAAGCTTAATGAAGATTACTCGCTTCCTGGAATTCATTGTGCTGCTCCAATTTAATGCTATCACTTCCATAAGAGGCTGTGACAAAGTCTCTGGAAAAAAATAAAATATGCAAATTCAGACACTTCAAAGGCTTTTATTTTAATTGTGCAGAAGGCAGAACAGAACAAGAGCAACTCCACTAAAAATGGAAAAAAGCATAAGAGAGGAAACTGATACATTTCCATCATTGCTTTCAGCTCTTTAAGAACTACTCTCAAGCACACAAGTTCTCTGAACTACCAGTTCTCTGAACCAGTGCAGTTCTCAGGATGGGTTTGCTGACCTGCAAGAAATGGCCTCAAAAAGAAATTAAGACCTCACAATACTCTCTCCATTTTGGTTTATTGCAACCACTGAGTTCTGCCTCAGTTTGCAGAAGTTTCTAAATACTATGATTCAATTTTGGATCACGTTCAACAGGATCTGTGACCAGTTTTTAGTAATTTTCAAACAAACCTGGGCTGAACTGTGGCTTGGCACTCTGACTAGGGGAGTTTAGTGGTTTTGATAGAATTTTGCCCAGAATTTGGGGGTTCTTTTGAATCAGAAATGAGCTCAACATGAAAAATTCAGATCTGGGCCAGGATTTGTGGGTATTTGGATCCACAGCTGTGGTTCTGGCCCAGTTCTAAACAGAGTCAAAACCACAACTCAAATCAAAACTGGAAAAAGTACATGTAAAGCCAGCCAAGTACAACAACCAAATTTTACACAACTCCCTTAGTTTAACAGTATTACAGTGGATGTTTTAGGCCATTTTGCATGTACTCATTTCTCTCAGTCTGCCACAGGACTGTGCAATGACTTCATATCAAATGAAAATTTCTTTAATGAGTGCAAAATAAGTTTTTAGAACTTTGCTTTATCTTTCCTGCACTACACTTGAATTGGGTGGGGAGAGGAACACTTTTGAATTTGCTTCATTTAGCAAGCCATTTTATCTCTGCAAATAAGTTTAGTTTCAGGAACAGGACTAAGACTAAGCTCCTCAATAATGCTGAAATAG
>VWZV01005715.1:74716-101744 GCA_013397155.1 Irena cyanogastra | reverse complement strand
GGGGGGGCTGTGATGAAAGCTAGTACAACAGCATCAAAGCCAAATAAATTATTCCTTAGTTTCTAGCCTTCGTTTCCTACATCATTTTGGACAAGTTATCTTGTCCAAAACTGACATTGAAAATGCCAGTTTGCTGTGTAATCCACTCCAGTTTCAGCTGGAGGCATAACTTCTTCTGACTCTTTTGAAACTACCCCTCTTTGTCCTGAAATATCTGGCCCCTGCAGCCAACATAATAAATGCCTGTAAAAGCAGGTACTGAAGGCACATGGGTTGTTTGGGAAAACGTAGATTGGAATATAGCAGTAATCACTGTTATGGACAATGAATTGGTCTCTTAATGGAGTCCCATCATTAAAAATATATAAAACCAAATCAGACACAGTGATTTTTTCCTGACACAGGCCAGTTTCTAGGACAGCAGAGTATGCACCTCATCTTCAGATCCATTCCTTGATTTTTAAAGGGTACTTAAAAATTTAAGGGGGGGGAGGGGGAGGTGTTTTCCTAAAAGTAAGACTTTTCTGGCAGCCAATTTTTAAGCAGAATTTTTCTAATATCCTTTTAGCACCAGGGCACCAGAAACTTCTGAGACACCTGAAGGGAGTCCAGGGGTGAAACTTTCCCTGCCTACAACATGTCAGAAATGCAGCTGTTCTGAAGTGAATTTCTCAATGCACACTTTGTTTTTACTTAAGGCTGTAGCTTGCACTGAGTAACATCATGTCTAGGGAAAGGAAAATGATCTTCTTCCAGTATTCAAAAATATTTTCTTTTTAGGTTCTTAACTCCCTCAGTGGTTAATACTTATAAAACAGCTCAGGAAAAAAAATCATCACAGAAAAGGAGAGATTCTTTGCTGAAGGGCCTCAGACCCTGGGCTTTCTTAGTTTACAGTGCATGCTTATATAAATATTTATCTAAAAGAAATGAAGTGCTGCTATTACTGAGCACCAAAAAAAAAATAATTCTGAAACACATGTTTTCCCCAAACATTATTTTGTAAGATGATGATACTGTTTTGTTTGGTATGTACATTCAGTCATTGAACGTAAGATAATGAAAAGCAGCTCAAACTCCTTTGCTTTTAATTTATAGGTGCATTCACAAAGAAGAGGCCCCAGTTCTTCAAGCTAGCCTCCACAGCTTGTCAGGCTGAATTAGAAACAAGAAGATGAAAGGTAATATCAGGATTCCTTAATTTTATATAGTTAGCTCCTATATAGCATTTTTAAAATTCATTTGAAGAGAACCATTACAGAGTGAAAGAAATTTCAAGAAAAAAAAAATTAAGAGCAGGTATGAAAAGGATTCAGGAGAATCTATAATTAAAGCCACATGCAGAACTAGAGCACAGTGTTCTTGTGCTTCCTTTCAATAATACTTCATAACCCTAAGGATATTATCCCAGTCAGGGGTCTGCTGAGCAGGACAAAAGCACATCCATATCCCAAACCTCTTTAAAGTTTGCCTTTGGCAGGAAAAGACAAGGGAGTGATCATCAACACTATTTTGTGTTCAGGGTGTGGGCTTATAAAGACATATGGAACTAAGAGCCGAGCCTGGTACTTTCATGAAGGGAGAATTAAGATCTGAAAAGAAGGACCATGGAAAAAAAAATTAAAACCCAACAGCCTACAACATAACATGAAGAATTTAGAGCACTTTTTAACCAATGCAAAGTTCTAGGAAGCTTGGCTGTACTTATGGCTTGTGAGTCTGCCTGAGCAACACACCTGCAAACCATGTAAGATCCACCAGCTATCTCTGTCCCTGCCCTTTTTTGTTAACTTCATGTGAAATACTGTGAGAAATTCTGTGGCACTACTTGTACATCCATTGACATCAGCAAAACAAAGGGATACCCTCACCAGAGGGGATGGAAATAACAAATAGGAAGAAGCATGGGAGAGAGAAAATTTTCTGGATATGAGTTTCTGAGAGCAGATAAAAGTTTCTGAGTGCAAAACAGGCACAAACACTGTGATTCTGCTGAAAGATGTTTGGTGAGCCAAAAGAGACACAAAAATGGGAAGAAAATCTTACAACTAGCAAATATGAGAAGACATAATAGAGACACAGGGTTGAAAAAACAGATGAGATTCAGGCTGCTTGGATATCAAAAATTAATATATATTGGGAAAGATTCAACATTTATAAAGCATTTTTTAAACTGCCAGTTCACGGAGAAAGAAAATACAGCCGAGTTAAAGACCTTGAAAGGCTGATGCAGCTGCAGCAGTTCTGACAGGGAGGTAAGGGAGGTGAATCCAGCCCAAATGTCCCTGCTCCAGGGACCCTTGCAGACCACAGAGCTCCTTCCCGAGCCGGGATTTTGGGAACAGCAGCACACGAGGCTCGGCGCCCTGGCGTGGGCAGTGAAGTGCAGAGGGAGCAGATCCCTTCTCAAGGCTTCAAACAAAAACCAAAGCATAAAATAAACCTTCGGGTTATTATGTATTTGATCTGTCACATGTGCCAAAGGCTTTTCCTGAGGAATTCTGTGTCCATTTCTTTCAAAAGGGATCAGTTCCCTTTCAAAGACCTGTGGGAGAGCCACATTTCCAAAAATGCTTCATGTTATCTGATAAAGCCAGCATTTACTGACATGCCTACTATTAAAAATCCGGACATTTACGTGGGTTCCTAAATGGAACACAAGTTCTTTATCTGAATTTTGGCCCTGGAAATCCCATACTTCCATCATTCACATACAGTGGGGGCAGCACAGCTACTCATTTCTGCATTCTAATCCTTGCCTACAAGCAGTGTATGACTGATATCTCAGATATGTATTAAAATAGACAAAATGTGACTGTCTTGAATTTCCTTTTGGAAGAGGATCATGTCACTGGAACTCCTAACACCATGTGTTTGTGTTAGCCCAGCCCTTCTTCTGTTATCAGCAGAGGGACACGTGAACACGGAGCTGCATTAGCTTTCCATGCCTGCTCTTTCTACTTACCAAGATATTTACCGGACAAGGACAAAAGAGGCTTATTCACTAATCTGGCAAGCTTGAGACTTTGAGCTACAAAGAGAAATACAGATCTGTACAACTGGAAAACTTCCCTGGCTTTCATTCCATTTCTGAAACTACTTTTGTTTCCTTATCTCTGCACTTTTAGTGTCAGAAGTTTATGACCTATCAATCAATGAAGTATTAAGAGTAACTATTAAGGACATATTTATGTGAGGACCATGTGTAGCTCTTGGCATCGTGTATGGCCTCAGCCTCCCTTTGAGCCCACTCATTTATCTGAGAGCATTTTACTCTTGGAAGAATGGCCTACTGTCAAATTAGTCATTTAACCATTGACAGAATGCCTGCTTCTCCATTTTCAATTTGCGATCTGTGTAGGAATAACTGTTTGATCCAGGCACTTCTGTGGGCAGACAGCTTTATCAAATGAATCATTAATGTAGAATGAAATTTAAGCACAAAAATCAGCACAGACACAGCAGAATTTGATCTGGAATTTCTTCCTAAAATGAGGGACAGACCCTTTGGTTCTACAGCTGGTTCTGCCCATGACATGAGGGGATCTTGCAGCTCATGGCTTCATTCAGAAATGTTTTTCTCCTGACCAAATACTGAGATTACTGCTGTTCCCATTTAAAAAAAAAAAAAAAAAAAGCAGCCAGAGTTAATTCCTGGAGCTGATGCAAGTTTGGCCATATATTTCAAGGAGGATGAATTCTCAAGATTGTCATCTGATTATTTGATTCTTTAGCTCAGAAGAGAGCAGAAATAGAGAAGGTTGACACAAAATCTGAGATGCAAATAGGAGAGAAAAAAGTGACTGAGATACTAGATTAAGATTCGAAAGACCTAGTTTCAGATTTCCTAGCTGATCTAAAGAATTAGTCATTATTATCTTCATAATCTCTAATCTCTCCATTCTACCTATTTTGTCTGTTTAATTTCTGAAGGTTGATTAAATCCCAAAGGCAAGAACTGGTTTTACTCCACAGGACAGCACATCAATAGGCATTTCTTGCTCTAATACTAACAAAATAACAAAGATATAAAATCAGATCACACTGTCCTCACATGTTTGAATATCCTGAACTTTAGCATGTTTTAATTTTGTATTTACATTTTGGAATTCCAACACTGATTTTAAATACTGAAAGTCTGGGGACAACTTCAGGGTTGTAAAATTTTCTGAGAAGAGCAGACAAGAAATGCAACAGTGACTAAAATGAATGATGCCCATCACAATGGAAGTAATTAATATTTAACGTTGCTTTCTTAGTCTTTTCTCCCTGAGTTTTACCTCCATAACATCCCTCCTACCTCATACTCTGCAATTTGCTCAGGCTGGAACATTCTGTTTGAAGGGCCTGAGGAGAGACAGGAAAGGAGGATATGGGGAACATAAAAGCAGCAACAAAGCCACATCTCCTCCTGTGATTACAAGAGACAGAAGATCAAATATGAACTTTAATAGTCACAAACTCAGGACTAGACTTAATAGTTGCAAATTGTTCCAAGTGCTCAGCACACCAATGTGCAGCAACACTCAGAAATTAATCTAAGGAAAAGCTCATAAAGGTGGGGGGAACCCACCAGAGTGATAATGCGTCGTGGAGAGCTGTCACAAGAAATGAAAGTACAGCAGCAATTAGCAGACACAGTACTAAGCACTGTGCCACTTTCCCCATTTTAATTGTACTTCATCTTAGTCAGAAGTTAAACTCAAACTGAACTCTGTTGGAGATGGCAGAATTGACTCGTTTTGAAGAACACAATGGCCTAACAGTTAACTTCTACTTTTCTAACAAAATAAAGAGTAGGAGTTGGAGAAAAGAAATGCAGGAAGAACTGGGAGTAGCAATGGCTCAGAATAATTTGCTCAGAACAGCGTTCATGTTCTAAAGGAAGTCCTTAAAAAACTCTAATACACCTCCCATTGCTCTCTATTAAATTTTCTTTACATTTCTACCTTAAACACTGTTGAGAACTCAGCTGTTCCTGAGGATCAGATACTTTTTGTCAGGATCCTTTCCTTGTTGGCTAGAGAGCCTCTCTCCCGTAGAGTCAGGCACAGACCCCATGGCAACACCCCTGGGGCCAGACTGGCAAGTCCCTGAGTACAAAGGGCACTTTGGGGAGACAGCAGCACAAATAAATCCATTGGAGCTCAATGGGCAAAGCACTGGAGGCCTACAGCAGGGGTGAGACTCAGCCCTCTCCCATTTCTACCCTCATTGTACTTGGCCTAACTTCATAGCACACAAGGGCTTTTTTTTTGGTGGTGAAACACACAGTTCTCTCTTCCCAGCCTGTTTTTCTCCTTGTTTTTGAGGTGGCAAATATTGGGAGACTGAGCTGCTTCCTGCACAGTACCTACCACTGGGCATCCCAGCACTTTGTTCTGCCTGTGGGTTTCTTTGGATGAGTGGATGCAAACTACACAGAAGAGCTCTGAGGAGCAAGATACAGTTCCATATATTTAGAGGACTTCCTCTGCAAAGTGTTCTTCCCAACAGATATCATTTTGATGAAGTGATAGCTTTTCCTTTTGCAATGTGACACTGATCTGCTGAAGTTTTTAAATCCAAGATTAACAATCATTCTTCTTGACACGACATTCTGCTTTTTTTAACTTTCAAGGAGCTTTAATAACAGAGAAGAAAAGAGAAGAGAAAGAATTTTTGGCACACTCTGATCCCTCACACAAAACAATAACTGTTTTGGCATCCAGAGATGTCGGCTCCATACTGAAATATAATTTCACTTATTTTTACACATTGCTGGAAGAATTACCATTAGTTCAAACAAGCTCAATAAAAAATAGTGCCAATATGAGACCTCCCACTGAATAGAGAGTAGGTATATAAATGAAGTTCACATACACATCATCACATTGCTCAGGAAAACATCAAACAAGTGACCAAGAATGACAACCCAGACCCTGGCATGTCTGCTGTGACAATGACTTTCTGCATGTTAAACCCTCCTTGCTATCTTTTTCTTCTTATTTCTTTGGCATTAACCAACCTTAGGGTCTCCGTATCTTCTATAGCAGAAGCACTAATAGTATATAGCTCCTAAACCAAACGTGTTTTAATGTAGTGATGTGCTTCCAGGATTTATATATCTGACCAGTTTGATCAAAGACATCGCTATGTAAAGCCCAATGGATTTTAAATCTAACACCTTGCCATTTCTAAAAGTACACACAATTTAAGTTAGTGAATTCCTAAATAGAATTAGTAAGCCCACAAGCAACAGAATTAATTCTTGATGTCAATGCCTCTTTAAAACAAGTCTTGAAATTTGAATAATTTCTTCATTATGATTTTTGCTACGCAGAGAATGCAGAATAAGAAAACACAGACCAGCCATCCAAAGTCCATCATTCTCTCAGTATTTAATAGCCCAGGACAGCACCACAAAGAAGTACAAATTCTTCCTACTAACTATTCAGAACCTAATTTGTCTGACACAATGTTTTAACCCAGAATCATATGATTGTTATTTTCATACAAGAAAAAAATACCAGGTATCAACAAAGGAAAGAGAGAACTTTTGCAAGAACAGAATAAAGAATGATTCAGAGTGGAGAGGGTTTGAGACTGGCCCTGTTCAGAGCCTTGTGAGCAACCTTTTAATGGCAATAACATGAAGAACTGGTAAAGGTCAGACTGACCATCAAATGTCAGTCACAGTCATTCCACTGGACCAATTCCCAAGGCTCCTGACTCATTTTTTTATTTAGGCAAAACCAAAGTCCTGTGAAGGGGGGAAACTGTGTTTCCAGCATAAATATCAGACTGAGACTGAAGAACTTGTTTCAACTCACTCCTCCACAAAGTGAATTCCTTTCTTGTTTTGGCAGAATCACATGAGACCACAACTAGAATCAGGTCCTAATGATTATGAATGAAAAAAACCCACTTGACTTGTACTTTTACTGTCTTTAACTGAGGTCCGTAAGCAACCTGACTGAAGTGTAAAATCCCAAAGTACTTTGAGCTTTTTGGATTAATTCTTCAAACGAGACTTAAAACAAGTTTGGACAGGATAAGAAATGTACACCAAAATTAGAGACATCGCTACCTGCGGAAGAAAAGCACCTACTGTACAGTTAAGTAAACCCAAAATAGCCCCATCATTACTAACTGCTAGACAGCCTCCTTCAGTGAAATTATTGCTATTGTGCTTCCCATGGAGAATTCAAAGTAAGAACCAGATGTCTCTTACTTTTCTGTAAATTCGAACCTAAGTGAAGTGACAGCTGAACAACAGCAAAGGAGCTATTCTGGGATTTCCCATACACAGTATGGAAACCACTTCCTTTGCCTGCAGGTGCTTACATTGATTTTTCACATGGACTATGACCAGTAATTATGCCACTGTGAAAAGAAAGAACAAAAGCACACAGCCCTCAGCCACCTCAAAGTACAATTTTAAAGCTAAGAGAAATTCTTATTACAGTTTTCTCCAATGAAATCCCTGGAATTTTGTCACTGTCACACCAATAAAGTCAGCACAGAACTACCACCAATCCTTCTGGAACAGTAAGTTTTTAGCAGGTGTCAACAGTAAGAAGATTAAATATGACCATGGTATGCTGCAGTAGCAAGTCTCCAAATTTCATCCAACTCTGGTTTTTTTTTTCTTATATTTGATATCTAGCCATAAAGTGTAAACATGTTCTATGTCAGGCATCAGGAACACTGATCATGGATATCAGGGACAAGTTGCTGAACCCAAAGTGAATTAGTCAGCCAAGAAAAAAGATGGGTGGTGATGTACACCTTATAAAACTTGTTCAGAAAATTAGCAAGAGAAATAAGAACCAAGGAAGTAAAAAATTCTAAATCTTTTTAGAACTTTCTCCCTCATCAGAGTGGGGCTTTTGAAGAGAAATGTGTAACCAGAGGATCAAACACCATGGTGGTTTTGTAGAGATAAGTGCATATGATTAAGAGTTTGTTGTCCCCAAAATCCTTGTTTATGTAGCAGATAAAAAGCATCCAGATGTCACCAAAAATAAATGCCCTGTTCCGTACGCTGCACTCTACGTCACTCTCACATGCTGCTGAGTTTGACATGGATTCAACAACCCAGCAACAGATGGTTCAGTTCTCTGCTTCCAGGGTGTGAGTTTAATGCTTTTTTTAGGAGGTATTGGGGCAATTCTTCTCTGCCTTTTATTTAGGCTAGAAATTAAATTAATTCACTGCAGAAATACTTAAAATACAGAGGATATCAGAGATTAGTAATGAGATCTTTTTTTTTAAATTTCCTTTTTAATTCTGAGAACTTATTAGAGTTTTTCTACTTTTAATTTAAACCTAGCAGCCAGAATTCATTGTGGCACTACCCTCCCAGGGACTAGAATTTATTTCTGGAGTGTAAAACAACCTGTAAATTTATGGGTGCTATATAAATAAATAATGCAGTATTATTTTGTAACTCCAAAGCCTGTTGGTTTTTTCAAGTTCACATGATGAATCTGGAGCTGGGCCCAGGATTTTTGGAACAACTTACATATTGTTACATTAGTGCAAGATAATTCTGTGAGTGCAAAGACATTGAAAACTTAAAAAATCCTTGAGAATGGTGGTGGCTGAGACATTTAGTATGGAAGGAAATACCTTTCCCTGAACAATGTGTTATGGGGTTTAGGCTTCAGGAGGCTTTTTCCCTCTGTTTGAGGTTTATTTTATTTAATTGCAATTGGCAAAAGGTTTTAGGACATCATAAGGTTTATGGCAAAACATCCCTCTCTGCGTAAGAGGTGTAACTTCGACACTTGAATTTAATTGTTGTTGTTTGTTTGTTGTTTTTTAGTTGGTTGGTTTCTTTGGGGTTTTTTTGTTTGTTTGTTTTTCCCATGCAGAGGTAAGAATTTAGATTGCCTCCTTCATTAATTTCCACAACAAAATGGCAAACCTTTCTTCACAGATATCACGAGGCCACACGAATTGATACCAGTGCCAATTTCCCCTGGCAAATCCCGAGAACTTGATTATTTCATAATAGTATAAAACAGATAAAGACAAGAGTTTTGGTGATGTAAAAGTAATCTTGGTACTTTTACAAAAACTATTTACCTAAGCAATGAGATGCGAAAAAGTAAATCTGAGAATTACCAGCACTGTAAGAGACATTCTGAGTCCCTTTGCTTTTGTTGTAAATACAAAATGCTGAGTTTATTTTATTTATTTGAGTATTTCCCTTCCAGAGTGCACACCTGAGGGACCAAGAGTGCTTTCTGCTGAGCTATGAATATCTCAGATTAATATTCCCCTTAGCAACATTCACTGACCAAATTAGAAGACCTGCCAAGTTTTCTCTGGCAGGTGATGTTGGTAAGTGCTGGAAGTCACATTTCTTTACAAGGTTACTATCATAGCATGCTCTTCTAAAATGCTTGCCAGTACCTTGCTACAACTGTCCAGTTCCTTTAAGGAAAAAGGCATATCAACATTTTTGTAAGAGTAAGAATTCAGACTCAACAGAAATTCAGGACTTAATCCTAGAGATTCGACTCACATTAATATTCTTACTGGCTTATTGGATTTTCTCTGAGACTGAAATACAGCTACGCAAGGTAGTGTAGTCTTTTGACAGGGAATAAGGGAATTTCTCTTAACTAGTCCCATCTAAACGTCAGCACCCACTGTGCAGATTCCTTCTACAGTCAACAGAAATAAGAACATCTGGAGAAAGTCAGCACAGATAAGGTATCTCTGACAGTAATCCCAGGATACTTTAAAATATCCCTGTACCCAGGTCTCTGTCCTTGACCTTAAGAAACCACTCAAAGTAAGGACACCATCTCATCCTCCCCTGTTTAGTGTCAGCTCTCAGGTCTGAGGTTTCCCATTCATTATGTCAAGATATTATAAGGTCCATAAATCAAAGAACAGTTCTGAACTGGTTGACATTACAAGTAAAATAATTTTCTACCTCCTTACCACACAAGGTGGATCTAAAACATTTTAAGGAAGCCAACACAACACATCACCTGCAGGTAAACCACTGGTTCTAAATAATTTCACTTTCTAGACAATGCATTTCACTACCTACAGTGACTCTTGGGCTGCGTTCATCTGTTTCAGAAATTCTTGTACTCACTTTAAGTTTAAAGCTGAAACACCATTTTTTTCCTGTAGTCAGTGATGCCTCTGGCTCCATGTCATATTGTCTTACTCAAAAGCCAAATCAGATGTGATAAACAACTTGGTAATTAACCAGCAATTTGTATAAGAGATAAAGTATCTTCATAGTAGGGGTATAATGGAATCATTATTGAAAGCTGTCTAAAAGCACTATATGAAAATAGAGAGAAAGATGTTTGACCTCAGCTATACCAATTTCACAAATAAAGCCTTAATAATAGGCTGCAATCACACTTGGCTGGGCATTATTTCCCAGACACGCAAGGTCTGCATTACAGGGCCAGAAGCAATGACTCACTGCCAGCTGCCGTGATGGCACAGGGCAGCTTGCTATTCTGTCATAAGTTGTTTCGTGCACATTGTGAAAGCTTCTAGACATCTGATCCCTCAAGAAAACAGTCCCTGTCTATAAGCAAGAAGGTATAGAGCTTTTCCCATTTCTGAGGCTTCATTTAGAGTTAATTTTTGAAGGTGAGCGAGAGAATCAAATTACCCTTTGCTCAAAGATGCCTCAAAAGGTACCTTTTTAAAGACACAACTAATCAAGGAGGGTTGAATGCTTTGCACCCAAAGGCCACACAAATGTGTTTTTGATGTTACGTGGATATTCACATCCCTCAGCACCTCAGGCTGTGCTCACTGGGCAGTGCTGCACTGCAAAACAAACCCACAATGCTAAAAGGCTGCACAGCTTTGGGGTTTCAGTCCCTGTCCAAATCCCACCAGCTGCAAGGAAGAATTGGAAAGTCAGCTGAGCCTAGCAGTTCTAAGACAGCTGATGATCTGTGTCAGTAAAAGCCCTTATGATCACTGCTGTGCTTCAGGGACTTTGTGTTTGTCTTTTTGCCCATGGAATATCTGCTATTTCCTCTTGTCTTACAGGCATGACAGTGGTCACACCTTTAGCAAAAGGCACAGGATTATGTGAGTCTCCAAGAGTTTGGAAATGAATAATCAGAATTCAGCAACTGACTAAAAGCTTACACAACTTGTCCGAACATCTTCATTTTTGCTAGTGTATCTGAGTTTCTCAGAGATTGGCTTACCTCATGAGATTTCTAGGATTCCTCATTTCTGAACTTCCTGGAGATAATCCCGTCTCTTTACCATGCTGACACTGCTGAGTCTGCTCCTGGAGAATGCCCAGACTTTTAGAGGAGCAGCCAATGTTGGACATATTTTGCAGTAGCTTCTTAAACACTCAAAAGGAAATCAGCAATATTTCTTGTCATAAAGTGATGAGGGTCTTAGTTTTTCTGACACATATCATCTGGTTCTCCAGTCTGCTCTTTGCAATAAGCAAATAAGACAGGAGTCAAACTTCAAACACGCACTGCTGTTTTCAGTAGTTTTTACCATTTCTCATTTCCCACTGACACTCTCTGCAGATCACATACGGTGTTCACACCTCTCTAATACCTTAGAAAAACCAAGGGACCGAGATCAAGTTGAAAAGTTTGTACGTAAATCTTCCTACAGAGGGAACAATCACAGACAAAAATTTCCTGCTTGAGGGTATAAGGTAGCCTCTACATGCCTGAGGTTAGGACAGATGGGCCTTTTGAGCATATAATAATTCCAGGATTGTCTGCTGTAGGGCTTCCTTGCAACTTTTTCATGTGGGACTGGCCACTGCCAGAGGTACAGACTGGACTAGATGCCATAGTCATGACAATATAATGGTACACTTCCTGTCTTAGCATTATAAGCGATTGCTAGTTTTATCTGATATGCCGTCCCCTCACATTATAATAGACTTCAAACTTTTAGCTGCTACAAGAGAAGTTTTTCTCTTCAGTCAGCAACAGTATTTGTCCAGTAACTAAAGTTGGGCATCATTTAACATCAGCTCCTCTACTACCACAGGAAACAATTACACAATGGTTGAGTCATACCTGGGGTTTGAAGATTGAGTTTCTGCTTAAATTCTTCAGAACTAGGGAACTTGAAGCAATAGTTTTGCAGATTTCTGGAAAAGCACTATAAACGTTCCAGCCTGAAATTCTAGCTAAATGAAGGAATCCTGCTTTACTTTAAGTGCATCTTTCAAAGTGTTCAGATCGAAGATGCAGAGGAAGCAAGTTGAGAAGGAACGGTTCTCACAAAAAAAGGACAATTGTATCACTGCAAAATTGTGCATGACCCAATTCAGAGCACAAAGCCCCAGGAAAGGCAAACAGCTGAGGCAGCAAATTCTCAATCTGAACACTTTGGACATTTTCCTGAAGGTAAAAGAAAAAATAAGACATAATGAAGAAGAAAAAGATAATTAATGAAATTACATAAATTGTTTGTTTGAATCCTAATAATGAAGGACTGAGACAGATGTTCACTTCAACATGCTGGAGAATCCCATGTTAGCTGTTCATAGAAGCTGAATACCCCAAACTGTAAGCACAACCAAGTTTATGTAATAACATTTATCACACATTATTTAGTCAGTCAGATATCCAGTCTCATTCTGGAATGATACAGAATAGTACAAATCACATTTCATCACAAACACTGCTAGAAGATGGAAATCCAGTTACAGTTACGTAAGTATAAATAAATATTGTGAATGGAACAATTAGAAGAGCAACAATCCCTAGGCTTCTCCACATCAAAAATATAGTAGGCATCTGTTTGTATTTGAACACACACTGAAAGCAGCTCCTGAAACCCACAGATTTTGCAAGTATCTGCATTAGTAGCTTTATAAACTTTCAGACTGTGATGTTTGCTGTGTTTAAATCTGGTACTGATGCACCTAGAAACAATGAGAAAACTGAGGCACATACTGACTGCTCACCTGCTTCTGATCCCAGCAGGAGCTCAGCTGCAGTAAGGTTAAGCATTTCAAGGTATGAGCCAGTTTGAGTCTGAAGGTGCCTTCATGTCACACAGGCACTCAGATAAGGTTCTCAAAGACTATTACAGAATTTTAAAAGGCTTTGTAAAGTGAATCCATTGCCTACCTGATAGATATGACAGATGATTGCACACCATCTTAACATTTACTGTCTTTGAAGTGATGTGCAGAGCTTAAGATAATAAAGTGATCTCCAATAATGCACCAGAATCAGAACACAGAAGAGTCTGTCAGAGGCTACATTCCCCTGCAATGTAGGGAGACACAGTCCAAGCAACATCAAACAGGAGAACAAGTGAGAAACTGTTCTTTGCTTCCTTTGGTTTCTTAATAATCACATCAGCCTAAGCAGAAGTAAACAGTGCTTGCCTACAAGCATCAGTAGAAAACATATAGTACTCAGGATAACTTTTTGTTAGAGTTGTGCTAATTCTTCAATGAATACTTTAAAAGAATGATCATTATTTAATCTGCCTTAAAAAAAAAAAAAACCTTCAGCCAATCACTGCAGTTACACAGCTCTCATAGCTGGAAAAACTAAAATGCAAAACGTTTATTGATCAGTTTTAGTTTTCAGAAACATTAACAGTAGTTTCAAGCTTTAGAAGAAAGGACTGTAGCCCACAGTGAATGTAAAATATTCTAGTATATGTGAACTAGCAATGGCAAAGACATACCACATTTACCGTTAGATGAATTTCCCTTTTCATTCCTATGTCCCATTAACCTGCTGTCCCATTCCCTATGGAATGCTGTTGGCTTATACCACAAAGCATATCTTTCCCCATATGGCAAGAGCTATTTGCTTCTCCAAACTGTCTCATGAAAACATGAAGTATCTCTTAGGCAAGAGCACAAACTCATCAGAATTTTGCTTTCAGACAGTTGATAGCTCTTGTTTCAGACAGGGGTAGCATCTCACTGCTAGAATTCACATTGTGATTCCTGATAAAACCCTTCTGTGCTTGCTTTGCTGCTTACAGCATAGTCAGCCTTTTTCTTCTTTTGTTTTGTCTCTCAAATGTACTGTCCTTTGCCACAGTCATCATTGTTTCATAATTTTAAGATTAATTCAGGAAACTTGAAGTGATTCATAAGATCTCCTCAAGGTCAGAGCTAAAAGGAATCGTGAACAGAGTATGATCCTTCAGGACTGACATGGCAGCGAGTGTCTCAGTGCTGTCAGAGGCAGGGAGTAATGGGAATTTTTATACTTCACAATAATTCTGAAGGTTACTTCTCAAGCTCCTAATTCAGATTTTCCAGCAAAAAGACTGCCAAGCATAAAAAATATTTCTGCTCAGGCCTGGTATCTGGTGTGGTAAGGCAGTGTGAATGGTTCATTAGCCTCCCGAGGCGTCCAGGGGAATGTGGTGGAACAAATCCCGGAGGCAGCGCACAGATGGGTAACGGTGTTACACTGGAGCAGTGTCACACAAGGAGAGGTCAACAATGGGACCCGTATTTCCCAAAGCCTGGAATTGCTCTCTATGATTTTTTTTTCCTCTTCTAGCAACAGGACTTTCTCAGTTTCCACTTCTCTTTGGAAAAAATACTGTATTTATTATGCCAGTGACTGGACTGATCACAACCCAGATAACCACATTAAATCAGTACAGATTTTTACCATGACAAAGATGTATCCAAATTACCTTGTGCATGTTTACCTGTTTCAAATAAAGCAAAAACAAACTAGGTAGTTCAAAATTAGGTAAACATTATGATGAACTGATTTTCTGCATCATTTATGTAATGAATAAGCAGTAAATATTACTCTTTACTACTTTGAGAGGAAATTCTAGTGGGAAGTAGAGGAGAAATAAGGAATTTAAAACTCCAAAATATAAATAAATTCTAATCCAATACCCACTACAGCTAAATCTGATCAAGTGCTGAGGACTTCATAACAGAAGCAGCATCTTTATCCTGAAGATTATCCTCCTCTTCTTACATATAGCTCTCTTCAAGGCACCTTTTTCCCCACACAAAAAAGCCATGATCGATAATGAAATTCAGTGACAAACCTGTGGGTTCTCCAAAGACAGATTGCAACTTTTGGAGAATTATTGTGTCTCCTAAAATGTGAACACAGACTGTTTTGCTCAACAATTCCAGGAGATGTCAGGAACATGGTAGGTTATGCATACTGCTTTCTTTTGCATAACACAGACTTCTGTAACATGTAGGAGATCTCTCATCTTAAAATTCATTTTTTAATTAATTTTTCCACAATTCAGCACCATATTCCAAGTAATATAAAAGACACAAGGCACTGAAATCCCACAAGGAACTCCAATAACATACTATGATACCGTACTATGATAATTTATGAGATTCATATGAGACTCTTTGCACTGTGGAAACAATTTTACCAAGATTGCATACAAAGTGTGATCCTTCAGTATGACAGTGTTCTAGTGTTCTCTGTCAGAAAGCAATGTTTGTTTGGGGATTTTTCCTCAGTGCTAAAATAAAATTGACAGAATACAGTGATGCAAAGAATCAAAAAATCATCCTTTTACCTTCAAAGAATCTTCAATCTAACCCCTAAGTCTGAACTTCTGACAAGGAAAGGGAAAAGGTAGAACATATCCTGGTGGTGACAATAAAAGGAAATGGATTGTTAATGTGAAATAGGTCACCTTTATGACCAGATGTCAGCTGCAAGTGAGTGATGGATGCCTCAGAGAGATGTTTCAACCTACAGATGTATGAGTGACACATGAAAATTTTCAAGCAGAAGCTGCTTGCATAAAAGAGAGAGAACATAATGAAGAAGTGATATCTGACCTTTAGAGAGGAGAAAAATGGAGAGGGATTGTGTAGCTGACTGATACTTCTGCAAAAACAAAAGTTAAAAGTTCGAGCTGTACTACAGACATACTAGGGCTTGCTCTCTCTCTTGTACAAATTACTACTCTCCCCATGACCTGAAAGATATAACATTACCTGAAGTAAGAGGTGCAGAAAGAGGTACAGTATTTCCCTAGGACTCTGCAAGTATAAACATTTCATCATTCTTCCTTTTTTAATGAGTGCATGCATCATAAGCTGTTTGTATAAATAATAAACAAAGGTAATTCTGGTTCCTACTTACACACTGCTTACCTTGCCTAATTACATCCTGTGCTTTTTCTGACATGGATTTCTCCCTAAATTTCCATACACAGTGCATTCACAACAGTTCTCTCCCACAGGGTGTTGAAGAGTGGTGGACTGTGTCCCTGAAACTGGGAGATGCTCAAGGAAGGAAAGGCAGGGAGCACGTAGGACAAGTTCCTCTTGACCAGACTCTCTATTGCCCTCAGATTTAAGGATGGTCCCTTCTTCCCCAGAACTTAATTTACACAATTTGTCAAGAACAAAGAACGTACAGATTAGTAGCTCAGCATTAATCAGCTGCAATCAGCCCCTGTCATTCTACTCCCACAAAATTGAAAGCCCTTTCAAAGAATCAGTGCCTCAGAGCTCTGGATAATCATCATTTAATATTTGAAACCACCACTCAGGAGGTACCCATCTATCAACATGTCACTTCATACACTAACAAAACAATTCTTCTTCCATTGTACCTGAGCTTAAGAATCTCAAGGTGTTTTGGAAGCAGTAAGCCTGAAAGTTTTTATGGGATTCTTGTGATTCCCAATAAAATGGTTGAGTTGGGAGCTCAGCAGTTGCTGGATTTCTGGGAAGAACTCAGTTTGGACCAATGAAAATTAAATGTCTCTATAAGCATGTTTAGCTTAATGCTTAAAACTCAAAACACCAGGAGTGGCCATTCACCTTTAATTTAAGCCATAGTCTGCCAGTAGTTACTAATGCTGCTGGATCCCCTATTAGATTTTGTGTTCTATGATGGCTCTGATCTATCACATGCAAACAGAACTTGTAAAATGTTTTATGCCACTTGATCATAACCTCAGAAAAGTATTGATTAAATTTAGGATATTAAAAAAAAAGCTAATGACAGATACCAAGGCTGCTGACAAACCAACATTTAAAAGCACGTGGCTGAGTTATTTCTTTTTATCTATCAAGAATGACTTTTGCATATTTTTATATTCTAAAAGTACAGGATTAACTGCATCTGTTAGATCAATAGCATAAAGTATCAATGCTGTCATCCATAAACACACAGTCAGTTTTATGAACCAGATTATTAGTAGTTAAATATTTAAAGCTGCTTGCCCTTTGGATCTCACTTTGATGCTTGTAGCCAGAACATACTCTCTTCCAACACCACATCCAGGCTCCACAGTGTGGGAGGAAGATTTTGAACCAGACCAAGAGCAAAATTAATTTTCCATCCTTCCAGACATGAAAAGAAAACCAAGAATGGATTCAAAACAATACGGCACATTTTGGCTCATTAGAGATTGTCTTCAAGGAATGATACAGAATGAGCCATATGAGAAAAGGCACAACAAATTTCAGGGGGCAGAGTTAAGAGTAAAGGTTTGGTTACTGCTGTGAGTCCTGACACACACAAAGCAATAGCCCAGCAAAGAGTGAATCATCCAGCCACGCTTGCTTTGTCTCCTTTTGTTTCATGACTTTCTCTTTCCTCTGCAGTGTTTGTCACCCTCAGTCCTTCTCTGTTCCAGCCCATATCATTCCCTATTATTTGCTCCCTCATCCCCTGCCCTGTTTGGTTTGAAAGCTTAAAAAATAAATATGTGCCAGAGACTATCTATTACAAGTAGCTCCTTCAAACAATATTTCAATTAAATCAAAATGACTGGATGTCCAAAAACAGAGGGCACAGGCAGCAGCAGAACTGGAGCCGTTTTTATCAGGAGTATTCCAGGAGCTGATTCAACAGTCCCTAGCATGTCTATGGGAGAGAGGCAGTGAGGGCTGGACAGGGAAATGGCAATGCTGTGACATGGTCCTTTCATCCAAAATAGGGTCAAGGCAGCAGCAACCAGAGAACAACACATTTAACCTGGAAACAGGATTGTCTCCCTGGAATTGTGCCCATTTCCCCAGGGTACTCGTCAGGCTGTGCACTGAAATATAACAGTTGGTTTCAAACAAACTCACAGCTATACGACACTGAAATTTTAAGACTGAAATCCTGCCTGGTTTCCTTTCATGGTAACCAAGGAACAAACTTAGAGCTACAGAGTAAAAATCAAAGGAATCCAACAAAAAATATAGTATTTTGCTAATTCTTGGTGTCCAGCTGTATCTAAAATGATTCCTGTTTTGTCTTTTTCAACTCCCCCAATTGCTTATTCTCTTTGTGGGCTGACCAAGATGCTCTGAGCCATCTGTGGCAGGTGGGACAAGACTCACATTCTGTGGACACAAACAGGGTTAAACTTTAAAGGAGCACCTCAGCATCCAAGGCAAGGGGAGCAGGCACTAAGGTGTGGAAACGATGCTCACAGAAATATGTTTAGAGTGGAATTTGGGACATCTCTGCTAGACCATTTCTATGTACAAGCAACAAGAAAGGTAATGTGTGACTAGCCCAGATGTGCTGAATTGTCTCTTGACTCTGTAGGAGATGCTCTGCTGGGACCTGACAGACATGGGACTGCTGGAATTCAGAGAGTGAGAAAAACACAAACACTAATTACAACCAGACCAAGGGTGACTCTGAGAGTCACCAACCACTGACCTGATACCCAAAAATAAGGAAAATATTTATCTAGCAGGCTGTCCCCATGATTGCTACTTAGCTGCATCACACAGGAAGCAATCCAATGTGTTCACAAATTTATATGAACTGTACTGGTAAATGAAATAAGTGTCTTCCCAATAAGATTCCCATTGATTTAGAAAATGCACTGAATTATTTTAAATAAAAAAGTGGATGTTTACAGATTTCACAGTCAAAAAGGTAGTGTGGCACAACCACTTTACTCGCTGCAGCTAATAAGTCTATCATCATAACAAATTAGCATATCTGTGTAAAAATATACATGTATTTGCATATATTCATCTGCAGACATTTCCATTCCTGTTTTGAAAGTACTTCACAATGTAATCTCAGACCCTGTAGTCAGTATTAGTATTTATATGAAGTCAGTTAAAGTTAAGATGCCAAAATAGTTCTTTTGTTTCCAGGAGACCTCCTTGTCAATTTATTTCAATTTAAATATAGCATATTAGTTTTCTCTAAAAAAGAGGAAAGAAACAGAACTGAGCTTTTTGTCACTTGGAATCACATTATCTCCTAAGTATAATTCACATAAAACAAATTATGAGGCTGATCAAATGCTCTGTTAACATAATTCTTTAATAATAATATCACTTAGATCTTAAACTGCTTAATTAGATTTCAGTCATTGCAATCAACAGCCTCATTGAAACTGTTCATCTATAATTTATACTCTTTGCATTTTACTGTTCATTTTAGAAACAGCATTAACAACATGAGCCAACAGTAAGTAGAAAAAAAATAATAAAATACAAAACTCTTTAGGTTTTGGGGGGAACTTAATTCCTGGTTCACTGAATATCAGTGACAATATTTCAACTGCTTTGAATGGATTCATCGTTTCCCTTTAGGAAAAATACATTTGGACTTCAACCACACATCCAGATAACAGCTTTTGCATCTGACCACCAATCTCAACTGAATAAAATAAGCTGCTTTTATTGGAAATTTGATAAATTAAATAAAACTTCCAGACACTTGAGGCCTAAACACATTCAATTTAGTTTCCAGTCATTAATTAGATTTTTCTAAACCATGAAGGTGTAAAGAACAGGCTTAGACAATGCAACATTTGCTGGTCACATTCTTTACCTTAAGGACAATGCAGAAGTGTTCTGTAAGGAAGCATTTGTGCATTTTTGAACATTAGAAAACATCCATGTTCAAAATAACTTTTTTTTCTTTTGGGTGCAGACAGAAACAGGTCATCCAGGAGCAGACAACTTACTGTCTTGGAATAAATTACAATTAAATCTCCAATGGTAAAGTACAACCTGTGAGTCTGGCCTGCAGGAAACAGAACTCCCCATCTGACACCAGCCCCCTACACAGCACAAGTGGGATATTACAAGCTCCGGGACTTCAGATAAGATTTGAGGATTGTGCTTCCTCTTTGAACGGAGAATATCATCATGTTAACAAGTCAGAAGTTTTGCTTTTATTCATATTATTTTAATAGCAGATGTTTATTTGTTGTTATTGCAAGATGGTATATTCATATACTTCCAAATTTATAAATATACTCCTTTTAAACACACAGGGATTGGTTGACACCTTGGTGTTTCTTCAATAACTATTTTAGCTGCTTAAACTGAACACATTTCAGCAGCTCCTTCCTAGCAGTGCCCACAACAGACCCCAGCAGGATTTTAACACTCATCCCTCTAGAGCATTCTGCTGATATGCTCAAAATATAAGTGTAAACTAGCAGGCATCTGCTAAGCTACTAGGGAAGTATCCAGTAAGTAAATAAATGCATCTGGGTTGCAGCCACTGAGATTTATAGCACTTTTCCCCGATTTCCTTTTTCACACTACAGTAAATACAGTAATGGTGCTGGCTAATAAACAGCCATAAATCTGCCTTCCTGTGTTTATGATGTTTGCTGATTGAAAAGTAATGCTGTGAAACTGATGAAGTCAGGGACTATGAATGCAGGAAGGCTTTGGGTGCTGGGGGCAACACATTTTTAGTACATTTGAAACAGTCCATTTTGCAAGAGGTCTCCACTCCCACATCACTAAGTTGGGGTTCTCATAACCTTCACCCCCTCTATTTTCCACTTGTTGTAAACTAGATTTTTATTCCTAATAAATTCAACAGATCCAGTGCCGATGTAGGATAGAAGAGGAGGTCTGGAGTTTTGTGAACATGGCTTCTCACCAATAACTTAATTCAGTTCCCACAAAGTCGTTGGAAAAATTCCTGTAGACTTCCATGGGAGTTGAATTGGGCTTCTGTTACTTCCTTCCTTCCTCACTGCTTCTTTTATCTCCCTCTTCCATCCTTGAGGGCAGTCTGGGAGCAGTGGTATAGAACACACAGCTGTTCTCACAACTCAGTTAATAGAGCCCTGCACCAAACTTCCCAAAGTGCAGCAAACGTTGGCTGCAGGATCTCTGCAGGCAGAGAGCATCCTCCCAGGAATATCCATACTGACTCTGTCAGCATCTCACATTCTGCTGACCCTGATGGGGCTGTCCATGAAAGTCAGACATTTCTTTTCAAGTAATGACACAGATGAGAAAAGTGACAGTGGGGGGTTTTTCTCAGACATTTGTATGTGTTAGTTTGAGAACTAAATCAGAAGCAAACAGAAGAGGTGACTTAATTAGACAATTTTATCTTTAGAATCTCTGGAAACAACTTATTTTATCAACTAAAGGCTTGGCACTTCTGTATGTTGGAAGCGCTATACACTTGTGAAAGGTAGCTCAAATATTAATTAAATCAGTTTGCAGATGTCAAATCTGTGAGATGTCAAGTGATAGCTACAGGGAATTAGCTGTGTTTATATTCAAAAAGAGAGGAAATATTTTCCTTTCTACCAACAAGAAGATAGACACTGTTGGCATCAGGCAACAGAAAGGCAACTTCTTTGCAATTCATCTCCTCTTGCCCATGTATCCCCTTCCTTCCTAGCAGATGTGCTAATTTCAGCAAAGTTTAAAGTGAATTCCTTCAAAGAAAGCAGTTAAGACAGGCCTAGCTATGCTGACCTGTGAAAGGTCTCTCAAGAGGAAGCATAATTTCTTTTTAACAACCTTTATCCCCTCCAGCACTTACAGCTACCAATGCTGCAGACTGATATAAAATCCCCAAGGCTACAGGAACCTCAGCACACAGGAACAGGTGAGACTTTATGACTGACTGAACAAGAAATCCCATTATTTTCCTTCCACAAGAGCCCATGCAAGAGTCTTCCTCATCCCCTCAGAGTGAAACCTATACTAATGCTAAGGGGGGAAAACCTCAAATCCAGCAGATTTCCCTGAGAATTCCCTCAGGAATTGCAATGGACACTCTCCTTCCCAGCTATTATTGACTCCTCAGAACTGCACAAGCCAGGACTGGTGAACTGTCAGGAACTCAAAGTTCACAGAATGGGGGTAGCATCCACTTTTATTCCTTTTTTGATACACACAAAAGGTACAGAGCAAGCAGTTTTAGGACTGATGCAGGTGAGAAAAAAGATCTTTTTGAACAGGAGAATATTTTTTTTCTGTAACCAAACTATGTTTTGCTCAATAGCATTTGAAATGGGAGTTAAATTGCACACTGGGACTAGCATTGTTTTAATAGATATTTTGCAGTAGGAGAATTGAAAACTCTAAATTTCAAATGCAAAAGAAAAAAACAACCCTGTGCAGGTCTAACACTGAAAGGTTACCACTTATCTTGCTTTATCCCTGCTATGCCCAGTTTATGATTTTTCTGCCATATATGAATCTCCAGACCCATTTTTATTAGTGCTAAAATAGACTCTTCTCCCACTGTCACACCATCTGTCTTTTCCTCCTGCCTGCCAGTCTACAGAACATCTAGGAGTTGCTCTGAAAGGAGAAAAATGGGAAAGAAAGAAAACTGTATTGTTTTGGTCACACACTCTGCTGGTGACAGCCTGTTTCCAGCAGAGACTGTCTCCACAGAGGGACACATTCAGCCTTCGCCAGCCCATGACACACACCGAGTTAAAAAAAAAAACAAAACAACAAAAATGCAAAACAAAACCCTCACTGGTCTGAAACGAGGAGAAATGAGATTTGCTTTCTGCTCTCCCACTGTGTGATTCCAGAGAAGGGCAACTCCTCCCAATATCAGCACTGCCCTGTTGACATTTCAGGTTCCATCTCGGAAATTTCTCCTGACAAATTTCTGATTCAGACTGAGCCTGAATCAGCAGCAACAAGACCTGTTCACAGCACACACCAAGAATGCTGTCACTTTCTGAAACTCCCAAACATAATATGGGCTGTTGCTGCCTTTTCAGAATTTACTTTGACTTTAAATGTAAAAACTTTTTGGGGGGGGGACTTTTTAATACAGGTATCAAATTCTTTTTTCCCCCCCACATAACAGCTCTCTGTATGAGTGGAAATCCAGGGGACTGCAAGCTCCACTTATACTCAAGCCAGAAATGAGAAAGTACTGAGTGGCACAAGTGGGGCAACAGGCTGTTATTACAAGGAGTGTCCTCATGGATAATTTTATACCTGCCTGACACAGCAGTCACATCTCATGAAACGAGCTGGACCAGTCACATTGTGCTATGTGTTAGAAATAGTTGTAGACATTTTTCTAAGAGGAGCACACGGAATCAATGATCTCTCAGCAGATAAAGAAAAAGGCAGAGTGAGAATGCATCATTCGGAACAGATTATCAGGCTGACCATCACCCAAGTCCTGTGAGGTTGCACAAGGAGAGTGAGAAGGACTGAGAAGCACAAGATTCCTGTCAGTGTTCAGCCTCTGTCTACTGCATTTAATACATAAACTTGTACCTCAAGAGAGCAGTCAGACTTTAGTTGCTGGGTTGAGGGACAAACACTCACCTCCCCTGTTTTGACAACAGGATATTTCAAAAGCAATAAAAAGAGTGGGTCATGACAAAGAATGAGAGAAAATAGATTCAGAAATACAAAAACCCAGAAAGTTCGGGAAGCCATATTTTCCACTTGTTTGCATGCATGAGCACGTAATAACAAAACTTAGCTTCACAGAAATAAATCCCAGCACTGTATGAACCTATTCCAGTACGTGACAGCACTTCAGAGCTCAGGTTGGGAGGCTGGTTGGACAAAATAGAGAGGGACAGCTTTGGAACTGGGGAGCTTCCATTTCCTTTCCATCCACTACCAGAGCAACACAGCTTCATAGTCTAACAGTCCTTGCAACATCCTGGCTTTTTCCTTTGGGCTAAAAATGAATTGGCATTGAAGTAATTTGATTTTTCAAACTTTTAAGATTTTTCATGGGAAAATAGCACCATCTGTAGGAAAAAAATGGACCAAATTTAATTAAAATGTGTGTCTATTTTCAAGTCATTAAGCAAAAGTTAGGACTTTCTATGAATAAATACATTCTTTAACAAAATCAGACCATGTTTCATCCTCAGAGGAAGCCAGATGGATTTTTGCTGGTCTTGTGAAGGAAGGACAATGCCATTCCCATCCCATGATAAGAAAAAAGGTGCTATGACAAAAAAATGTTCTACTTTAATACCCTCTAACACTGTTCAGAAAGACAGTCACTAACAGCCTACAAACCTCAAGTTCTTCCCCAAATACCACCATGACAGCACAATTATATCAGGCTATTGTTAGAACTATTTTTTAGTTATTGATAGGGAAAAAGAATCAGCCTTTGCAGTAAAGTTCCCTGACTGTTGGCCAGTTCTCTTTCTAACATATGCATCTTTTATCCTTAAGCACACATATGTACTAGGGAATTTGGCTGCCTGGTGTGAATGAGTAAAACACTCAACAAGAAAAGGAGCTCCATAAAGATTTAACAGGCTTCTAGTTGCATGTTCTTATTTAACGAGAAGATGAACATTATCGCAATTGACAAGACACTAATAGTGGTAGTAACTATCCTGTGAGCCATTTGCTCTCTAAAGAGAATCAAAAAATTCCCACTGCTAAATACTCCCTAGGAAAAAAAAATCATTTCTCTGGGACTGAGTCCTACTTCTACCCTCACCTTGCTGGTAAACACTCTAAAATAATTTAAAAACTCAGTTTAAAATACAAGAAAAGTCTACTGGCTTTGGAACATTTATAGTTTTTCCTCACACTACTTGAAATGTTTATATAGATGGTACCTTATTTCCTAGCATGAATGTCATTTGATTCTTTGAAAGCCTTTAAGATGTATCATGACATTTGTTGCTTTTAAAGGTAGCATTTCAATTAGCCTAATGATAGTTTCCTAGGAGAACTGAAGATCCACTTAAAAACACTAGACAGATCAGAAAAGCAAAAGTGTGCATGTAGACATGCTTATGTCTGTCTTCATCAGAAAATCAAAACAATGTTGTTACTTGCCTGTGGACCTCTCTCTTCTTAATTTACCCTTCACATTTCACTCCACTTTCTATACTGACCTTTATTTCTTAGTGGCAGTTGAATTATTCCTGAATGCAAAATTTAAGAGCCATCCTTGTCCACAAGGCCTACGAAAATCCTTAGGGATCTCTCATAATAGCTGCACCACAGCTGCACAAACTGATAATTCAGGAGATATTCCCCTTGGCACAGAACTGATAGTTGCATCAGATAACATTACTAATGCCATTTTATTTGTCCAGCCTTGAGGTGAGATGTGGAAGAGCACAGTGTTAACAAAACCCCAGCAGCAGCTTATTCCAGCAGCACAGCTGTTCCACAGGATAACAGAAAAACGTGGCCCTGATGAGCCCAGCCCAGGCAACAGCCATACAGGAAAAGGGCTCACAGGAACAAAGCTCAGTTCTTTCCAGAACTACATCAACGTCTCCCTGGAAAGTCTGAGGGGCATTGAAAAAAAAAAAAAAAAAGTCAATCTTTCACCACTGCTGGTTTTGAAGCTACAGAACAAGATGTTAGGAATCAGAGAGAAACCTCTAAGTTCAGCTCCTTCCAAGAGCCAACTGAGGGCTCATCATACATGAAATGCCATCCTATTCCTTTTGGGAGCATTGCTTTCTGCAGTTCCTAAGAAAAGTTTATACAGTCAATTGAGGAGGGGGCACTCAAAAAGCATCAGCAGCTGCAAAATCAAGTCTTGAATGAACTGAAGAAAAGCTTCAAGACAGCACTGATGCCAGGTGGCATTGGCTTGCAGTGAGATCTGGGCTTAAAAATAAGATACATGCTGTTCTCATCAATGAAGCACATCGAGCTTCTATTTAGCAAAAATTGCAAATTTGTTCAACCAGCCCAGGAGAGATTAATCAAAGACTGATTTGTTGCAATCTCTCATTCCCTCACTTGTCTTATATATCTGGCTTTGAAGTTGGAGAATGACTTTGAGTCTCTGAAGCTGTTTTCCATTTTCTGATATAACACGACCAGCTGTTGCTGCCTTCTGGGATGAGACAGCACAGGTAAAATTCACCCATATGGAGAGAGTTGGCTAAAGGGAGCCTCCACTGCAGTTGCACACTCATTGAAGTGCACACAGATACATTCTGCAGGGTATTCTACTCCAAGCTAAATTTCATTTAAGCTCTTTCTGAATCTGAAAACCTTAAACAAAACAGTCAGATTTTCTTCAGGTCTTCCATGCATGCAGAAGTCATGACGCTTAGGATGCTCAGGTTTTATGAAAATGTTTCAATAAAGCGACATTTGTTTATTTTACTCAATATGGTTTTAGGACCTGATTTGAATTCCCAAATTGAATTTGCTCCATTACCACAAAGCAGATTTCATAGAAGTGAGAAGGTTATTCTTATTGTTGTCCATTCTTCTCATGCTTATTATTTGCAGCACCCTGAGATCTGAACAAATTACGCTTCATCAGAAAATTTCTGCTTTGCAGAGCAGCTTTTCTGCCCCCCTCAGTGAAAACTAATGTAAAAATGTGTTTTCCTCCAACTTTTTCCTGTGCAGAAAATTCAGATGTAAGCCTCCACACCAAAATGTGATGAGTAGGAATGGAATAAATGGGTCAGGTTTCAAGAGATGTCTAGCTGCAGTGATATTTGAAACTCAGGAATGTAACCTGGCAGACAAGCTGTTATGGGAAAAATATAGAAGATCTCAGCATATTAAGTAAAAGTCGTACCACAAAACTCTTTCTGCAGCCATCCCTTACCTCACCTACAGCTAACAAAACATCGTTTCATCAGCAGTTTCATGAGCATAATTAAACCTCCAAATTATGTGACAAACTCAGAGGAAAAAGACAACACTAAATTCTGCAGAGCTTTGTGCAGGTATGTGACATAAGCAAATTTCAAGGCCTTATGGTTTTGTGCTGAGTCTAAAATTCATGCACGCAAGCCTTTAGTGCAGAATCAGATGAAAACTTCACTTCTCCACTTGCACTTTACTCTGAGCCTGGGTCCACCAGAAGCTACAAATGATAGCAAAATTGGGGGG